>CM052887.1:48805033-48826653 GCA_028534135.1 Potos flavus
TTTTTCCCTCCCTACCCCCCACGACCCCTTGCCCTGCTTCTCAAATTCCTCATATCAGATTATATGATAATTGTCTTTCTCTGATTGACTTATTTTGCTTAGCATAGTACCCTCTAGTTCCATCCACATCGTTGCAAACGGCAGGATTTCGGTTTTTTGATGGCTGCATAGTATTCCATTGTATATATATACCACATCTTCTTTATCCATTCATCTGTTGATGGACATCTAGGTTCTTTCCATAGTTTGGCTATTGTGGACATTGCTGCTATAAACATTTGGGTGCATGTGCCCCTTCGGATTACTACATTTGTATTAAAAAGTTATATTTAAATTAGATGAGTCAATTTCCCAACATCTGACCTCCATATATTATATTGTCCTAGGAAGATTAGCCAATAGAAAATGTTAATCATTTGGGTGGGCATCCATCTAAAGACAATAAGTTGCAGGAAACCATTTAAAATAAAAGGCAAAAGCAAAAATAAGTCCTAGTTCTCCTTTATTTTAGTGTCTCACATATCCCCCCTTAGCTTGAATACTAACAGCATCTTATAGAAGGAACTAATTAAAATAAATATTGAAGTTTTAGGATTAAATAATTTGAAAACTTAAATAATACATGATAAAGCAAAGAAAATAACAGTAAATTGTTAGTATTGCAATTTGTGGCCACATAAAATTAAGTGTTTACTTGTTTTTGAGATAGATAGGTTTCCTATGGATGAACCAGCATCTTGCTTTGGAGTCACTATGGAGTTTTGAGCATTATAGTCTATATGGGGGCTGAATTTATCCAGCAATTATTGGAAGGAATGATTAAAGGAAAGCTCAGAACAAACATATTCTCATTTTTAGTTGGCAGAGGACTTGTGGTAAAAAAAAAAAAAAAAATTCAGGAATACTAAATCAATGGAATGAATCCAGAAACCAAGTGGGAACGTTTGATGAAATCTTAAGTGATTCTCAAGGTGCTTCCTTAATTGATGTTTGTTTGCTTAATGAGCTAGAGAACTTGCTAGAGGTAAGGAGATGTCAACTGAATGGAAAACAGAGATAGACATCTATCATGATTTTGAATAACTGTACCAGCCATTCTTGAATTTTCACTGGAAGGAATACAAAAGAATACCACTTGTTTATTGATATTTTTAAAGGAGCTCAAGTCAGAGTATATATAGTAGTGACTACTATAATTACTCTAAAATACATCAGTGAAGAAAGTAACTAAAGAATAAAGAGTAACTCCCCCTTAGCCAGAGGGTAAGCCAGAACCATAATCCTGGTTTTCTTACTGTTTTTAGTGCTTTCTGCTAGCCCAGCGGTTCTCAGAGTAAGCTGAAAAACTTCTAAA
Organism: Potos flavus; assembly: GCA_028534135.1. Taxonomy (NCBI): domain Eukaryota; kingdom Metazoa; phylum Chordata; class Mammalia; order Carnivora; family Procyonidae; genus Potos; species Potos flavus. The sequence continues at coordinate 48,806,388 of CM052887.1, forward strand.
AATGAGGATTTCCTAGACCCACCTCCGACCTGTGAGCCGGAATATCTCCAGACCGAGCCTGGGAATCTCTATTTTAGAAAGCTGATCACGTGGTTCTAATGCGTCCTGTGTGCACACAGTGCTGGGCAACCAGTGGAGCTAGACTGCCTATTCAGAAAAGAAAAAAGTATGCCGATGCGAGGACGAGTCATTTTGCATTGTTGTTAAAATGGCTGAGTTCAGAACACACGATATTTAAAAAAGGTATCTCCTTAAGCACATCCAAGTTTGAAAAAGTAAACTGTTGAGGGCTAATATCTGCAGGGATTCGTGTTCACCCTTACTATTATGAAGGGTAATCCCTGAAGGCTAGGAGCTTCTTGTCTTGTTTTGCTCTTGAGATACCTTGAGGCTTGAGTTGGGAGCCACAGACCCGGACCTTGCTCTGAAGAAGCAAGCCTCAGCATTGACAGAGTAGGGGGACCAGTGTTACCCTGATGACCACTTTTCAGAGCAGTTCAGAAGAAAAAGAGAACTTCTGTTTCTGTAAGCTGCCCAGCTGCTTTTTAAGAGGGAGTTCAAAGGAGGAGTTGTGAGAATGCATGATCATCCTGGCTTTCCTATTTGGGGACTATGATAGGAAAAAATTCACATGGATTAAAGGGAAAGCAAGTTTTAGTTATTAGGAATCAGGAACATGGTTTTGTACCTACCTTTTGCTTCAAGTAGTACCTTATTGTAGTTTATAGGTAACTGAACATATGTTGTATTTAATTTTATAATCAGTTAATAAAAAGCAACATTTTCTCAGAGATGCTTCTCTTAAATTTCATGCCAGTTAAAAGGTTTTGGAACCAGTAGGTTCCAAAAGGTTGGTAGGTAGAAGAGGAAAACATTTCAGTGAAAAGTCTTCCATAAGTGCTTTTGAGGGGATAGTGAATTCATTCAGATAGGAGAGCCTTAAATTCCTACTCAGATTCCTTTTGGCTAAATATAAAATTTTACATTGCTTTTGAGCCAGGGATAGTTGCCTATCCCTGGATTGTGCACAATCTGCTAAGGGTTCCCTTTGACTCAAGGGAAGCCCTGCCTAATCTGATCCTAATCTGACAGCCACTTTCGGGAATCAGGTAAACAGAAGAGCACATGCAGCAAGGACTGACTCAGTAGAAGTGAGCTGAGTCCTCTTTCTCACAGATACGAAAATATTCCTTTTCATTAAGTGAAAATATCAGTTTACAAAAAATATGTTAAATATGATCTTTAAACGTAAAAAAAGTGGAGAAGACACATATTGAGATATTAACGGTGGTTATTCTGGATAAAGGAAGTATAGAGGTTTTCTCTCTTGTGCTTTAATTTCATAGCTTTTCCTTCCGTTAGAAAATGGAAAGTTTGTTTTCTTTATGGATATCCATGATTTCTAAATTATTTATAAGGAACATGTGTTAGTTTTATCATTAGGAAAGAAAAGCTTTCTTCTTTTTTCATATAAAGAGCATGTTTACAAACTGGACTAGATCCATGGAAATCTGATCAAGATGGTAAAAGCCTCAATGGAAGAAAGAGTAAAGTCTATAGAGAACCAGTGTTTAGTCTGGCAAAGAGAATTCTTACAGAGCCAAAGGATCTTCGAACTCTTGAAGGGCTGCTGTCATGGAGATGATAGATTATTCTTATTTTGCATGGCTTTGGAAAGAAGAACTAGGATCAGCAGATAGAAATTAGGAGGAGGAAAAAAATGTTCTCCGTAGAAAGAAAATTACTTAACAATCAGTAGCATTCAAAGTTGGGATGGATTGCCTGTGTGGTAGTGACATTCCATTTTGGAAGTGTAAACTGAGGCTGGGTGGCTTTCTGTGTGATTTCTTAAAGAAGGAATTCTTAAATGAGAGATTTGACCAACTAAAATTATAAACAAAATAAAACAAACAAAACAAACACACAGGCTATTTTTTCACTGTTCAAGTGTTTTGAGGTTTGCTTTTTTTTTTTTTTGCCCCAAAATGATTCAAATAAATACAGAAAGCTGGCACTAAGATCTTGGAAAATTACTTGTTTGTATCTGTTACTTCCTATGTAAAATGGGGATAGTAACAGTATTTACAGGGTTGTTGTGAGGATTAAAAGGACTGTTACATTCAAAGCATTTGGTTCGGTGCCCACTCACATAATTACTCAATATACATTAGGTGCACTTTTAATAATAATTTGTAATTAATGTATTACAAGAAATTCGGTAAAGCAAAAATTTAGATAGCAACCATGAATAACAGATTCTGGGAATGTTTAGATGGTATCAGGGAATGTTAGGGAACCACTGCACTACTCCTTATAAAATAAAAAGTTTGGTTAAAACAGATTAATTTTCTTTTCTTTTTTTTTAAAGATTTTATTTATTTATTTGTCAGAGAGAGAGAGAGTACAAGCAGGTAGAGTGGCAGGCAGAGGCAGAGGGAGAAGCAGGCTCCCCGCCGAGCAAGGAGCCCGATGTGGGACTCGATCCCAGGACCCTGGGATCATGACCCGAGCCGAAGGCAGCCGCTTAACTGACTGAGCCACCCAGGCGTCCCAAAACAGATTTTCAAATGAAAGAAGTGGTCATTCTGGAGTTCCAGAATGTAGTGGATGAAATTGATGTCAGCCTTGTAAAAATACACACCAACTTCCTTTTGATCAAGTTCGTAACAGATGTGGATACTTCACAGTTAATTGTCATGTTATGCCATCCCTATGATGTGAAAACAGAAGAGCCCCCTAACTGTTTTTTTCTCACATATATCACATATATAAAAATAAACTAATGTATTAAAGCACTTTTTAATTATTTATATTCTCTAGTTTTTGTTTTACCTGTCCTCTGAGGCAGTTGGACGAACAGTTGTTTGTAGCGGAGTGTGCAGCTCATTAGAGTAGAAGGTATTGGACAGTATGTCAGCTCCTTCAAGCTCTCTGCAACAGTAGGGCCTGCCATGAATTACCTCCATGTTTCTTGACTAAGATGGCACAGACTGGAAGAGAAAAGGAGGGCACACTGGGTTCAGCAGTCAGCTTGACTTCGTCACTATCACAATGACCCTCCCTCAGGGAAGGCAGGGAACATACTTTATACCGCTCTTGTTCAACTCAACACTGCATAGAAATCATGTCCTTCTTCCCAAGAGGCTGTCTGTGGACCCTCAGATTATCACATCAGTAATTAATAGCAGCTTAAATTCTATGGAAATGAATTTCAACGGAAACAAATCCACAAGTGAAGACGTTCCTAAGTACAATTTAAACACTGTGTGGATGACATGTAGGCCCATACCCATAGAAGGCCACTACTGTGTGGACATCGACTGAAATGATATTTTTTGCCTCAAAATGTACCATAACTATTCAGGAAAGCTCAGCTGATCCCCCACTCCCTCCTCACCCCCATAATATTTCCAAAAAGCAGGCAGAATCATCTAACAGGATCAGCAGCTATGCTTCTAAAGGTTTCAGGGATCCGGAATGAGAGAAGCCCTTTGCAGAGAGGTGAAGCAGGGGCGCAGCGCGAGCAGGATCCCAAAGGGGTGAGAATCCCACCCTCTCCCTCAGACTTGAGATGGGGAAGCCAAGGAGGCAACCTGGCTGGGACCGCGTGCCTCCCGGGCCATCAGCGTCCTGCCAAGCAGTGTGACTCGGGGGTTCGGACGCACCTGGGACATAGGCCTGGGAGCGGGCTGGACAGCGTCTCCCCTTCCCCTCCCCAAAGCTGGTGGGCCTCTGCGGGGCGTGGAATCCCGCTGTCGTCCGCACCTGCGGGCCCGGGGAGCTTGCGGCCTGGGGGCAGGTGCGGGTGGGGGAGAGAGAGGGACCGCGGACAGGCCAGGGGTGGGGTTGAGGGTGCCTGTGACGGCAACCGTGACCGTGGCACTAGGTAATGCATTCTTGCGGGGCAGCAGGCGGCTCTTAGAGGTTTCGCAGGAAGTGAGCGCAGGAGCTCCGTGACCCCTAGGAATCGGAAGTGGGACTGGAAGCGGGAGGGAGGGCTAGAGGCCCAGTGTAGAGGTGAAAGGAACTCTTCCCGGGGCCCGGCCTCGCCCCCACGCCTCGCCCTGCTCTGTCCCCAGGCGTCCTCTGGTGGCGGCTTCATGTTCTACTTCGTGGGTTACATGTTCTAGGCTTTTCCCCTGGCCCAGGCGTTCGCTTGTAGATCCGGCAGAGGACAAGCACAGGGCCAGGATAGAGGGCCAGAGGACACCCTGGTGAGGTGAAAGCATCCAACCCATGTTTCCCCCCCGCCCCCACCCCCCTTTGCTGGAATGGGGAAGAGTGACGCCACATCCAGGGTGGCTGCGGACGTGGTGGACGGGCGCGAGTGCCCCATGCGGTTCCCAAGGATCTAACCCCACCTCGATGACCTCAGTCAACAGCACCCCTGCCCTTGCCCTTCCCCCCCCCAAACAAATGTGAACCACGTTTATGTACTTACAGAGGCGCGAGTTTCTCTGATGACTGAGAACTTGTCTCCGCAGAAGGATGGGGGTGTGGGAAGCTTAGGTTTCGGGAGAGGCTAGAACCGAGCCTGCAGGAGCACCGAAGGATGTGGGGGCTAAGAGTGATCACCATCTCTGAGAAGGGAGGTGTGATAGTGTCCTCGTTGTCTGCCTTATTTTATTTTATTTTATTTATTTTGTGCTATGTTATGTTATGTTATTTTATTTTATTATTTTATTTTATTTATTTTGTGCTATGTTATGTTATGTTATGTTATTTTATTATTTTATTTTATTTATTTTGTGCTATGTTATGTTATTTTATTATTTTATTTTATTTTATTTTATTTATTTTATTTTTTTATTTGACAGAGAGAGAGAGACCACAAATAGGCAGAGCGGCAGGCAGAGGGAGAGAGAGAAGCAGGCTCCCTGGAATCATGACCTGAGCTGAAGGCAGAGGCTTTAACGCACTGAGCCACCCAGGTGCCCCTGCCCTTTTTTTTTTTTTTAAATGTTTTAATCAGCCCGCCAGTGGTGTTCATTTTATGCTGTGCCTTTTAGGTGAATGTTAGCTGATGTGAGGGAAAGAAAGGTGCATTGGAGTAGGCAAGGTAGTCATTTTGTATTCTTGGTCAACTTCTTTGTTCCCACACCTCTCCCACAACTCCACTAAGCTTGCAAGAGTAAATACTGCTGGAGATAGAGTTGTGAATTAGGTCGTTTGCCTATATCTTTCACCCCTTTATACATCCCCCCCCAAAAAAAACTTCTTGTAGAAGTCCATCCTAACCTTTTTTTAAATTTTATTTTGTCTTTTTTGCTGCTCTAGGGTTTCCAGGATTTCCCTTTACATTCCTTCCCATTAAATTCCGTTTCAGCTCAGCCTATTTCCTGTGCCCAGCCTTCCAGTAATTTCCATATTCCGCCTTTCTCTTGTGCTTGACCTTTGTCCCATTTCCTTATGTCTTGACTCTTCCTGGGAGGTAATAATTGAGCATAATAGATTTAATCAGGCGTATCTCCTGAAGCCGCATCACTAGCCACATGTTTGTGTGTATGTGAATGGTTGTGATACCAGGAAAGTTAGGGCAACACTGGGTTGATTGACTGGGATATGTGGTGATAGTCTACAGGTTCTACTGGGTTTGAAATTTTATTTCAATGGGAGTAAAGGATAGGAAAATATAATTACTTATTTTTAACTTTGCTATTTCCAAATAAAATTTATAGGCAAGAAAAAAATTCATTGTTAGATCTTTATAAAACAAATATTCTCTTTGGAAATGCCTCCCTATCTGAAAGGTTCTCGAGGATTTCAAGACTGGGTCTACTTGACCATGCTCCTTGTTCTAGGCTTTTTTGACTGAACTCATACTGCCTCAGCCATCAGGTGACGTCTGTGTGACCCCAACAACACAAAGTAGCCAATTATAGAGCGGTGCTCAAAATAACTGACTTCTTAGCTGTATCACCACTACCAGTGGAGTCAGTAGCCTCAGATCACCTTTCTACTTCTCCTGATAGGTTGATCTCCTTCATCACCTCATTTACCTTAATATATTCTTTGAGTCACCAGTAATCCTTCCAGCAGGGAAAATAAAATTTGGGATTGAAAAAATGTATGCATAGAATATTGTGGCTGGGTTGACAAAAATTCCAAACCACTAAAGTTAGACCTTTAACCTTCAAGGAAATAATATATAGGAAGTGTATAATAACGTAAATTATTAGTTATACTCTGTAACCTTTATTTTAAATCTGTTATAGAGACTTTTAAATAAGTGGTATTTGATAATGAACCAAATAAGGTTTTGAGATATCTGGTACTTATTGACAGATAGGAGTATTTAAAAAAATTCCCACCCACCCCCAGTTTTTTTTTTTTTTTTAATATTGTTTATTTATGACAGAGTGAGAGAAGGGACACAAGCACAGGGGAGTTGGAGAGGGAAAAGCAGGCTCCCCTCTGAGCAGGGAGCCAGATATGGGGCTTGATCCCAGGACCCTGGGATCATGACCTGAGCTGAAGGCAGACCTTAACGACTGAGCCACTCAGGCGCCCTCCACCCCCGAGTTTTGATATAATTGACATATAACGTTGTATAAGTTTAAGGCATACAGCATAATGACTTCATATATGTGTATATTATGAAATAATTATCCCAATAATTTTAGTTGTTTAGCATCTATCACCATGTTTAGTTATAAAAAATACTTTTTTTCCTTGTGACGACATCTTTTAGGATTTGCTCTCTTATCAACTTCAAATATACCGTATAGCATTAACTCTAGTCATCCTGTTGTGCATTACATCCCAGTGCTTATTTATCTCATACCTGGAAATTTGTACTTTTTGACCACCTTCACCTGATTCCCTCACCTCTTACCCCCTGCCTCTGGCAATCTCCTTTTCTATGAGTTTGGTTTTGTTTTTTGTTTTTTGTTTGGATTCCACGTATAAGTGAGATCATACAGTATTTATCTTTCTGTGTCTTATTTTACTTAGCATAATGCCCTCAAGATCCATACATGTCGTTATGAATGCAGGATTTCTTTCTTTTAATGGCTGAATAGCTTTTGTGTGTGTGTGCATGCATGTGCCACATTTTCTTTATCCATTCTTCTGTTGATGGATGCTTAGGTTGTTTCCATGTCTTGGCTACTATAAATAATGCTGCAGTGGACATGGGGTGTACAGATATCTTTCTGATATAGTGATTTCATGAGTATTTTATAAAGATTATTTACTTACTTATTTATTTATTTAAGACAGGGAGAGGGAGAGAGCACAAGCAAGGGGAGTGGCAGAGGGAGAGGGAGAAGCAGGTTCCCTGGGAGCCTGAAGTGGGGCATGATCCCAGAACCCTGGGATCTTGACCTGAGCTGAAGGCAGACACTTAACTGGCTGAGTCACCCAGGCACCCTCATGAGTATTTTTTTTTTTTTAAGTTTTTATTAAATTATTTGACAGAGAGATAGAGAGAGAGCACAAGTAAACAGAGCGGCAGGCAGAGGGAGAGAGAGATGCAGGCTCTCTGCTGAGCAGGGAGCCCGATACAGGGCTCGATCCCAGGACCCTGGGATCATGACCTGAGCCGAAGGCAGCCGCTTAACCAACTGAGCCACCCAGGCGCCCCACTCATGAGTATTTTTTAAATGCAAAAAATTTGAGTCTTATTCCTTGCTTAGAAGATGGGTTGGGAAGTCTCTTTCAGTGACTTTAAAATATACATTTAAAAAAATTGCAAAACTTAAAACCTCATTGATTCCACCGTATATATCCTATTTAATAGGATGATAATTAAAAAGTACATATTCTGCTGGCTTTAAAATTAAACTGATTACAAATGAGTTTAATGACATTTTAATTAATAGTAGATTGAATTTTTCGCCTTGAGTAGCTAAGGAACTATGTAGTCATTGAAATGACATAGATGCAGATATTTATAAAATGTCCTTATTTAGTAAATAATCCCTAATTGCCTAGAATGTGTCAGGGATTGTCCCAGTGCCTGCGATCTCTGGGGATATGGAACCAGGGACCAGTTATAATCCAATGTGTAAGTGCAGCATTGAGAGGCAAACACTCTTGCACTTGTAGCCTCAAGAATTACGGAAATGAGGACTGTAGTCACGCTGTATATTTTCTTCCTAGTCTAGGTGGGCTAGGCTCCAAAGATGGCCCCCAGTGAACCACAGCTCCTGCTATTAATGCTCATGTGTACTTCCCACTTACATTTGTACGGGCTGGTCTGTGACTCATGGGAACCACTCGAATACACTAGAAGTGGTGCTGTACCAATTCTAGACCTAGTCTTTAAGAGGACTGGCGCTTCTACTTTCTCCTTCTTGGAACATTTGCTTTTGTGAGCTCTGAACCACCATGAAATAAGTCTGACTACCTTCCTGGAGAGACGCTGTGGAAAGATTACATGAAGAGGGAGAGAGACCCTGTTGTCATAATGTCCCTGTTATCTGAAGAGATGACTCCAGTCCCACCTGTCATCTGACTGTAACCACATGAGAGGCCCCAGGTGAGACCAGCAGAAGAACTGCCCACATGATCAATCAACCTGCAGAATCACAAGGTAATAAAACAGTTGTTCTTTAAAACCACCAAGTCCTGGGAGGGTTTATCATACAGTAATAGATAACCAAACACTTGTTCTGTAATGTTTGTACATATTACATAATTTGTTTTCTTTCTGAACTTTTTAAATATTAGAATGTTTTAATATTTTAATGTTACTTAGGGTGTTTGTTGGTGGTTTACTTTACAGTGTAGTATTTAAGATGCAGAATATTTTGGTGGCCTTATAACTAAACTAGGAGAGGAAATTAACATCATCCAGAAGTAGACAGGTGACTGTTAGGACCTTCTGGGGAGTGAGTGATAGGCTATTCATTTGTATGAAAAAATATTTCATCATTTTAGGTGGAAACATGCCATATTATTATTGCATTGATGTTAAAATATGGGTATAGAGGTGTCTGTGAATATTGAAGAGCCGAAGGAGTGGACTCTAGTCTAGTTCATGCCACAGTAACACATAACCCCCAAATCTAAGTGGCCTAAAATCTCAGTAGTTTGTTTCTCCAGTGCTCCCTAAACCAGTACTGCAGGGGGCCTCTGTGCCTTGTCATGCAGGGGACTAGATTGATAGAAAACTCACTGTCTGATATCTCTGCCATCTCAATATGGGGCCTCAAGATTTGGATCAGCAGAAGGGAGTGTTGATTATTAAGCACCAGCTCTTAACTGTTTCTGACTCGTAACTGATTTGCATCAGTTTCTAAACATTTCAATGGCCACAGGAAATTACACGGTGTGGCCTGAGATATGTCGTGTTCCTGTGCACCTAGACAAAGAGGGAACTGGAAATGTTAGTGAGTTCTGGAAACATTAGTCACAGTGTTCTTCTACTACTTTGCCTCCCTCCAAGTTTTAGCTTCATCCTATCATTTCTCTACACTGCCACCTGGGAGATTTTTGTAAAATGCAAATCTGACATGTTTCTTGCTTGAAATCCACCACGGGTCCCTGTTACTCACAGAATGAAGGCTAACTTCTTAATCTGAGAAAATTTTTCGTAATCTGTTCATTCTCAGCTCTTTACCACAGGCAGCTTACCCTTCGATTATATTGAGTTTTTTGCAGTTTCTTGACTTAGCCTTTTTCTGGTCTCCATACCTTTCCCCCTGCCATTTCCTAATATAAATTTTCATTCTTTTTGGTGAGCCGTATCTGTGAGTCAGGGTTCAGTAAGGGGCAGAAGCCATACCCATTATTTGAGCAGGACAAATGTAATATAAAGGATTATTAACTAGTAGAAGCTGGGTCACTACTAAAAGAGGGAGATTTAAACTTCTTGGAAGACAGTGTGCCTGTCATAGCTATACACAGCCTTCAGATGGAGAAAAAACTTGCCAGAGGTATAGGTTGGCACTGTTCTCTAGACGTGGTCTGGTCTTGGAGGATGTGAGTTGGCCAGAACTGGCCTTTAGAGGTGGCCTGCCATTGCTGGAGGGTATGGGCTGGATACAGCTGCTGGTGGAGAGAGAGTGGTCTAATGGCACAGCTGGGACTCTTCTATGTGGCTGCCAGGTTCTGGTGATGAATAATAATAATAGGGGATCATTACCTGAAACAGAAGTGTCTTATACTGTTATCTTTGCCTTGCAGGGTCATTCCAGTGCTGTCTATTGATGAAGCTTAAAATTCTGCCACCTGACAAAGGAGAAGCTTTTGCAGGATCCAAGTCCATTATCACAAAATGCAGGGCAAAGAAGAGTGAATTTAGAATGGAGAACCAATAAATTGATAATTTGCACACCTTAGCAATGATAATTTATTTAACACATACTACGTGCCAGGTGCTATGATAGAATTGTGTGTGTGTGTGTGTGTGTGTGTGTGTGTGTGTGTGTAGGTATATGTAATTTTAAATCCCACAGCAGCCCTCTGAAGTAGATACTATTCTCATTTGACATACACAAAAAAATGATCCATGTTTGTCTGGACATCAAAGCTATGCTCTTCTCTGCTATCCTGATATTCCTTTCTTCTCTGTGGAAACTTAAATGAACCCTCACGTCTTCCCCTTTAGTGCTTGCCCCTCTGTATTACAACACTTATGTTGCAGTACCTATTGCTTTATATGTCTACCTCTCTCCATAATATAGGAGTTCCTAAAAAGCAGCAATAATGTTTTTTGATTTATTTTGGGTTCCCAATGCATACCTTTAGTACTTAGTACCTAACAGGCACTTAAATGCTCATGAAAAGAATAATTGTTTGAGTGTTCCCTCCTTGAAACCAATGCCAGTGCGCTGAATAATTCTGGAAACACCTAGGTAGGTGCCGAGTAAATCTGTTGAATTGGGTTGAATATTTGCCATTGGATTAAGCTAGTTGAGTCTTGTTGAGTCTTGAGAATAGGGAAAGCCTTTTTTGTTTTTATTTTATTTTATAGCCTGGTTTAATTATTAATACTATAATGTGGTGGGAAACTGTCTATTTAAAATCTCTTTGAGGGGCGCCTGGGTGGCTCAGTCATTAAGCATCTGCCTTCGGCTCGGATCATGATCCCAGGGTCCTGGGATTGAGCCCCGCATCGGGCTCCCTGCTCAGCGGGAAACCTGCTTCTCCCTCTCCCACTCCCCGGGCTCATGTTCCCTCTTTCGCTGTCTCTCTCTGTCAAATAAATAAAAAAAATAAAATCTTAAAAAAAATCTTTTTGATATCTTTTTGTGCCTAGGAAATCTTTGATTCCTAAAAAACACTTGGCCCATAGTATTATGGTACAATTTTAGTTCACACTCATGAGTGGGTTCTGATGTTGGTCATTCCATTAAATTTCCTTTAGGTCCAGATTTTACCTCTGTCACTTTTTCAAGTAAGGTACTTTGGAATCATCCTTTGGATTATGTTACTGGTATTGAAAGAGTATTGAGTTTTGTTCCGGCAGGTAGTTAAATTACCAGCATGTATGAGATTGGTTTTAGGCTTTATTAAGGGGTCTATTTCAACTTTGCCCCTGACTCTTTGTCTCTTTACAGAAGGGCCTTAGCTGAATGGCCAGAATGTTCACCAAAGTCCCTTCACTCTCTGTAGGCCTGAACTCTGGTGTGTCCCCAGCACTGTTCAGTGTCCAGAATCTTAGTTCATCTCTCATGCTTCCAGCAGCTATTCTAGTCCTAGATTTTGCTGTGTGTTTGAGACCCTCCCTCACAGGTCAGAGTCTAAGATTCATGAACTTCTAGGACTTGATAACCCTAATTTATCCTCTGCTTCCCCAGCTTATTGTTATTATTATTTGTTTTGTTTTTTTCTATTCTTGTTTTGTTCTTTCAGTACATCTCTGTCATCACTTTTCTATATTAAGTTCCCTCTGCCGAAATGCCTAGTTTGGTTTCTGTTTTTCTAACTATACATATCGTATCACACATAGAAAAGAAAAACTATTGAATAAAAAAGAAACAGAATGAGATCTAAAGCACCATAGCATTTACTTAAATTAAACACAACTGAAAAGTGACATAATCAATACAGTGACATAGGCCATTCTTCACTTCAGTCCCCCTATATAAGAAGACCAACTAGCAACTATCCATAGACAAGACGTTGTGAAAATCGCAGAATCCTGGGATGAGGCTGAAGCATGTCCATGTCTACAGAGATTGAGAAGAACATCATTAGAGTAGGAGGAGTGACTGCACTCTGCTTGTATTGCTCCTCCATGCCTGGATGCATGAAGTCCCCCCAGGGCCTATGGTTTCACCAGTGGGGAAAAATACAGAGCCCCAGGTGGACATTGTGGGATGTCCTGTGATGACTCTGTGAGTCCAGCCTCTGAGCATTGTGGGATGCTTCCCAGGAAACCCACTTGGGTCTTCCCTCACAGAGATGGCTGGGAGAATCTGGGGGCTCAACCATTGGGGATAAGACAGAGATGGAGAAGAGGATAAGGCTTATAGGAACCAAAGCTCTGAACCTGGCAAACCACATTCCTGCTTGCAGTGGTACCTGAGCAGAGATCCTAGCCAGTGGCCCTGTCTGGACAGGGAACTTGGTTGGCAGTTCTGCTTGATTTGGGTCCCTAACTAACAGGCTTTACGAGCTGTCGAGCCCGTTCTGTGCCTCCTCACCCCAGGCAGGGAAGCAAATTTCCATCCCCACCCAATTCTTGAATATAGCTTCAAATCCCACCTGATCAGGAAGTCCAGGCAACCACAGAGTCCATCCATGGACTCCCAGCCATGCACAGACAGGGAGCCAAGTCAGCAGTTTTGCCCAACTATTAAGTATAGCTCTGGCCCCACCTCACATAACCAGGGAGTGTGAACAGTGACCTTAGGGAATCAAGCCTACATTACTGTCCAGCTGTGGAGGCCAGCCTACAGCCCAACCCAATTGCTGGACCCAGTCCATGGCATTGCCTAACAGGGAGCCCAGCCAGTGACCCTGCCAGACCTCAGTGTACACTATCTACTTCCACCAAAGTGCAGGATACAGCTGGAGGCCCCTCCTGACCATAGAGCATTGCCAGCAGCCTCCCTAATCATGAAGTATAGACTGTAGTCTTGCGTGATTTCAGGGCCTGTGGCCTTGCCTATTCATAGGAACCAGCCTGAGGTCTGTGCAACCCTGAAGCTCTGCCTATAGCCTCACCTGAACTCAGAGGCCAGTCAGCAGCAGCATCCAGTTGGAGAGCACAGTCTGAGATCCAATCTAACCAGGAGCAATTGCAGAGCTCAGCCCATAGCCCTGCCCGACCATGGAGTTCAATCAGTGGCATCACCCACCATGGAACATTGCCTGTGACCTTGCCTGATCAGAGATGATTGCAGAGTCCAGCTAGGGGCCACATCTGACTGTGAAGCACAGCCAACAGCCCCACTCCATGAGAGAACCCACCCAACAACCCTGCTTGACATGTAACTCAGCCAGGAGGTCTACCCTGGAGCTTAACCAGTGGCACCCTCCTCCTTGCCAACCTCAGAACATAAGCAGTGGCCTCGCTCAACTAGGGACCCTGATAGCAAGTCCACTTGCTCAAAGATTGTGCCAGCTCATCTATCCAGTCCACCTGAGCTGACTAGTGAAAGTCTTTCTCTGCTGAAGTGAACCTGTAAAGTATAGAAGAAGAGACTGCTATTCACATGCATAGATACTAATACAGGGAATCAAGGATCATGAAGAATCAGGGAAGCATGACTAAGGGAAATTAATAAAGGTTCAATAACTGACCCTAAAAAAATGGAGATCTATGAACTGTCTGATAAAGAATTTAGAATAATCCTCTGAAGAAATTCAGTGAAGTATAAGAACACACAGACAAAAAGTTAAACAAAATTAGGATGACAATGCATGAACAAAGTGAGAAGTTCAACAAAGAATTAGAAACCATAAAACCCCCAAACAGAAGTCCTAGAACTAGAATGCAATGACTGAACTGAAGAATTTAACAGAAAGCTTCAATAGCACACTTGACTAAGCAGACTAAGCAGAAGAAAGAATCCATGAACTAAAGGTAGGGCATTTGAAATTATCCAGTCAGCAGAGCAAAAAGAGAAAAGAACAAAAAAGAGTGAAGAAAGCCTATGAGACTTACAAGATACTATCAAGAGAAACAGTAAAATGGAAATCCCAGAAAGAGAACAGACAGAGAAAGGGACAGAAAATCTCTTTATTTTATTATTTTTTAAAAGATTTTATTTAAGAGAGAGAGTGAGTTGGAGGAGAAGAGGGAGAGGGAGAAGCAGACTCTGTGCTGAGTGTGGAGCCCAATGCAGGGCTTGATCTGACAACCCTGAGATCATGACCTGAGCTGAAATCAAGAATCAGATGCTTAACTGACTGAGCCACTCAGGCACCCCCAGAAAGTCTCTTTAAAGCAATAATGGCTGAAAACTTCCCAAATTTGGGGAGAGAAATTGACATTCAGATTCATGAGATCTAAACAACCCCAAATAGGTTGAACCTATAAAGGGCTACACTAAGGTATTATAATTAAATTGTCAAAATTTGGAACAAAGAGAGACTCTTGAAAGCAGGAAAAATGACTTGTCACATACATAGGAGCCCCCATAAGACTATAAGCAGATTTCTGAACAGAAACTTTACAGTCTAGGAGAGAGTGGTATGATAGATTTAAAATATTGAAAGAGAAAAGACTGTCAACCAAGAATACTATACCTGGCAAAGCTGTACTTTATAAAGGGAAGAGAAAGAAAGACTTCCCCTAAGAAACTAAAGCTAAGGGAGTTTATCAGCATTAGACATGACTTATAAGAAATGCCAAAGGGCATTCTTCAAACTGAAATAAAAGGATGCTAATTAACATAATAAAAACAAGTGATTTGTAAACGTCACTGGTAATGGTAAACATATGGTCAAAGTCAAATGTTCTAATATTGTAATAGTGGTGCATAATTTACACAATTCTTGTTTAAAAGTTCAAAAACAAATTTATTAAAAATAGCCATAACTACAATGTTACTGGATACACAATATGAAAAGACATACATTGTATCATCTGTAACCTAAAATGTGAGATTGAGGGAGAAATAAAAGTGTAAGGTTTTTGTATGGTACCAAAGTTAAGTTGCTATTGGCTTAAAGTAGGATATTATAAGATATTTTGTGTACATCTCATGGCAACCACAAAAGAAAATCTGGATTAGGCACACAAAAGATTATGATAAAAGAGTCAAAATATACTACCACAAAAAGTCATCAAGTAACAAAGGAAAACAGCAAGAGAAGAAGTAGGAACAAAAAATCTACAAAGCAGTCAGAAAAAAATGAACAAAATGGCAATAGTAAGTCCTTGCTTATCAATAATTGCTTTTAAAATAAATGGATTAGATTCTTCAATCTAAAGACATAGAATGAATGGATAGAAAAAGATACAGTGATATGCCGCTCAGAAGAGACTCGCTTAACTGTAAGGCACACATGGATGGAGAGTGAAGGGCTGGAAAGAGATATTTCAAGCAAATGATAATCAAAAGAGAGCAGGCATAGCTTTACCTAGACAAAATGGACTTGAAGCTAAAAATGGTCAAAAGAGACAAGATCATTATAAAAATGATAAAGGTGTCAATTCATCAAGAAGGTATAACAATTGTAAATATTTATGCAACCAACATCAGGGCCCCTAAATACATAATGCAAATACTAACAGAACTAAAAGGAGAAATAAACAACAATGCAATAATAGCTGGGGACTTTAATACCTCTCTCTCAACAATAAATAGATCATCCAGACAGAGAATCAATAAGGAAGCAGTGATTTGAACAACATTCACCTAACAGCAGCAGAATGTACATTTTTCTTAAGTGCACATGGAACATTTTCTATAATGGATCATATGTTAGGACACAAAAGAAGTGTTTCAAAGATTTGAATCATTATCTTTTTTGATCACAATAGTATGAAACTAGAAATAATAGAAGGAAAATTGGAAAATTCATAAGTGGAAATTAAACAGAACACTTCTGAGCAATGAATGGGTCAAAGAAATAAAAAATATCTTGAGGTAAATGAAAATGAAAACACAACATACCAAAATGTAGGATATGCAGCAAAAGCAGTTCTAAGAATTTCTAACGATATATGCATACATCAAGAAAAAAGAAAAACCTCAAGTGAACAACCTGACTAGTTCCTCAAAGAATTAGAAAAAGAGCAAACTAGACCCAAAGTAATCAGGAGGATGGGAATAATAAACATTAGAGCAGAAATAAACTAAATAGAGAATAGAAAAACAATACAAGAGATTAACAAAACTAAGAATTGGTTCTTTGAAAAGATGAACAAAACTGACAAACCTTTAGCTAGACTAGCCAAGAAAAAAAAGAGAGGACCTAAGTTAGTAAAATTATAAATGAAAAAGGAGGCATTATAATTGATACCAAGGAAATACAAAGGATCATAAGAAACTACCATGAATAATTGTACACCAACGAGGTGGACAGCCTAGAAGAAATGGATAAATTCTTAGGAACATGCAACGTACCAAGACTGAGTCAGAAAGAAATGGAATATCTGAACAGATCAATAATGAGTAAGGAGATTGAATCAGTAATGAAAAACCTCATAACATAGAAAAGCCCAGGACCAGATAGTTTCATTGGTGAATTCTATGAAGCATTTACAGAAGAAGTAACACCAATCCTTCTCAAACTCTTTGAAAAAAAAAAATAGAAGGGGGTAACACTCTCAAACTTATTTTACAAAGCCAGCATTACCCTGCTACCAAAGCTTGATAAGGGCATTACAAGAAAAGAAAACTATAGGCCAATATCCCTGGTAGATATAGTTGTGAAAATTCTCAACAAAATACTACAAAACTAAGTTCCATAGCACATTAAAAGTATCTTATCAAGTGAGATTCATCCTTGGGATGCAAGAATGGTTCAACAGATACTAATCAACATATGTGATATATCACATTAATAGAATAAAAGATAAAAATCATATGATAATCTCAATAGATGCAGAAAAAGCATTTGATAAAATTCAACATTCATCTGTGATAAAAATTGAACAACTTAGATCTAGAAGAAGTATAGCTCAGTGTAATAAAGGCCACATAAGACAAGCCCAGTGCTAACGTACTTAGTAGTGGAAGGTTGAAAACATTTTCTCTAAGATCAGGAAAAAGACAAGATTCCTACTCTCACCACTTCTATTCAACGTAGTACTGGAAGTCCTAGCGAGAACAACCAGGCACAAAAAAGAAGTAAGAGGAATCCAAACCAGAAAGGAAGAAGTAAAATTATCTGTTTGTAGGTGACATGATGTTATATGTAGAAAATGTTAAAGACTCTACTGAAGAGTTGTTAGAACTAATAAATGACTTTAGTAAAGTTATAGGAAGCAAAATCAGCATGTGAAATTATTTGCATTTCTATACACTGACAAATTATCTAAAAAGAAATAAAACCATCACATTTACAATAGCATCAAAAACAATAAAATAATACAGGAATAAATTTAACCAACCAGTTGAAAGATCTGCACTGAAAATTATGAGACAATGATGAAAAATTGAAGAAGACACAAACAATTAAATGGAAATATATCCCATATTCATGGATTAGAAGAACTAATATTGTTAAAATGTCCATACTACCAAAGCCATCTATATAGTCAGTGCCATTTCTATCAAAATTCCAGTGGCATTTTTTAAAGAAATAGAAAAAGCAATCCTAAAATTTGTATGAAAGCTCAAAAGAACCTAGTAGCCACAGTGATTCTGAGAAGAAAGCTAGAGGTATCATGTTCTGATTTCTAACTGTATTACAAAGCTATATGATCAAAACAGTATGGTATAGGCATAAAAACAGACACATTGACCAACAGAACAGAATTGAAATTTCAGAATTAAACCCATGCATATTTGTCAGCTAATATTTGACAAAAGAGCCAAAAATAATCAGTTGGGAAAAGATAGTCTCTTCAATAAATGGTGCTGGAAAAACTGGATATTCACAAAGAATGAAACTGGACCCTTTTACTACTCACAAAAATGAACTTGAAATAGATTAATGACTTAAGACCTAAAACCATAAAACTCCTAAAAGAAAACATGGAAGAAGCTCCCTGACATTGGTCCTGGCAACTTTTTTTTTAAAGATTTTATTTATTTATTTGTCAGAGAGAGAGTGAGAGATCACAAGTAGGCAGAGAGGCAGGCAGAGCCAGAGGGAGAAGCAGGCTCCCTGCCGAGCAAGGAGCCCAATGTGGGACTTGATCCCAGGACCCTGGGATCATGACCTGAGCCAAAGGCAGCTGCTTAACCAACTGAGCCACCCAGGCGTCCTGGTCCTGGCAACAATTTTGTGTATATGACATCAAAAGCACAAGCAACAAAAGGAAAAATAAATAAGTGGGACTACATTAAACTAAAAAACTTCTGCACAGCAAAAGGAATGATCAAGAAAATGAAAAGGCAACCAGTGGAATGGTAGAAAACATTTGCAAACCATATATCTGATAAGGGGTTAATATCCTACATATAAAAGGAACTCATACAACTCAATAGCAAAAAACCAAAACAAAAACAAAAAAAGAAACAAAGCCCCCCAAATAATCTGATTAAAATGGGCAATGTGTCTGAATAGACGTTTTTTCTAAAGGACACATTCAAATGGACAACAGGTACATGAAAAAGTGGCTAAGATCATTAATCATCAGGGAAATGCAAATCAAAACCACAGTGAGAAATGATGTCATACCCATTAGAATGGCTATTATCAAAGAGACAAGAGATAACATGTGTTGGTGAGAATGGAGAAAAGGGAACCCTCATGCACTTTGATGGGAATGTAAACTGGTGCAGTCACTATGGAAAACAGTATGGAGGTTCCTCAAAAAATTAAAAATAGAACTATATGATCCAGCATTTCCACTTTTGAATATATATTCAAAGGAAATAAAATCATGATCTCAAAGAGATATCTAGACCCCTATGTTAATGCGGCAGTATTTACAATCACCAAGATATGGAAACGACATAAGTGTCCATTGATGAATAGATAACGAAACTGTGTTTGTGTGTGTGTGTATATATGTGTGTGTATAAAATGGAATTGGTAAAAAGAATTTTGAAGGTTTTGGTCATACATATATGTCACACACATACACATACACTTTACCAATGTTGATTCTTGAACAACACAGATTTGAACTGTGTGGGTTCACGTATACATGGATGTTTCACAGTGCAGTACTTTCTTATGATTTTCTTAATACTTTCTTTTCTGTAGCTTATTTTAAGAATACAGTATATAATAAAAATAACAACGTAACTTAATTGTTTAGGTTACTTGTAAGACTTCTGATCAACAGTAGGCTAATAGTAGTTAAGGTTTGGGGGAGTAAAAAATTATACTTGGATTTTTGACTGCTTGGGAGTTTAGTGCCCCTAACCCCTGTATTGTTCAGTAGTGAACTGTGTATATATATTTGTACACAACTTTAAAGACATATTGGTGGTAAAATATGCATATTGAAATGAGAGATTTTATATGCTTATATTTATTGCTTACCAGAGTTATTATTTTTTCCATGACTTCATTTATTCTATAAATGTTAATTGAACTACTACTGTGTGTTTGACATAAGGGATGCAAAGTTGAAAATGTCTGATCTTTGATCTCAGAAAACTGCAGTTTAGTAACCTATTGGATTCCACAGTGGGCTGAAGCGTTACCAAGATGGCACAGGGTGATCCAATAGGGCATGGAAAAAATATTAGAACCTCTATATTTTTTATCCAAACCTTTAAGTTTTCTACTTTTACTTACATTTTATACTGGACTTTATTAATTCTGCGATACACATAAAGGAAGTATATGGGGAAATAGCCTCTCATTTATTTTTTTTCCCCAAATACTTTTATTTTATTTTTTCAGTGTTACAAGATTCATTGTTCATGTACCACATCCAGTGCTCCATGCAATACGTGCCCTCCTCAATACCCACTACCAGGCTCGCCCATTCCCCCTCCTCTCTCCCCTCCAAAACCCTCAGTCTGTTGCTCTGAGTTCACAGTCTCTCATGGTTCTTTGCCCCTCCGATTTCCTCCAATTCACCCCTCCCTTCTTTCTCACAATGTCCTCCATGTTTTTCCTTACGCTCCACACGTAAGTGAGACCATATGATAATTGACTTTCTCTGCTTGACTTATTTCACTCAACATAATCTCTTCCAGTCCAGTCCATGTTAAAATAAAAGTTGGGTATTCGTCCTTTCTGATGGAGGCATAATATTCCATTGAATATATGGACCATATCTTCTTGATCC
>CM052887.1:48827153-49053598 GCA_028534135.1 Potos flavus
TCCCAGCACCATTTATTGAAGAGACTGTCTTTTTTCCATTGGATATTTTTTCCTACTTTATCAAAGATTATTTGACCATAGAGTTGCGGGTCCATATTTGGGCTCTCTAATATGTTCCACTGGTCCATGTGTCTGTTTTTGTGCCAATACCATGCTGTCTTGGTGATCACCGCTTTGTAGTAAAGCTTGAAATCAGGCAATGGGATGCCCCCAGCTTTGTTTTTCTTTTTTAACATTTTTTGAGGGAATATAAATCGGTACACTATAAATGGAAGGCAATATAATGGAATATATTGGAAGGCAATTTACAATATAAATGGAATTTTCCAACATCTATCAAAATTGTGACTGGATACCATTTTGACCTAGGAATTCCTTTTCTAGGGATTTTCCCTGCACACTTGCATACCCACAGGACTCCAGCAATACAGTATTGTATGTAACAGGAAAAGATTTGATATAACCTAAATGTCCATCAACTAAGTTATATTACATCCATCCAATGCAATACCATGAAGCCATTAAAAAGAGTGATGATATTATTTATTGTCTTCAAGCAACCTCTGAGATATATCTGAAGGGAAGAAAAATCAAAGTATAGAACAGTTGTAGGCTATGCTACTATTTGTTAGTAAATGAAAGAAATTGATATATTTTCTAATAATTATATATCTGTTTATATGTCTATGTATACACACATTTCTTATATATGCTTAGATTATTTCTAGAAATATGCACAAGAACCCGGCCACATTACATTGATTGACCTCGGGAAGGGGAGCTAGTAATGAATTCAGTGGAGGGAGGGAGGGAGGTGGTTTGCCATATTCCCTTTTTGTACCTTTTGAGTTTTGAACCATTACCTATTTGCTGTAGATGAGGTTTCCTGGAAGCAGAGGCTGAGATGGAGTTTGGGGTACAATACAAGATGTTTGGTAAAGACCAACACCTGTAGAAGGGAGGAAAGGAAGCAGGACTGGGCAGAGGAAGAAGCCTGTCTGTGTCTCCAGCCTGACAAAAACCTTGACTAACCCTCTGGGGAGCTTTGGAGCACGAATGGCCTGACATTATTTTTCCTCCCCCTACACTTCATTGAGATTTGGGTGGATATAAAATCCCAACAGTGGGAAGGAAGAAAAGTTATTCTTAGATTACTAGATATTTGAACAATGTACCTTCCAGGAATCTCTTTCGATTTGTTTAGTCAGTGATCCTTCCCACCTCATCCCTGTCTTTGGATTCAAAGGTAATTTTTAAACGATATAAGTGTATAATTATGCTTGTTCGTTTTTTTAGAAATCTGACACCATATAGAAAAAAAATCCTAAACAAATTGAAAGCAGTTGCTTCTGGGAAATGGAAATTGGGAGTGGATGAGGTTGGGCTTGAGACAGCAATTGTTGTCCAGTTAGAACATTTTTATGGGTGAAAGGCTGGCACTATTAAAATTACACAAGGATAATTAAGTCTAAATTAGAACTACCCCTGGAACACTGGGATGCAGTCACCCAGTACAAATCCTGTAGAATTCTTTGGGCTTCGTGAACTTTGTACACCTATTTCTTTCTAAACATAAAATTAATCTTAAAAGAAGACTCAAAATTTGGAAGTCAATTAGTATAACTTCACAGTCCATGCAGAAGTGATGTCTCAGATATTCCTGACATATAACCATCTAGTCTTTGCTCACACACATTTCTATAGCTTATGTTAGTCAGATCAATTACTGAGCAGCTATAATTGTTAGAAGTTCCTTTTAAACTTGCCAGTTTGTAACTTCCACCAATAGGTAACAACACAGAAGCCTTTCTCTTCTCTGACTAGCCTTGATTTTAGAAGCAGGTTGCTTTCATTAGTCTAAAAGAAGTGACACCTCCACCATGTCCTACCACTCAGCTTTTCTCTGCCACTTTCTGTGTTTATTAGTATGAGTGAACAGTGCTCATAGACCTGAAAAGTGGGGAGAACAGGTTTGCTTAGGGTAAGAAACAAGACTTCAGAAATGATTTAGTATTTTGAGTAAGGTCATGCATAACCCTACAAGGTAAAAGCCTTATCCAGTTTGATTGACAAGTGAAAGGCTCATGCATCAGAGAAATCACTGACTTCAGTGATGGATAATCCCTGGCTCCATGCCTGCCCCATTCCCCTATCAGGAGAGGGCCATTGCCCTCTCGCCGTCCTATGATGTAGGACATGGCCAAGATTGACAGAGAGAGAAGGTTGAAGGGGTGGTTGTTAAAATGTCACCCACCCAGACTGAAATCCAAATGGCTTAATTTAGCATGATGCATTTTAATTAATGAGAGTGAAAAAGTGAAGAGGTTGTGGTTTCTAATCAAACAGAGTAATGCCTTAATTACTGAAATGCAAATGGCTTAATTGAGAGGGAAATAAAAGTTAATTAGATCAAAAAGATATATTAAGAGGAGACTGAAGACATCTTTGCCAGAAGTAGATCTATAGTCAGTTTGTGGTAAAAGAAGGTACGTATAGGGATTAAAGGGTCTGGGGTGCCTGGGTGCCTCAATCGGTTGAGTGTCAGACTCTCGATTTCAGCTCAGGTCATGATCTGAGGGTCACGGGATCGAACCCCCACTTTGGGCTCTGGGCTCAGCACAGAGTCTGCTTGTCCCTCTTCCTCTGCTCCTCCCCCTGCTTGTGCTTTCTTTCTCTCTTTCTAAAAATAAGTAAAATCTTTAAAAAAAAAAAAGGGTCTAATGTAAATATTTTAATTTCGATCACTTTGCGACTTGAATGACTATTTCAATTTTATGATAAACACAACCTTTGGATTTCATTACAGATATTTTAACATAGAACTTTGCTGATTCTCAGTGGGTACTGCTTTTTTTTTTTTTTAAGTACTCTGCTTTTCTGGGTGCCTGGCTGGTTCAGTTGGAGAGGCTTGTGACTCTAGATCTCAGGGTCCTGAGTTTGAGCCCCATGTGGGTGTAGAGATTACTTAAATAAATAAAACTTAAAAAAGATAAAGTACTCTACTTTTCCTTAAGGATGTACTAATTCTCTGATGCCAGTCATCCTTAACTCATAGCTAGACTGTGGCTGCAAAAAATGTTTACTTTTGCCTCCTAAAAAAAGTGTTGAATTGAGGTAATTGTACATTAGTTTAAAATTTTTAAGTTGTTAACTGAGACTTAAGTGTACAGTATACTGTACAATATAAAACAAGAGGATCTTAAAGACTTTTCTGTGGTGGTGGTGGTGGTGGTGGTTATTGTTCTTTTTGGTGTAAGAATTTAAAATTGGTTAAGTACGGTGGTGTGTGTGGCTTAGTTGGTTAAATGTCTGCCTTCTACTCAAGTCCTGATCCCAGAGTCCCAGGATCAAGCCCGACATCGGGCTCCCTACTCAGCAAGAGCCTGCTTTGCTTCTCCTTCTGCCCTCACCCTGCTTTCGTGCGCCCTCTCTCGCTCACTCTCTCTCTCCAATAAATAAAATCTTTTTTTTTTCAATAAATAAAATCTTAAAAAAAAAAATTGGTTAAGTACGAATGCGGAGCATTTTCTGCCCTCTAGTGGTTAAAAGTAATTTTGCAATATTTCAGAAAAAGTTCTATTTCAGTGCTTTAAATTACATGGGAAAAGCTACATGATATTTCATGATATTTTAAAAGCGATTTGATAATTACGTGGGTGCCTTTCTGTAGGTAATTACTAGTTGCATATTTTAAGAAAGAAACAATTTTATGTTTTATTAACCACAATATGCCAATTCCTAGAAATCCGGCAAGAAATAAATTTTGAGAGAATTGCTTTTCAGGATTAAAATAATACTTCTCTACCTCTTTGAAGAGAATATTAATTTGACATTATGAATATTAATTTGACTTCCTGATTCTAATAGCGATTTTCCTGTTTGACTCCTTTCATAGTTCCTATATATAGGAAGAGACTAATGAGTGATAATCCCTTCCATTTCCTAGGCATAGGATTAGACATATTATTTTGGTGTTATAATATGAGAGGAAAACTTCGTAACAGACAAAATAGGCTATCCGTCTTTGTAAAATCTGTATATAGTGTTTTGAAACACTGAAGATTTATTCCTGGGCTCCAGTGCACTTGTGTTTTCTTTTTTTAAAGCTTAATTCGACAAATGTTTGCTGAATGCTTGACATGTTTGAGGGCCGGAGGGGAGATGGTTGTGGGGTGGTGGACAGAATAATGGACAGAGGAGGAAGAGCACAAATGTAGAAGTCAGGTCTCAGTTGTGCCCACTTCTTAAGTCACATTTCTTCAGAAAGTTCTTTCTGAGCTTACTTCTCACGTATAAAATAAGCATCTCAAAAATAGTTAAAACAGCATTAGATGTTAAACCAGACTTAGTTACTATTACTTAGCCGGGAGAGGTACAGAAACATGAAAGTGTTCGTTTCTAGGAATAAAGCGTAGTTTGATGTGTTCATTAAATAATAGGGTAAGTTCCAAAGGAAGAGTGTCACATAATGTCTGCGGAAAGAGCTTCAGGACAAACAAAGAGAAAACACACAGGAGGTAAGTGGAGGCCAGTGGTCTCACCTTTCATGCCTATTTCATTTTGTTGGTCACACTTAGGTGAACACTGACCTTTTATTTTTCTCACTGAGAAATTGGTCCCAGAGTCAGTACAGTACATTTTTTTTTCCTTTTTGTATTTCTCAAGGTCGTTGTCATAGCGTGATGTATGAAATGTGGACCTGAGATCACGTGGAAGTCGTTTTCCATGAAAATCGTTGATGTTGTCCATCCCAGCTTTCCCGAAGCCCCTACACTTTTTTTTTTTTTTTTACCTCAGGCTGACTGAGGTTTAGGTCAGGACCAATCCAAATGGAATATCCTTGGGAAAGGGTTATGTTGGAAGAGAGGAGGGGGGTATAGAATGGTATATTTTGGGGATATGCCTAGGAAAGCACATTAAAGAGAAGAGCATAATTACCATGTCACTTCCATTTTATGCTACTGTAAATAGTCAGAATTTGGAAGAAGATCAGGTTAAACCACTTGAGTGATTCTGATTGTTTTGGCGTTACGTTCTCTGCACTTAACTGTCTAATCAGATAACAATAGTCACTTATAAACTGAATTAGATGTTAATTTAAAGTAATTCTAGAAATAAAAATCTTCTATTGAAGTGATTCTTAAACTTTATGGAGACACCACTGAGAATTTACCCAGGAACTCTGAACCCTTCTTCAGAAAAATGCACATATATGTGTAATGATTCAGAGAAAATGTCATTTTTAGCAGCTATAAGCATTCCTTACAAGGAGAGATCCATCATTGTTGCAAAGGATGTAAAAAATCAAGTTTTAGCTGAACACCAAAATCTAACAGACATAAAATTTCAAAGGGAGATCGCCATTTGCAAGAGGTTCCATTAGTCCTCAATCCCCTTACCTAGGTGGAAAAATGAGCACATGTGGAGTGAGTGGCTGTCTCCTAAGGTGGGAGCTGAGGTCAGCTTGGGGGTTGAAAGGTATTATGGGAAACAGAAGGTGGAGGGAGAGGGCCCAGCAATGTCGCAGGAGTGAATCCATCCTTCTTGGTAAGATCTGTACTATCCCCTTGACTTTCTTCTCAAGCTGTCTTCCATCCCAGTAGAGTTCAACAAAGCAGCCAGAGTGAGGAATCAGGTGAGCCTAGAAGAGAGGCAGAAGTTGAGTACAGCCCTGACTCCAAATTCAGGCCCTGTGTGGGAACAGTGGAGAATGGATGAATGGATGGCTGAGCACAGACCGAAATGCTGATTGCAATGGAATTGAGACCCCACATTTTTTACTTAGACCAAGGGTCTCACGTCACTCAAGACCTGTGAGGTTCATGGCATCTGTCTAAGCATCCATCCAGGACGCTTGCTGTATACTTTCTTTCCTGTCCTTTACATCTTAAAGCAGGTAGTGGGATGCCAAAATAAAGTTGCACTTGACCACATCTTACAAGTTGTGCAGTTATACTGATACCCACTGTAGGATATAAGCAGACCTCTCAGGCCCGTGTGACTGGCTGGCCGTTGGGTTTCATTTGGAAAATGGGAGATGTTCTGATTAATAAACATGGGGAGAAATGGAATACTAGAAGTGTGGGAAGAGCCAGAAGGGACAAGTCTGGGGGAACAGGACGAACTACATAATTTGAGGGGCCCAATGCAAAATAAAAATACGGGCTCCAGGGCACCTAGGTGGTTCAGTTGGTTAAGCAACTGCCTTTGGCTTAGGTCATGATCCCAGGGTCGGGGGATCAAGCCCTGTGTCAGGCTCCTTACTCAGCAGGGAGCCTGCTTCTCCCTCTCCCTCTGCCTGCTACTCTGCCTGCTTGTGCTCTCTCTCTTTCTGTCAAATAAATAAAATAAAATAAAATAAAAATACCGGCCCCTTGCTCAAATTTATTATGAATTTCAAGAAGGTGACAACAGAGCATTTAACCAAGCGAGGGCCCCGTGTAACTGTGTGGGTTGCACATCCATGAAGCTACCCTGGGGTAAGAAGGAGGGAAACCTACTAGTTGTTCAGTTAAAGAGATGCTCAGGACAACAGGCTTGTCCAATTGAGACTTTTTCAGTGTAACGATCTGAGTGTAATCCCCTCCTGAAGATCCCACAAATCCTTAGCAAAACTGCGAACTCCCTTATGTGAATGGTTTCTTGTGGAAGCTGGCAAAGGGGCTGGTGAGTGGTGAGGGGCTAAAACAGAGCAAGCCAAGTAGGTAAGGGGACAGCTGGTAGTTGGTTATTTACCTGATGCTTTCTATATATTTCAAGAGTTTAGGTAAAGAACCCACGTTATATGACAAGAAATTTCCCCATGTCATATAGTATCAGGGGATCATGTGGCTTTTTGTTTATTTTTTTTAGTGTATCAGGATGTCGTGTGATACTTGCTCAGAATTGGTGACTAGGAACAAAACCTCGATGTACCAAGGTACCAAAATACCTAGCATTATAAAGAAAACTATGGGTGATAGGGACCAGACACCCCTTTAGGGTTTACAAAGAGGTGGTGGAGCCACAGCAGCCCCTCCCAGCTGTGTTTGAGAGGCTGGCCTGGAGGAGGCCCTGCTGCAGCGGCTCCTCACCCTGAAGCCAAGCTAGAGAAGTTTCTAGAAAACCCCTCATTGAGAGCAGGGGCATGAAGCAGGCACTCGCAGTTCGCTTCTGACTGGCTGTTTGCTTAGGCAGTAGACTTACTGATCTGCCCCTGCCCCTCCTAAACAGGGCAAAGAGGGCTGGAGACAAACGGGCTCGGCATGGAGCAGCCGAGGGGCAGCGTGCAGTCCAGCCCTTGGCACACAGCGATGACTGCATTTTCCATGGATCGAGTGGATGCCGAGAAGGTGGTTGGCGCTAGCCTTTCTTTCTGGCAATGAGAAGCTATGGGGAGTACGGATGAGGTAATGGTAGCCGGAAGAGATCAAGTAGCGTCCGGGTCTCTCAGGTCACTGACCTGGCTAGGGCTTCCTGAAGAACTCACTTGTAGAAGCAGTCACATTATACAGAGAAGACAAAGAGGCTACTCTTGATCCCCTACCCCATCTCTCCTTTGCCCATTCGGACACCCTGGAGAAAATAGAAGAGGAGATTGTTTTCCAGAGGCCTATCATTTTGCCTCTTACCACCGTACCTCTGAGACGAAGAAGGGGAGGAAGAGAGGAAGAGCAGAGAGATGCCCCTTTCACCGCTTCAGGTCCTTCCAGTCACTGGCCCAGCCAGCAATGGGGTATGCTTTGCATATAAGGTTGGCATCTTTAACTGGACTTGAGTTTTTTCTTTTTTCTTTCTTTTTTTTTAATTCCAGTTAGTTAATATACAGTATAATATTAGTTTCCGGTGTACAATATATGATTCAGCACTTCCGTACAACACCTGGTGCTCATCACAGCAAGTGCCCTCCTTAACCCCCATTACCTATTTAACCCGTCCCCCCCTCTCTTTTGGTAACCATCAGTTTGTTCTCTGTAGTTAAGAGTCTGTTTCTTGTGGACTTGACTGAGTTTTTTAATATCCGAGGTGACCAAGGAGGTTATAGAATCTGTCCAGGGTGTCTCATTAAGGGATCACTACCCAGCAGGGAAAGGAGATTCAACACAGCACAGCTGGGGGCAGGATAAGAGAAAAATAACACCATTTCTTATTTGCACCCTGTGGACTTGAGACTGTTCAATAAACCAGCTATATCTGATTAGGGACTTCATGTGCTTATGACTAAAGTCGAATAACTGTGCATTTGTGTTGTGGTGTACTGTGTTTATAAGTTGTTAGTTCAGGAGTGACCAGATTTTTTCTGCA
Organism: Potos flavus; assembly: GCA_028534135.1. Classification (NCBI taxonomy): domain Eukaryota; kingdom Metazoa; phylum Chordata; class Mammalia; order Carnivora; family Procyonidae; genus Potos; species Potos flavus. Next base: position 48,835,437 of record CM052887.1, read on the forward strand.
AATCAAAACCTTGAACTATTAAATGAGAAAAAAGACACACCGGAAGGCAAGTGTCCAGATAGAGGAGACACTTATAGCGGTATCTAATAATTGCCTTTAAAAAAAAATCTCTCTCTAAAAAAAAAAATCTCTCTTTTTAGAAAAATTTCAACCTATCATAGAATCACTAACAATTGATGCAATGGAAAAAATGGGTGTATAAAAACATGTTTGTCAGTGATTTGTTTTTCTTGTTCATTTGTCAACCATGTTACTCTCTTAAATTATTTAAATTTCATAAAAATATTTGTCAGGCTACTCGTCTATTTTTTACTTCAGTGTGACTGTCTATGGTTTTTATATGAGACGGTGAGATGGCTTCAGCCTTCCTCCATGCCCCCCTCCCTCTTTCCTCATTACCAGAGGCTTCTTAAGTATTTGCTATGTTCTTTTTATTTAGACAAAAATTATTTCATTTTTACATTACAATATTCTTTAAATTGTTTTTTAATAACTTTTAAGATACTAGCTGTAGTGACAAAGAAAAACTGTTGTCAGTGATAACCCATAAGAATACAGTGACTCTTCATCCATCAGTGTCTTCACTATAGAGTTGTTTGTAGATTACAGAACACAGCAATTATCTTTAGGGACAAGCTCCAGACTTATTTTTCTTTTTTCAGTTCTGCATCATCTATTTTCTTGAATCCCAGTCTCCTAAAATGTAAGCAATACAAAATGTTCTCATCCATCATAACAATGGCATGAATATATATAAAAATACTAGCCATGATCCTAATTGCTTAATTATACTTGAATTGAATTGTGTTGCACTTGAAATGAGTGAGATGTTGATGAGAAGCTGAATTTGTAATGGGTGTGTACTCAGATTTACCAACTTACCCTTGACTCATCCCTTTCCCTCATGACTGTCCCACTGCCAACATCTGGTGAGCTGCCAAATTCTACCTCGCGTAATATCTCAGAACCTCAGCAGAAGTGTTAGTGGTTCTCCTTTCCTTGATGAATAATGTCCAAAGTCCTTTACTCAGCCCTGAGTGCACTCTCTGCTCTTACCCCAACCTCCTCGCTTTCTTTCCTCTCCTCTTCCTACCCCTGCTGGTCTCGCCAAACTGAACCCCAGCTGTACTTGGCATACCTTGTTCATACTCCTCTCTTTGCCTGAAGGTATCTTTTCTCCTCCCACCAGTCTCTAAATATTCAAAACAGAGCTACCTTTCAAAGTCTAACTCAAAAAAATTTCTCAGATTTCCACATGTAGAAATACTCTCCTTTTTTTTTTTCTCTCTCTTTTTTTTCTGGGCACTGGGGATATACAGTGGACAAAAAGCGTGGGATTTATGGACCCAAAATTTTAGTAAAGGGGAATGGATTCTAAACATATGTCAGATAGGGATAAGAGTCTCTCTTATGGTAAAAAATAAACCAGAAATGTTCTGAAAAGGTCTCCCTTATAAAGTGTCACAGCTTGCTGCCTTCCTTTCTACAGGCCTTAATTAAATTGTCACATTCCACTTTATAGAAATTTGTTGTTTTTGTTGTTTTTATATATACTCTATTAGAAAATAATAGGTAAGTTGCCTATTAATTTCATGAGCCTCTGGCTTTCTGATTTGTACATAGTAGATAACTTAATAAATACTTATTAATGCAAACAATGATTGTAATAGAACTCACTTATAAAATGAGATCCAGAAAAAAGAAAAAAATTTTGATTTAAAGTTGAGGAAGAAAACTCTCTGAATTTGAGACCTGGCATATTGGAATGCCTTCCTTTGTACTTGTAGATAACTCCCTCATGCGGGACCTTTCACATTAAAGAGGTCAAATGTTGGACAATATGTATTAGGCCTAAATTCCCAATCATGTCGTCGAATCTTCCTATTCAGTGTGTGGCTATGGAGTAATGAGATTGACGCTCACATGGGCTTAGGGGAAGCCACCTCGTTACTTTCTACCTCTAGTCATGTTTATATCTGGCCTACTGTAGCTCTCAGTTTAGGTATTTATTTCCCTGTCTCTTTGCTTTTTTCCTTCTAAGAAACTTAACTTTCCTAGAAACTTCTTTTGAAAAGAGGTAATCTTTTTAACGTTTCTGGACCAGCTATATATAACAGCCCATGCATTTTAACTGGTTTTTAGGTATTTACCATGGGTGTTTTTGATCAGGATTCTGAATTTCTTGAGGCTGGCAGTTCATGGAGTAAAGTAACTCACTGGCAGATGGTGAATGCACGGATTGTTGGAGCAAATCACTCAGTGTCTTGGCGACACTTTTGGCTGCTGTTCTCCCAAACCTTTGGGGCAGATTAGGAACATGTCTTGAGATGCTTTCCTTTATATTTCTTCCAAATCTCAGAGGCAGATTGGCCATCACCCCAGTGCTTCTTTCTTCTTCCACGGTCCTCCCAAATCTCAATGGCAAGTTGGCTGACGAGTGTGGCATTTTGTTGACTGTGGGTGCACTCATCTTAATGGCAGTTTTTGGACCCCAGTCTTTTCGTTCTTCAAAATTGAGACTTCTTTCCTTTTCCACCTTAAGGTCTCCTTCAGCCTATGATTAGAAATGAATATTAAAATAAGTTATTGTTATAGGCAATAGGTTTAAACCTCAAATTAACTTAAATCCAGACTTTAGTTTGCAGAACTGTTAAAGCAATAAACAAAATTTGTGTTTTCATAGGCAGAATTTTTAAATAAATAGTTCATATTAGGTTTCTTAAAGCAGTCCAGTTTCTCTATGCCTGGATTATTGTAAGACAACTATAAAATATTAATAAAATACAAATAGTGAATATGGCAATGTGTTTGAGCAGCAGGAGTATAAAAGTATTGAAATGAGGCAAAACTTTATCTTACTGCAGTTATTCTCCTTCAGTTTTTGATTCATGTTGTTTATGAAATATTTCATGTATTTTTATATTTTGATTTTAGAGAAAACTCCCATTGCCTCTTCATGTCCCTTGTGTCTCCTCTTTTTAAATGCCAAAGTGGCGGATACATGGATACAGAGATGCTAGCTAGGTTTTGGGGTACAGTTAGAGGAGGCTCCATTGTATTTCTTTCTTACCTGCTCATATTCAGAGCTCTGCTCTAAGAAACTGATTGTATTTTTCTTAGTCTACAAGTTACATATTTATTAAAGCACTGGTTGGTTTGTGGGCTACTGCACCGCTAATATACCAACTTTAAAGGAACCATTTAAAATACAGCAAATATCTAATTAGATTTAGCTTTACCATAAAAATTTTTCCCTATGAAGATTTTTATTTATTTTTTAATTTTTAATTTTATTTTTTTTCCCTATGGCGATTTTTAAATGATTGTTTCTCTGATTGTAAAAAGTAATACATACTCATTTCAGCAAGTTTGGAAAATATATAAAAGCATAAAGAAGAAAATAAAAATAACTTGCAATTCCACCATCTCAGGATAAATACTTTACTTAGATATGTTTACCATAAACTTACTGGCTCATCATTACTAAGTAGAACATATAATCCTTATATATTTTTGTTGTTGTCGTTTGTAGTTGAAGACAAATGTTCAGCTGAAATATATCCAGATCTTATTTCTGCAACTATTTATTACAACTGTGTACTTCTGAGTCGGTTGAAAATTATTAATGTACCTTATGCTTGTTAAGTATCATATCCTGTACATAAATTGTCATTAGAGAGGCCAGACTGTTTGGTGTTGTGCTGAGAAGTACAAGTTATATCAACGCGCCGTCATGGAAGGTTGCAGTTGGACAAACAACAAAGCACAAACGAACTTATTCCTTATTCTTTATAAAATACAAAAGCATTAGATTTAGGACAAATATATAGTTCATATTAGTCATGTTGGAGTTAAAAAACTTACCTCAGGATATTTGTCATAATTTTCTTTGCTGGGAAGATTGGACATCATTAATTCATCTGTACAAAAGACGTTTGATGTTAACAAGCTTGAAGTGGCTAAAATCACTAAAATGAAGCATTTTGATGAAATAACTTTCATTTTGTTCAGAATCTGGAATTAAGTTTCTATGTGCAGCCTGATGTCTACAAGGAGGGGAATCATGGTCTTTTTATACTGTCTAAAAACAAAGGAAATTTTGATTTATCAGTGAAACCAATCCCACATATTTTAAGTACTAATACTAACTAGAATGTTTTACTAAACTATGTATTTAAGGATTGTGGGTAATTCATTCTGGAAAGATAGCAATGTGCCTGTTTGCAAATTCATTAACTTTGAAAATAATTTTCCTCATTATGAAGGAGCTTCTAATTAGATAAGTTTGGGGCCATGGTAATTAAGATTCCAAACAAACAGAATGCTTCATTTCTTTGAGCTTGAATGAAAATATTTTGGTGTTTGCGTCAATTCTTGAGACGGAAAAAAACAGTATTCAATACATGCTAGGTATGTTAAAAAAAAGTTTGTTTTTTTTTTAACCCACACAAAAGAGTTAGGCATAGTATTTTCAAAATGTCAAACAAAATTCAGAATGTGAAAAGAGTTCTAAGTCACATACTACTCAAATAAAATGACATTAATTAACTTTTCGTAAAATGCTGTTTGGTTATTAAAAAGCGTCAGGAGTAAATGTCAGCTACGACGTGAAAGGTGGGCATAAGACCATGAGCTAGGCGTTTTGACAAACGGGCTGTCTCAAGAGAAGCTAGAGGCAGTTCTAAGCCTTTTGTATCTTCCCCGTGGGCCTTATTTGGCAAAACTGTATAAATCACTGGGATTATATTTCCGTGATGATGCCGTATCCTACCTTCCTCCTCAGAGTCCTTAAGAACCCTAGCAGAGGTTTGGTAAGTCACACACATGCTAATTTTGTTGTTCCCCTGGCCCGTATTATTTAGGTAATCTTGCATTGCCACAGGCATACTGACATCATGGCATAAGAAAAGAATTTATAGAAATAAATGGTTATTTCCTGAAATGCCAAGGCAAGTCTCTTTTGGAGTGGATGACTAGTATTCTTAAAGACCTGCCTTATCATTAGACTGCCTAGGTTCTAGAAAGATCATTCCTTGTTCCCATCTGCCCATTCAACCCTCTCAGGAGACAAAGACCTTACAGGGATTGATCTCTAGCTACTTCTAGACACAGGCACTTAGAGGTGAATTCACAAAAGAGCAAGTCATAAAGTTGCACCTTTTGTGTCAAGGATTGTACCACCTCGAGCCACTCCCACAAAGCACCATAATTTAAAGTTTGTGATGGGCGGAAGTGAAGACCCTTCTCTGTGTTATAGATCTCCAGAATAAATTATAAAAACAACAATGGGTAAACTCTTGGGTACCCCGAGGTCACACTTGCCCACAGCCTCTCTTAAGGCAGTTGACATCATTGGCCTCATTTGTTTTGGTCTGTGCTAGCCAAGAATTCCCGCAGTAGGAGGCAATTAATTCAATTCATAGTCTAGGGTTAATTTTGTAACACTGTTATTGGATTATTTGGGTTTAATTTCCCCGAGGATTTAATGCATTTCTCTTTCAAATTGTTCCTTTGCAAACTGCTGATGGAACTTCCTTTTTTTGTGGTCAGTAGATCCAAACTTTTGAGAAATGGGTGAAGCAAGGAGCAAGTTATGTGGGCAGAGTTGACACACTGGAAAGAGTGGAAGGGATCAGCCTGGGTCTCTTTCAAAGTATGTTTGCTAGGGACGCCTGGTGGCTCAGTGGTTTAAGCCTCTGCCTTCGGCTCAGGTCATGATCTCAGGGTCCTGGGATTGAGCCCCGCATCGGGTTCTCTGCTCAGCAGGGAGCCTGCTTCCTCCTCTCCCTCTGCCTGCCTCTCTGCCTACTTCTTCTCTCTCTCTGTCAAATAAATAAATAAAATCTTTAAAAAAAAGTATGTTTGCTAGCTGGTTGTTTCAGAGGTTAGCATTACACAAATTTGCAGGACTGCTACTTGGGGTTTTGGCACATCTATGAGTTTTTTGGATTGCCATCAGGATCTAGTGTGGCTGATCTGACTAATCACTCCCCTGCCTCCACCAGGTTCAAATCTCCAAGTTTGGGGTGTAATTAGAGTTAGCTTATTAATACAGGGCTTGGCACTTTTCAACCATATTTTCAGTTAGCTTCGAAAACATCAGCATAAAACAACCATGGCCTGACATACACAGTACGAAATCACTCCTGTGTGATTTCTATGTGCTATTTCTATGTGCTCCTATATACGTAGCCTATTTAGGGATTCCTGATGAGACATAGGAGCATACAAAAAAATGAAAAAAAAATCTATCTCCTGGCCGTGTGGAATTTACATACATGCTTCATTTTACTAAGACTTTAGAGACTTGAAGGCTACTCATGTCTAAGACTCTCTCCAGCTTGGACACTTCTGCTGAGCTTTAGACCCTTCAGATCCTTGGCTTCCTACCAGATGGTGCCGTTGGATGCCTCACAGGCATCTCAAGTGCTCTGTGTCCAAATTGGGATTTATCTTTTTCATGCCTGTCTCTCTTCCTTTATTTCCCGTTTCAATGAACAGTACCGTTTCTGTCAGGGTCCAGCCAGGAGACAGAATATACATAGTAAATTGAATAATATAAAGAATTATTAAATATAAAGGGGATTAGCTATAAAATGATAAAGAATACACGAGGGCCAAGGGAGAGAGTATCCAAGGAAAGGACAAGCTGATTGGAATTCAGACCATATTGGAGAAAGTATGGATGGCAGAGAAGTGTGCTACTCCAGGCCCGGGCCTGTCTCTAGTCACAAGTGGAAGATGTTCTTCTGGGGTGCGAATGGGTCAAGGCTGGGAAGGCAACTTCTGGGATAACTCTGAGACTCATTGGGAATCTGCCACAGCCACGGGGATGAGTGCTACTAGATGTCCCCCACATGCACCACTGGCAGCCATGTGTAGGGGCAAAAAGAAGCAAATGGAAACCCATTTGAGCCAGAAAGAGATGTCCCTTCCTCCTGTAGTATACCCCTCTAGTGCCTTTTACTGACAAAGCTTAAAATTTTGCCTGCTGCAAAGGATAAATGCTTATGGGGTCCATCTCTCTTATCTTAGAGCATGAAATCAAGAGTGGATTTGGAGCTGAGAGGCAGTAAATAGACTAACTGGCAAAGGCATCCACCCATTTGACCAAGCCCAAATCCTTTATGAGATCCATGACTATTTCCTCCCCTTTTCGAAACCTCATCCCATTCTAGAGTTTATGAAAAACTAGTTTCTAGTTTTGAGCGATTACACTCAATAATACCAGACACTATTTTTCTGAGCACTTACCACATACCAAGAACAGTCCTAAGTACTTTGTGATTAACTTGTTTAGCCTTCATAATAATCTCATAAGCAGCTACAACAACAATAACAACTACTATTACTATTATTATTGGGATATTATTATTATTATTCCTGCTTTCTGGAAAGGAAGACTAAGGTGCAAAAGGATGAAGTAACTTTCTCTACAAATGGCAGGGCCAGGATTTGAACCCAAGCATTCTGAACGCATTCTCACTCTGCCAGTCTGCCCCATCAAGCCTAGTGTGTTCTAAATTCTAATTAATCTGTTCAGATCTCTCTATCCCCAGTACTCGGTGCACCATGTTCTCTTGCCTATACTTTTTCCTTGGTCCTCTCCAATTCTTCCTCTTTGGAACAATCAGAAACAAAGTAGAACATATTTGTTTTTTTTTTTTTTTTTTACAAAAGTAGAACATATACAAAGTAGAACATATTTGTGATTTCTTTTTACAAAGTAGAACATATTTGTGATTTCTTTTTAAAAACCTTTCAGTGGTTTCCCATTTTTCTTGGAATCACCAAGGCCACTTTTCATTACTTGTAGTCTTCTTAACATCTCCCACGTTTTCTCTCCCACTACTGCCTGCCACCTCTGTGCTTTATGACAAACATCTTTCTGTTCTTCCAAATGGCTGCAATTTCTCTTGCCTCTGCTCATGATTTTCCTGTGCATGGAATATTCGTCCACTCCCCTCTCTCCTTCTTATACCTCTTCATTGTTTGAGTCTCAGTTGAGGCATCACATGTTGTGAGAAATCTCTTCTGACTTCCAGCTCCTTTAATGACTCTCTGTTCTTGCCCAGGTGTGGTTTTTTCATTCAGACTTGTCCTGGATGTACCTTGTCCCCCCTCCCCCTGTATGGCTCCGGGGAACCATGTGGGGGCAGAGCCTTGCTTGTGTAGATCACAGTGACATTTCCATTGTCTCATAGATGCTAGGGACACTTTATTTCTATTTTTAAAAAAGATTTTATTTATTCATTTGAGAGAAAGAGAGACAGAGAGAAGCAGGGGGAAGGCAGAAGGAGAGGGAGAAGCGGGCTCCCTGCTGAGCCTTATGTGGGGCTGGATCCCAGGACCCAGAGATCATGACCTGAGCCGAAGGCCTAACCATATGAGCCACCCAGGCGCCCAGGACACTTTATTTCTAAATGAGTGAATACATTTTCCATTGGTATTAGGAATAAGGGTTAAAACGGAAGGTAAAAAAAAAAAAAGGGGTTAAAACGGAAGGTGCTTGTTTATTGTTTTTCCAGTTTTGGCTATTGACCAGAGTTTCCTCTTTACTCTGACTTACACATTCTTAATGCTTCAGTTTGTTGGCTTATTTATCTTGAAATCTTACCATCTCAACATGTTCCCAGTGAGGATTCGCATCTCAAGCTTTCCCAGACTGAGACCTGTATGTGGACAGTCAGGTATGAGTAGATTGAATGTGAGTGTAGGTTTAGCCTGTTATGGTGAGACATGCGGCTTGACAAGTTCAATATGTTCTGATGGATCTCGCTGTGGTAATGGGTCCAAACACCAGGAAGGGTGCGGAAAGGGACGACATAGCCCTAAGGAGGGCTTCCTGACAGTGCTTCAGGCTCGTCCGGTAGGCGGACTTCCTAGACTCCTCTGGCTGAGGGCAGAAAAGGGTTCTCTGATTGCTCGTTATTTTTCCATGCCTACGAGATGCCCCCAACCTCTGGCAGGCTGTTAGAGTAGGGACGGATCCTTCCTACCAGTCAGGAATTGAGCTGACTTGAGTTGGGTCTAGGACTTTGTCAGGTTCTGGTTTATCTGGACCTCTAGGACAATATTTAAAATAAGTGCCCCCTGAGGCCCTGGTGAGGTCTGCCGAAGAGGTGTTGAATGTTAATATGCAGAAGAACTTTGTTATAGAACCCTGTTCCTCGCCCTCAGCCCAGCAGTGGACTCCCAGGCCATTTGCCTCTTGACAGTTTCTTTCTTCCTCTCCATCCAAGCATAGTCCAGTTGTTGCGCTCTGCAGAAGAATTTATGGGCATGACAGTCTTATTTTGCATTGCATGTTTGCAAAGTGTTTTGTAACCATTTGTTAACTAATTTCGGGCCCCCTTTAGAGGTGAGTGGTGGCATTACTGTATAAATATGTTTCAGGATATGGTGTGCAGAGACAAAGAAATACCTGCCTTGGTTCCAAATAAAATCATCCTGTGCAAATTGTATAACATTACTATTTTAAAAATGCGTGGTGGTGCTTTTGTTTCAAGATTTATGAATGGCTTGTTATAATGAGCTTGTCGTATTTTGATAGAAGGATTGTATTTACTTCTCTTGCTTTTTATTATGACAGAGTACAGTTGCCAGGGCCTTGGAGGTGCTCATGTGAACGTGAGACAAAGGTGATTCCTCCGTGTAGTAAAAGCAGTTGAAATTCAATTCTACTTGGAGTCACTTAAAGAATCGGTTTGTACAGGAATACATGTTAAATAATTATAAAAATTATTTCATAAGATTTATTCTAGAAGGTCAATGAAATGGCAAAGTCCCTATGTCTAAAGGATGTATTTTAGAACAATATATTGAACAAACTTTTCAGTATTAAGTCTTTCAAGCGATATGGAGTGGTAATGTTTTAAAGAATTTTTATAGCAATTGTGCAAGGCTGATTAGGAAGCCACCTCTCTACAGCACAGCTTTCCAATTCGAGCTTTTACCCTTTTTAATGTTTCATTTTTATTGACATTTTTTTTCCTTGCAGGAAAAATGTGTGATTTTTACTGGCCTGGCAGGGGGTTATGGTACCTCTTGCCAAAGTGTCAAGAAAACTCAGAATTCTGTACATGAGGGACAAAGACCAGATGTTTAGTTAAAACAACACATAGCTTTTATACAAATATGTGTAATGGAAACCAAGACCTTTCCTGGGATTTTTTTTTCTCTTCTTTTTTGGGCCAGTTTTGCCTCTGATATTTTTAAAATAAGCAAGCCGCCATCTTGTTATTCTAACCTGAGCAGAATAATTTTGTTTTTTTACAAAGTGGATGCCTTTTCAATATCTTGCTTTTGTTTTGAAGGATTCTGCTCTAAAATGTGGAATGTGCTTTTCAGATAATAATTTGCTTTAATAAAAAGAAAATTTGAGACTTTTAATAGTTTAGGAAGGACCTAGCCTAATCCACTAGCCTGATTTTTCCACTAGCCTGAACACATCTTCACTGGGGAGGAAATTTGTTGCTTAAGCCTACACCGATGTGGGTTTTGGAGTGTTTTTAAGTACAACTGTTTTCCCATTTCAAATAGGAGTAAGGGCAGATGGCTAACTAATAAAAATGAGTGTCATCATGAATGTGGATCTTTCTAGATGCTTTTTCATCTCTGACGAAAAGAGATGATAAGGGGGCTAAAATGAGATGTACACATGAATGGGTTGTGGTTTGTTTTTTTCTTTTTTGATTAGGGGTCATGTGTCTTCTGTGCTCCTGAGTACTACTGGGAGGAGTTTCTCGAAGGCCCACAGCGGCCATGCAGTTGCTGTTCTGAGCAGAAGCTGGCCCTTGTGTTAAGACACTGACGCTTGGCCTTTATTCCTGTTACCAGTCCTTTGGCTTTGGCCATACTGCCTGCCCCTCTGTAGGTCTGAGCTCATGTGCGTACCTCATACCAATGGGCGCCTGTATCCCTTAGATCACAGTGGCTGGATTTCATTACTGAGGAGGGGTTTACACTTTCCTTCAACACTGGGTTTATTGGACCTTCAAAAGGATGTTTCCATGACGTGGCGGGGAATGACAGCATGGCAGTTCTGCTGGTTAAACTCAACTAATTCCATGACAAATAAAATGCAACCAATTCCAAGCAACCAAATGGAGAAACCCTCAGTTCAAATAGTTGGTGGAGGAACACTCAAAAGCATACTTTTAAATCTATAGTGGCTTGGAGTATAAATTTAATTAAAGGAGAAGATTTTCTCACAATCTCCTGATTCTAAAAGGTGAGATCTAGACAGAAAATTCTGTACTGACTTGAAGTCAAATGAGCTAAATAAATGTTAATACCTAATGGATTTAATTTTATACTGGGTTCTGTACCAGATGAGTTTAAGAAATCAGGTATTGACACTTTGAGAAACAATAATAAAGAAAACAGACAAAGCTGGTGAAGGTTTTAGAACATATTTAGATGTTCAAACAGCCGTACCATCTCTAGGGACAATAGCCTATTGTAAACACAGGCTTAAATGACCCAGGGCAGTTTTATGATGGTGGGCTCTGGCTGATGGGCCTTGTTGGAGCCCTCTCTGATTCATCGATAAGGAGTAGCTGATGATCCATGATTTAGAAGCATGCAGCTGGGAGATTGATGTGGATCTTTTAGTGAATACCACCTCTGTCCATGCCCCGTTCCCCAATACCTAGGTCAAGAGCAGTGGAACTGCCCTTCCTATGCTTCCCTATTCTTTGGGTTGATTTGTTTGTTTAAATTTACCACTTCAAAACTTCCTTTAATGACTCTGTTAACCCGACCTAACTTGGATAAACATAACCAAGGAGGAGGAGTCCCAGAATCATGGCCATGGTGACAGATGAAAGAGGAGAGAAATCTCTGTGGGCTTACTTTGGACCTCCCTGCCTCCTGAGCAGTTTTCTAGTCTCGTAAATGTTTTGCAGTTGAGGTTTTTCATATTGGCACAGCTGCAAGACTAGCTCTCCTTTACCCGATATATTACTCAGAGCTCCTTGGTTGCATGTAACTGAAATTTCTAATGTGTTTAAGCAAAATGGAGAATTCATTATGAGGATATGGGGATGTCTTATGAATAGGGTTGGGGCCTATAGAACATCTAGAGCCTAGGACTCAAATCACAATTGGAACTTTCTCCTTGATTCTCATTTCTTCTTGCAATACATCAGTTTCATTATTCCTTCCTACTGCTGTCTTGATTTTTCTACCTCTCACCCCATTTATTAATACCTTCTGAGTTTGCATATCCTCAGTTTCAGCAACCTAATGAGAAAACTGCTTTATCTCAGTTCTAGATTCAAAAATCACTAGGGGAGAATTCTGATTGGCCCATTCTAGATAAGGAGCCCCATCCTGAACCAATCATTTATGGCCAGAGGTGGGTCACATTGCACTAACATTGAAGATCCTATTGCAAACACGTGAAAATGTTGGGGGTAAGTGTTGCTACTGGGAAGACAATACAAAAGTGTCTAATACAGCTGGATAGATAGAGCATGATGAAGAATCTGGACTCTTCTCTTCCCGAATCCAATTCCCCAGGCAGAGGAAAACTGCTTCGCAAACTGGTGAAAAACTGAAGTTCTGAGTTGCAGTTAGAGGACCACTTGACCATTCTATTGGTGGGCATGTCTCTGTTTTCCTTTAAAGATGCTGAGGAGGTCTCTGTCCTAGCTCAGTGATACCAGTAGACAGTGCTTTCATCTCTGCCATCTGGGTCTTTGTTTTTGCAAGCAGGTGTTCTTGCGAGATATTTTTGTGGCTCATATGGGGCTTTGATGGTAAAAAACAAAACAAAACAAAACAAATTTGAGATCTTCCTTCCCCAGGGGTAGCCAAGGGCACAATTCCCAGCTATTTCTCCATATATCCATCAAAAGCAGTGCCAACGTTGAGAGCCTATAAGACTCCCTTTCTCCCCTGGCAGGTGAGAGGCCTGGCTCAGGTGTTTCTCTTTGGCATTTGGAGGCGCTCCTGTTTCCACCATTATGCTCAACACCAGATATGAAGCACTATCCTGAGAATTTCAAGACCAGGTGGTTTGGTCCCTAAATGATCCTAAACTCTTTTTAACTTGGGCCTCTTTCCTAAATGTTTCACACCCTTTATTTTGCTGTGGCGATACTGGCTTGCTTCGTTTCTTCCCACTGTGTTTACTAAGGTTGGGTGAGTTCTGTGACCCAGAGTAGAATGGTTCATTGCTTTTTGAGCAAGCAAGTTTATTTTTCTATTAAGTTGGCAGACTTGCCATTCTCTGTCTGACACTTGGGTAGTCTTTGGAAACACTCCAAAATTCCCGTTCCTTAAACAATGGACTTTCCTTAAATAATAGATTAGTAAATGTTTATTTTGGAGATAGTAAAAATAAGACTCCTTGTGGATAATTCCAAATATAAGCATATATTCTTTTGATAATTAGCTTCGTTGTTTTCTGTCATTTTTTTGACAATATTTACACTAAATTAGAAGTAGTAATAATGGGACATACTAGTTCAGTCCTACAAATATATCTGTCTACAATAAAATATTTGCTTTCAGTGACAGAAAGTATTTTAGAAGTGTTCATTAAAACAATTTGAAAACTGTGTATCCATTATTAATAACCCAAGACAGGGAATTACATGTTACGTGACTCATGGAACCAATAAGGAAGCTGCCATTTCCATAATTATAAAGAATTCATACCACATCCATTTTACTATTCAGTATCATTTGACCCATTTATGGCTCATTTTGAAGGAGTAAGATTAAAAAATTTATAAAGTTTTTCGAATGAAAAATCTGCCAGGTAATTTCTCCCTTCCACTGCTTACAATAGGTGCTCTCCATCTAAGAGGCTGGATCATTTAGTTCCACATCCCTCTCCTTAACTACACTAGTAAAGGAAGTTCGGGAAGCCCCGGGTTATGCCAATCCTTCTCCTTCAGCCCCCCTCCTGAAGGCTTCTGAGGGGTAAATTGTGAAAAAAGTTGGAGTGTGGGAGGATGACATGGGTTGGCCACATTCTGGAACAAATGACAGCTGTGGGGTGAAGGGCAGCTAGTCAGTGTCCACGTACTCTCTGTTCAGCTGCCCGCAGTTTCTAAATGGCCCATTTGGGGAAAAAGTTGAGCAAATGTTCAGCTGAGTCATCAGCCCCGCAAGTTCCTCCAAAATGTCGGTTACTGATCACTACTACCCCTCTGCTTTTATTCTTACTATCCTCTAGAGTTAATTGTGGGGTGGAAGGAAGAGGAAGAGGGATGCAGGCTGGGAGGGAGGAGAGCATCATTGGAAGACTGGTAGAAAATGAACTTCTAGCTTCAAGGTTTTCTTTTGGGCGTGAAGAGAGAATCGGGCCTAGCGAGTGATTCTGGACTTGTTATTCTTTTCCTTTACCCCCATCCCAAACCTCAAAAGTAGTTGAATTTGGAGTTTATTGTAATTAGGGTCAAGGAGACCCCCAGATCTTTGTCACACCTGAGAACCTGGGGCAGCACTGTTCTTAAGACACGGTAAATTAGTACCACGAGACTCCAGCTCCTCTCCCACATGGTCCAATTGCATCACCCTCGCTCCCTTTGGTCAGGTCTGTGAAGTTGCTGAAGTGATTTTGATGTGATGTGACATTTGCAGACTGTGGCCACCGACCAAAGAATCTGAGCTTCGGTATCCAACATTTTACAGGCTACAAAATATAAGCTGGCCAGCATTTATTGCTTGTCCTGGCAGCTCGAGCCAAGTTTCCTAAGGCTACAGAGCAGACCCCTCTTGCTGCTGCTAATTTTACTACCAGCAAACAAAAGGGAAGTAGGAAACAATGCGGAACAGCTGAAGGAGAGCATTTGTGAGCGTGGTACGGACTCAGGTGATCTGAAGAGAGAGTGACTTTCTTTTTTCTAAAACCAAAAGGGACTCAGTTTGCCCAGAAATAAAATGGAAAAAAATGTAATATAGAAAAAGTTACAAGCGGAGAGTCTGCGCTGGTCTCCCAGAATGGCAGTGATTTACATATTAAGGCAGCCACCAGGGAAATGTTAAAAACTCTCTAGGAAAATTTTCAATGTGATGGATAGAACTTTAATATTAATACAGGATTCATCATGATAATGGAAGTCATAGATCTAGAGCTCCCTTCATCAATTGGATCAGTCCTTTTCCATCCTATTATACAGGTAGTAAGTACATGCTTTAAATAGCGTCATGTCACAGGCCTGGAGACTTTCTTTATCTGCGTTTCTGAAGTTCTGTTCACAGAAATAGTGACCCCGTGAATCATTCATCTTTTACTATGTTATCTAGACCATCTGCATTTCCTCCATTTTTATTAATATTTAGTACTTCTTAAAATATATTTAATTATACTTTTTTCACAAATAGAAAGGGCATAATTCAACACACATGTGCAATGAGTGTGAAGGGAAGATCTGATTATTAATCTATTCGTGGGTCATTATACAAGGAAGAAAAGTGATTTTTGGGTTGCTATTTGGTTGGGTTATCTCAGACATAATTACCAATCAAATGCATATGTATTGCTCAGTCATTTTACTCTGGGTTTTCTGGTCTTCTTCGAACACTGACACCAAACAAAATGGTGGTATAGCCTCTCTAGAATTCTATAAGACAATGACAGCCTTCAGGAATGAGAGTGATTGTAGTGTTGATGGCAATAATTATAAATGTTAAGGCTTTTCTGCCGCTTTTTCCAATAGGGATTCGAACATTCACTGGTGGAGCATACAATCACCTTTTCTTAGTCTAAAACACACATGAAAATAAATCCGTGAGTACAGATCATGAATACAGGTGTAAAGTGTGTACACAGACAAGTAGATCCTCAAGTTCTATAAAGAAAAGGGGACTTTTTTAAAGTCTGGGAATCACCGTATATTCTGTCCCTCCTTTCTAGATTCCTGTAATGCTCACTAATGCCACTCCACCCCAGTTATATACCCATGGAGTAACCAATGTTCAAACTTGGGTGTATCATTTCATCTATTTTGTTGGCATAAAATTTGAGAGTGTAAAGGTTCTGAGAAGTCTTGCTGTAAAGGAAAACTTTCATGTTGTAGAATCCAGCATTTTCTAAACTTTCTTTTGACTGTGGAATCCTTTTTTTTCCTGTCTCCCAAATAAGATCTATAAACATATTGGGAAATGCTGGCCTAAAGGAGGTATTCATAAACTTGGCCTCTTTTATTTTCAGGTTTTGATTTTCATTGGAAACTACAATGAACTCCAACTTTTCCCTACGTCCTGGCTCAGGTGTCACTTCCTCTGTGAAGGTTTTTCCACTTGCCCTAGAATAGATGTGTAATTGTTCCCTTTTGCCCCCTATCCCCACAGCATTTTTTTTTCTGTGTGGAAAATCTATGTGTTTATGTTTAGATCATGAGCTAATTTATTTATTTTTTATTTTCCCCTTCCAATCTACGATATCTTTAAGGAGAGTGTTTTTTTGTTTTTGTTTTTGTTTTGTTGTTGTTGTTCTCAGTGCCCTATAGAGTGCCTGGATCCTTGTAAGAGTTCAACAGATATCTGGTGAAGGAATGAATGAACAAGTAGAGCCTGGGAACTTTAGCAGAAAAATTATCTTTCTGGTGTGTTGATATGTGATTAATGAATGAACCCTTTTGAGTTAAGTACTTTTTCGATTATAGTGACTCATTTCCATACAGTTGATTGGATTGAGACTGACTCAGATGTGAAATGGTTAATCATTTAGTCTGCCCAAAATACAAGACTGACTGTTATTCAGTCTGTTTCCCCCCTTGTATAGACATGGGCAGTATGTATGAAAAATTCTAGTACCCAGTCACAACAGAGACATTTTTCTTTTCTATTCACAATCAGTCCATAACTCAAGAATTTCCATATTTTTAACTGCTAAGGAAAAAAATGGAATTTACAGACCTTTTCACCTTTCATTAAAAACCTAGCCTTATAGATTTAAAGAATTATAGATTTGACTATATTATGCCTGTAGCCTTTTTATTTGTAGTATACACTTAAAACATTTTTTCCCTTATATACTCTAGGTCTCAGGCTTACAATTTTTTATTGTGGCTTAGGCATGTTTTCGTCCCGTTTTTCCTTTCTTCATTCTCCCCTCATCTTTTAAAAGATGTTAATAGGATCAAAGTAATAATCTCCCTCTCTGGCTGTACCCTGCTCCAGTTCTGCACTCATGGAGTGACCAATGTTAACACTATAGTGTATCACTTCATGTATTTGGTTGGCATAAATTTTGGGGGGAAGCAAGGACAGAGGCTAGATAACCCAGGCCAGGATAGAGGTTGGAGGCTACATTTATAACACACTTTTCTACAATTCCTTGTTCTCTTTTGAAGATGGTTCACAAAGCCGCAACCTGGTGAGGACATTAAGAAGAATTAATATGGCCAGGAAACTTAATTATGTTTCTGTCATGGAGACCAGACTGGCAAATAAGCTGGGGTTAAGTCAGTTCATTCTGCGGCGTTGTCAGAATGCAAAAAAGAGGCAGCACACCTGATTGGAAGAGGAGGAGGAAAAAAAGTTGTTAGACTGGGGTCAGGAATGTCCACTATCTGTCCACCTAGCCCATCCCTTAATTTTTTTTTTTTTTAACAATGAAGGCTACCACAGCAGATAATTGACACTCATGGGTTCCCCTGGTACCATGGAAAGGCCTAAAACTAAAGCAAAAGTGATGAGAGTAGTTGGGGGATAGGAGAGGAGAGGGAGGAGAAGACAGAGATAGAGGAAGGGGAGAGCGAGACTCTGATGTAATGGGGAAAGCACTTGATTTGGAACACAGATTTCAAAAAGGACTCTATTTAGAAAAAAACCACTCAATTTAGAAAATTCTAGTTTCTGGCTTCTGTGTAACCTTGGGCAATTACCTAGCTCATAGTTTCTTCACAGGAAAGGTTTGTGGATTGCCAGATGATCAGTAAGGACTCTTTACCTCTAAAACATCAATATTGATGATATGAGATAAAAAATGTGAGAGAGCTAGAGAGAAGACAGAGATGCGTGTGTATGTGATTGATAAGGGTCACCCAAGTCAGATGCCTCAGAACTTGTCTGCTCAGGAGCAGTTCCTGCTTCCTCAAATCTGGGGGACAGTTGATTAAATCTCAGAGTTTCTGTTCATTAGCTGGGGTGGAGATGAGAATCTGGCTAGTGGAGAAAGCTATTATATAGGCTGTTTTATATATAACCCCTGCCAGGAAGCCAAAAGATGGTGGGCAGTAGATAGAGTCCTCGTTAACCAGGTAAGTCTTGCACCTGCAGGTTTATTCCAGGAAACCAAGCATGGAAATGGTGGCTGGAGCCTCAAACTTTCATCTTTAGATGGGGTAATTTTTGACAGAACACAAACTTCTTGGCTAAGAACCAGAGGTTCTTGGGAACCAATCTCCGTAGCCCGCGTTGGTCTCAAGACTGTTTGAAGGCCAAAACAAAGAGAATGAGTTTCACATTTTCATGAAACTGTTCTCATGTCTGACTTCCAAAGGTGCTTTAGAAACAGAGCTTAGACTTGGACCCTTGACCATCAGAGTTCTCCCTGTGGGCTATTTCAGGGTAAGCTTGGGGACAGTCAGCTGTGGAATGTTAGGAGCATAGAGAATAAGTTTCCAGGGCTGTAGGCTGTTAGTTGATTCCCCAGAAAGTAGTTCTGTGAAGCCATTCTGATTTTTACATATGGCATATCTGAAAAAGGGGTTATTCGGCAATTGCAACATTTTTTGTTTTATGTGCCTCTGAAAGAAAGATATGTTTTGTCCTCCATCAAGTCTTAAAAAATATTTGTCCTGGCATCATCCCATTTTTCTTTCCACATGGAAACTCTGATATTTTTAAGACTAGTTGTGAAAGCATTCCTAGGTTTGCACATTATATGGAGATCTTAGAAAAACTTTTAAGGAAAATGAGTATAAGATGGTATTTCTTTTATGTACCAGACATTACAAACCATTCTTTTGTTGGGCTTTTCTTGATGAGCAAGATGTAATAAAATGATGTATATTCTCACCCTGTGGCAGATATCCTTTATCTAGTGGGAGAGAATATTGAAAGCAGCATGGAAGATTAAAAAAAGTGGGGGGCATTTGAAAAAATGTCTTCATGATAGCATCGTGAAAGCAATGCTATCTTCTGGTTAAATAAAGCATGAACAATAATTTTGAGTTAGGTATGTTCTTCAATTATGCATTTGATTTTGGTAATAAAAGACGCATGTTTTTCAATAATGTTTGGAATTTAAATAAACTGTTCCTTTTTCCCAGTCTTCAGGAGAGCACTTACCAATGCAAAAGCTACCTCTAACCCATTCTCGTCCATTAAAAATTAAATGCTTTTACAGTAAATTATTAAAAGAGCTAAGTTGGCTGCAAATCATCAAAGGTACCATAAACCATTATGCAAGCAAGCGAGAAGTCTGATTAAATCTAAGGGATCAGAAGGCATATACATCCCTCGATATCCATCGCAAATTCTAAACTACAAAAGCAACCATAAAATGCTACATTAAATTACTTTAAAAAACTCTTTCAGGATTTTCAAAATTCAACAGTAACTTGCCTTTTCAATTAAGTATGAACTAAAAATCGTTACAGCAAAACACAGATAAACCACTATTTAGAGGTTATTTCCACTTTCTTTAAACTTGCAGCAAAATTAGCCTCATTTTTCCAACTGATATTCACTTAATGGAATTGAGGGATTCTAACAGAGTTTGCCAAAAAGCTAGTTATTAATTAAGTCCTGTTTCCCCAAAGTGTCTTTGTTATCTTTTGATTATATTGGAAAAGAAAATGATGGGCCCTGAATGCTGCAAAAATCACACTGAAAATGTTGAAAGTATTTAAATAAGGTATTTTTAACGATAAAAAAGATAACTTGTGGTTTTGGTTTAAATGAGATAATATATATCAAATATAGGATGCCTAGCTTAGTGCCTGACACACAGGAGACACTCAACAAATAGAGGCTTTTCTTGTTGTTAAGGCCATTTTTCATTTGAAAAACTCAGGCTCCACTAAGGCTAACTTGTCCAGTGCTCCCTGGATGGTGTGAGCTCAGCACAGGTTGATTTCGAAGCACGTGCTCTTTCCTTTGTCACCCCAGTGTTATGGCCTTCTTAGTCTCTGCCCACACAGGCAACTATTTGGCTACTCATGTATGCATAAAGTGGTCTACTGAAACAACTCCTTGACAAATAAAAAGATATAGGAGAAAGAGAAACATAACCATTGAGGTAACATTTGGTCAAATTGTGATAACTGTGGAGAAGGGGAACAATAGCCGGTACAAGCGTTTATAGTTGGGTTTTAGAGCAGGGTCTGCTCCCAAGTCTCCCACCCATTGTTCCCATCTGCCAAGTGTGGTGCAGAGAAATTATTCTACAGCTTAGCTGGGATTGGTTTGGGTGGCTAATAAACCTGAATGAATAGGTGAAAAGCAGACACTGAGGGCCAAATGAGAGTCAAGTGATTTCATTTGTCAGTGGTTCTCAAACTCTAGTCTAGATCTAAATCCCCTGGAAGGCTTGTTAAAGCACAGATGGAAGGGGGCAACCCCAGAGTTTCTGCTTCTGTAGGTCTAGGGTGGGTCCCAAGATTTTGTGTTTCTAACCACCTGGCAGGTGATGTCAATCCTCACAGGAGAAACCCTGATTTAGGTTATCTTAAATGAGATAAGTTGTCACTGCAACACTAAGATGTATACACATTATTAGCCCCATTTTATAGATGAAAAACAGATGAGTGGTGAGTTTGGGAAACTTGTCAGAATAATGGTTTGAATCCTGGTTAAAGAGAAGCTGAGATATTGCCTTCAAAGAATCTTCAGATTTTCTGAATCACTATGATAGGGGACGGAAACGCAAGGCTGTGGCTGTTCATTCCTACTCTCCTATCACCCTCCAGAGGCAAGGATGTCATCAGAATGAGACAAAAACCGTCGCAGATGCATGCCCAGCAGCACTGAATGGTCTACGGATGACAATGAAAACTGAAGCCATTCTTTCCGAGATCCTTGAACACTGTAGATGGAGAAACTGAGGTATGGAAAGTTTTAATGATTTCTTTGATTATATATAGTGTATGAGAGGCAGCATTGGGATATCAGATGTCCTGAAACCCAATCAAGGTTTAATTATAAGAGGAAAAATTTGGAGCTTCTGTTTGCCATCTTGATTGCTATCTGTCATGCCCACCATCCCGAAGGTGACTAAATGCGGAGGCAGCATAATGAGATGGGATAGGTACTAATCCAGAACCCAGAATTCATTTATATATCCTATATTTATTGACTGTCTTTCACATGCAAGGCACTTATAGGTGCCGGGAACAAAGGGGTAAACAAAATAGGTGAAATGCTTGTTTTTGCATTCTAAAGGTAGTGAGAGCATCTATGAAGTAAAAAAAAAAAAAAAAGGAAAAAAATAATTAATTAATTAAAAAAAGGAGGGCCCTGGAAATTTAAGGAGTGATAAATATTATAAAGAAAATTAAAGCCAGATAATGTCAGAGAAAATGACTCAGAACTTTATAAGCATGGGTTTAATGGTTTACTAAAGATGCAGAAAGAAATGTGGGTGATTGACTACCAGTCAGAGGTTGGGACTATCATACTGCAGTTCTCAACATTTCAGTCTTGCGGGTTCTCTTTCATCCATGAGTATAACCCAAGATTTCCCTTCCAGACTTCTCCAGAAATTATTTTAGGATCCTCAGATGAGGGAGGTTCTTGTACTCACAGGTGAACAAACTTTGAAATGCATACCTTTCAATGTATTTCAAAGACAAGGGCAAAAATCATAGAAATAATTGATTCAAGCAACAATTATCAATGGATGGTCTAGCCGTGTGTGTGCACATCTTTTCCCAACTTTGACTTGAGTGATATCACAGTGGAAGCTTGAAGTCAGCCATGAGGTAGTATTTAAGTCAGGAAATTGGCAAATGATACAATGCAGATCTCTGAAAATTACTACTTTCCCCCCAGAGGGCTGGTTGTTATTGGGAAAAACTCCTCCATAAGTTTCTCATGCTTCTATACATCTTGTTGAGTATACCAAGAATGTAAGGCCCTGACCTCTCTTTACCTAGGCTATTTCTCAGGATTGTATCTGCAATGAGCAATTTTGAAGATTAAGGTAATGTCTCCTTCTGGGACAAAAGATAGACTTGCTTACTGCTTGCTATAAAATTGGTAGATTCGTGAAGATAAGTGTTTCTTTATTACAATGCAACATACTACATATGCAGGTATCCATCTGGGTCATCCATGTTGTCCCCATGGGACCTGGGGACAAGGGGAACCAATGTAAGCATGCTGATGCTCATGATGCTTACTGTGCTGTGAGTGACCAAGTCCATGGGTCTGTGATACAGATGTCTTGTGTTTTCTATAAGCATCCATGAAACAGCAACAGGCTAACTTCATAGCTTATAAAAGTACGGTAAAATCAAATTGCAATTTTGAGTGTCTTGGGGACAAGGATGGCATACTAACAGAGATGTGACTTTCTGAAAGAGGAAAGTTTCATGAACCTGGTTCAGAATGATGAGAAAACTTCCTTCAATCTGGTAGTGAGTGTTCTTGCCCAGGTGTGGAGAGAAGGGGTGTGTCTTGGAGGTGGAGGTGGAAGAAGGATTTCCTACTGTCCTGTTGATGAACACAAGTTAAGTGCTTAGAGGCTCAGCTAATGCTTAGAGGCTGAGCAACAAGAAGGAGGACTAAACAAGCTACCCCAATGGTGCTTGATTTTTGCTTATTCTTTCCTCTTCGTGGGCAGAGGAAGGGATGCTATCATGACAACAGGCAAGCAAGCTCGATGGCCCTAGCTGAAAGGCAGTATGTCTGTGGTTACTGAGCCAGGAGTCCTCCCAAACCAAACAATTGGTGTCAGCAATGAGGACCTTGTTATTTCAATAGAACTTTGGGTGAACCAAAAACATTGGTTTGGATGAATTGAAAGCATTGATTAAGTCATAATCAGGAGGCCATTCAGAAAGAAAAGTGAACCCAACACCTTGCCTAATAGCACAGAGACAATGCACTCATGTATCTGGCCCTTTTCACAGCTCAGCTTGAGAAGATGGGGCGCTAGGCACAGGGGTCACCAAATCCCCCCAGAACAGCGGGGTGGAACTGTTGTGGCATATGTTCAGGGGCAGAAAGAAAAAGGATCCTGGGTCCTGGTGCTTGCCGGACAGCTAAAGTGTCTGAGGGAGGAAGTGCTGTGCATAGGCTCTGATCCTAGGGTGAGGTCTTGAAAGGGGAGAAAAAGCCTAGCAGTCAACTTCCCTTTTGGCAGCCCTTGCCGTCCTACCATAGCCTAGATTCTCCTACTACCCTTTACTTCCCACCTTCCCATCTGGAAAATAGCGTGATTGGGAATCTTGTGTAGACTCTGATGTGCATCAGGTTAGACTCCTTGGGCCTGAATTCAACTTAGGGAATTTGGGCACAGTTCAAAGTGGGGAAAGGAAGCTCAAGTGGTCTACTGCATGGAGCTTCTGGGCCACTTCACTATACTATTATTGTGGTTTCCACTGCTGAATGCATAATTGGCAATGATGTTTTATATGCTTGTACTGTAAATGCTCATAAACATCAGGGGACTTTCCTACTCAGGGACTACCACATGGACTGTCCCCTCCTGGCCGATCATAGAAACAATATATAAACCTAGATGGAAAAAGGGATATCTCAGCTTTAGTTAAAGGTGTAATGACTGCTAGACTATTGGAGAGGTCCCTTTTTTGTACAATAGACCACCTTTCTGACAGCCACCAATTGGTGTCCACCCCGCCCCCTCCTCCCCTTTTAAGGTAGCTGATAATCTGCTACTAAGCTCTTGTTGAAACCGAAAGCCTTGTCAATGGAGGCCTTGTGACTCTCAGGCTGGGTATACCCATTTGGGAATGAGTCAAATGGACTCAAGAAAACAAGATGGGAAGGGTCCCCTAAGTCTGTCTTGTCAAATGGAAATGGTGTATTTAAGGGTGTAGGTCTAGTGGGATCTGAGTTTTATGTGAAAAAAATGGCAGTCATCTCTTTGGGAGAAACTTTATCCCAATTTTATCCCCCATTCCATTGCTGGCATCTTCACCAAATGATAAAAGCTAATATCGCCAGGAATTGGACAAATGGAAATTGTGTGCTCTCTGAAAAGATGCAGTGGGGGGAACACAACATATATAGGATTCTTGTTAAAAATATATAACTGAATCTAATCTTGAAGAAACATAAGATAAACCTAAATGGAGAGACATACTACAAAATAACTGGCCTGTATTCTTTCAGATGCCAAGTTCATAAAAGATAAAGACATACCGAAAAAAAAAAGACATTCTGAGGAATTGTTCTATATTAAAGAAGATTCAAGGAAACTCATGATCCTAGACTAAATCTGAGTAGTACAGACTTTATTTTTCTAGACTAGATTGAGAAGTACAATTTTTTTCTCTTTTGCTATAAGAGACATTATTAGGATAATTGATGGCAATTAAATAAGATCTGTATATTAGGTAATAGCTGGGTATCAACATTACTTTTCTAGGTTTTAAAAACTGTACTGTTGTTATGTAAGAACATGTCCTTGTTTTTTGGATAGAAATACACTCAAGTATTTATGTCTGTAACTCTGTCCGAAACAGATCAGAGGGAACACAGACACATACACACACAATGATAAATAAACGTGTTAAAACATTAATATTTGGCGAATCTGAATCAAGAGTATATGGGGATTATTTGTGCTACTATTGAAGTTTTTCTAAAAGTTTGAAACTATTTCAAAATAAAAAAAGTTAAAAAAGAAATAAGGAATCATAATTGACAGGGTGAAATATCCACTGAAAGATTTAGACATAATTTAAGAAGAAAGGTGGTCACAGTATTCCTGGTCTTCTTCAGGGGAATAAAACAATTGATAGAATAAAACATTAAGAATATTTTTATTCTTTGAGTTTTTAACTTCTAGAATATTTGACAAAGAGTTGTTTTGATTATGGAGGGGCCGATTTTATCCTTAGATGTGGGAAGGAGGATGTTAGAGGGTTTACCTAGGATGGTTGAACAAAGCCTCCTTGACTTGAGCCCCGAAGGATGAGCAGACAGCTTTGCATAGATGTCAGGGCAGTGACAAACTAAAAGAGCCAAGGGGCCCTTTGGTCAAGATCTTGGTGTGCTCAAGATTCTTCAAGAAGCCCCCTGAGGCTGGAAGACCTACGTGCTAGTCCTGATTCTAAGAGCTCAACTCTGAGCAAGTCATTTTACCAATTGTGGTGTTACTTTCCGAATTTCTAGTGTAGCCTAATCTGTCAGTGCATTATAGTTCCTGATAAATATATGTTGACTGAATGAGTGGGTAAATAAATTAATCTGAAATGAAGGCAAGATATGAAATCTCTAAAGACTCTATAGCTCTAAAACTTTATGATTCATGTAATATTTATTGAATGTTTGCAGAATGCCTGCCATGGTGTCAAATGTTTTAAGTTGGGGGAAGATGGCATGAAAGATGCATGGTTCCTGCTTTTGCTATGTTTATAATCCAGTGAAACAGGCATCCAGAAAAAGTGATGCAAAATTTTCACAGGAAGTCAACTCTCTTCTCTGATTTTAATAGATATATTTGTCCTCTTGGCATAAGTTAGTTTGTGTGCACTATTCTAGGTTTGAAGATGTGTGTAGGAAGATTCAGAGCAAAATACACTTCTACCTGCTTTTTAGGTGAGGAGATCAAATTCTACATTTCTTCAATGTAGGCAAACTTTTTAGCTGGACCGCCGTGGGCTTGGTGGCTCCAGGAAAGAATTGTCTCTGCCGTGAGGGAGCATTTCGTTCTTTTCTCACCAGGCCTGCAAAATACTACTACTACTAATCACCTATAGGAAGCTACTGTGTTCCAGGGGCTGGGATTGGCATTTCTATCTATTATAACCCTCTCAACCATGTTGCAAGACAGATATTATTAGGTGGAGATGAAAAATTCTTTCTTCAAAGATGTTAAGATTCTTGCCCAAGTTTCAGAGGTAGTAAGAAGCAAATTCAGGATTCAAACCTGGATTTTTCTGATGCCACTGCACACACCTTTTCCACTACACAGTGCTTCTTCGGTCATTTTAAATGATCCCCCTGGTTCGGGCCCCTTTTTGCTCAACGATTCTGTGGTTCTCGGAATAGGGCTCCCGTGGTCAGGCTGCAGCCGCTGATATGAGCATATGGTAGGTGCTAGGGAGGCAGGTTGACCTGGTGTGAGACACAATCTCTGATGAATCGCCGACTCCCACTTCGGACAGTGCTTCAGTCCCACAAGTGTCGAGCACTGTGCCGTGTTGGGTAGAGCGAAAGCAGACCTGTTGTAACAAAGGCCGTACAATACAGTGGCTGCAGGAACAAAGAACTTTATTCTCATTCCCAAAGCAGCCCAGCATGAGTAGGTGGACCTATTTGTTCTGTGCAGTCGTTCAGCGTTCCTTCTGCCTTGTCTCTTCCCACCCCTTAGGGCACTGTCCTCTACATGATTGAAGTTCGTTTTCAGGCAAGTCCATGTTCCAGGTCTTGAGAAAGTGCTAGAGCTCTGTGTAACGTTTTAAGGCCTAATGGTGAGGGGGCACACATCACTACACCTCATATTCCGGATGGGGAGAAGTGTCACTGGACCATGCTTAGTTGCCCAGGAGAGAGTTCAGGGGGTGGGGGGCTGGCTATTTGCTCAGCTAAAGATCTATTAATATGGAAGAAGAGTGGAATCGATTTTGGTGAACAGCTATAAATCTTTGTCATGAGTACCCTATGTAAATCTCTGTCATAATATTTGTGGATAGTTTTATTTATTTATCTTCCCCAACTAGCCTGTGAGCTCATGGAGGAGCAAGGTCTGTGCTTTCACTTCTGAACCCTCAGTACCTAGCTCTCTGCCCCTCGCAGATGAAGCACTCATTATATTTTTATTGAAGAATGACTATGGCAAGTTAAGAGTGTGGGTTTGGGGGAGTAAGACAAGGGCAAAGATGAGCAATACTTTCATTACCTGGTTCAGAAAGCAAAGCTGAGCCTACCTAGGGTACTGCACAGTGAGTGTGTATAAGGCATTTGATGAAAAGCTTTGCTATGAAAAGAATGAAGTAATTCAGCTGAAAGCAAAATAAAGGCAAAATTTAAATGTGACACTCTGCAGCTCAGCTCAGAAGAAACAATTGCCCGATTGTCACCAAGTGACCTCACTTCTCTCTGTAATCATCGGCATGGGAAGATATAAA
The DNA here is from genome assembly GCA_028534135.1 of Potos flavus. Taxonomy (NCBI): domain Eukaryota; kingdom Metazoa; phylum Chordata; class Mammalia; order Carnivora; family Procyonidae; genus Potos; species Potos flavus. The sequence goes on from CM052887.1 coordinate 48,862,667, forward strand.
ACAGGTGAACCTGTGAGTTTACATAACTTTTAAACAGAGGTAGAGGATGTAAAAGTAGTTTTGAAACATATGGCAGGAGCTGCATATACAAAACCTGGCTTCCCAACCACGGGACGAGATCCGAGCAGGGGCCAGCGACCTTTGATTTTTTGTAGACCCCACCCTGCACCCCTTATAGAAGGAGGGTTTCCAGCTGGACTAAGCCAGTAGAACCAAGCAGGGCTACCCATGTTGGGCTCCTGGAGATAACAACAGATGGCAGATAGGCAAAGCAAATTAATCAAGCCACCAAATGTTCTCAGATTTGGTTTTCAAATTCATGGGGCTAGTTATACAAGGCCACTGTTGTTATTGTGCATCATATTTATTTGACAGCATTGTCCAGCCTTTGATTTCTCTCCTGGCTCACACTAAAGAACATGTGCTTTGTATTTCAATTAGCACTTCCTCAAATTCAAGGGAATTCTGAGGCTGAAAAACCTGGTATGCTAGCAATTCATGCGCAAAGGCTATCCGTGGCTGTTTCAGTGTGCTAATGTAGCCTCAAGAGCAAAGGCTTCAGCTCAGTCTTTTTGAAACACAGGTTTTGGAAAAATTCCTTGACCATGTTACAAGGTGCCCTGTTGGGATTCTTGTCCATCTGTTATGACTTTTAAGATCTCTTTCCACAGTCCATATGAGAACCTGGCTTATTATAGACCAGACCACGTAACAGTCTAACCTCCCGTCCATCTCCCCCTCTCTGTGGTACCTACTCCTCCCCATGAAAGGCTTTGGATAGTGAGTAGGTAGCCACATGTCAACATGGTAGCAAACTCCAGAGGCAGCACTAGTCCACACAGATAAGCTTAGGGTAAGGGGTCTGCCCGTACAGCATCTGGCTGTGTCGTGTCACTCCTACAGGATATTTTTAGGATAAAAAAAAAGCCTTCTGGGAAGAACTGTCTAGGGGGCAATTTGTTGATAGGCAGGAAGATAAAGAGATTGGGTAAAATTAGAGTATGGGTCTGGGCATGATGGGCACATCTCTAAGCACTATAAAAATGTTCCAGAGACATGTTATGGTATTTGGATATAGTGACGTCAAGGCAGTGTGGCATACTGGGCTGAGAGAAGATTCAGGTTCTGGCCCCATTTCTGCTACTATCTCCTGTCACCTCTTTGGGGCAGTTTCCTTCTTGTAAGATGAGGGGGTAGGACTACCTGGTTGATTCTTAGTGGATCCACATCCACATAGCATGGCAGGTCTAAGGCAAATTCGTGAGGATGGAGAAGGACAAAAAAAGATGAGCTGCAGGCAGGGTCAACTCTGGGAACCCCATTTTCACTAATCAAAGGATGTATTTGACACAGACTTGGCTGGAAAAACCTTAATCAGAATTTTTCGTTTGCTACCAAGAGAGTGAAAACCAAAAAAAGAGTTGCCATGATATCTTTGAATCAGGGCTGGTCTTGAGATGAATTATAATACATTATTTTGTTTATATTCCACACTTCAGTTTATAAAGTACTTTTAAGTCTTACTCTTTGGGAGACAAATGGGGATTATGAATTCATTTTAGAGATAAAGTTGTATAGATTCTGAGACCTACTAGCAAAGGGTAGACAGGTTAGACCTCATGATGTAACTTAGAAGGCCAAGGCTCTCCTCATCTGCCCCAGAAAATGTCCTTTAACACTGACAAAGTGCAGGAAGTACCTATTCATTGACCCTTTTCAGCATGGATTAGTGATAAGACCAAATTGGTTAGCTGTCATCTAACGAATGGGAAAATCAGACAGAGATGAGTTAACATTTTGTGGGATGGGAGGGCGGAGGCAGAGGTCTAGATGTTCATACAGTGCTCACGTGAGTAAGGTAAGTCCGGGTTGGAGCTTCGAGGGAGACCAGGGGCAGTAGGAGTGCACCGATAAAACTTCAGTGCTGTGGCTTCAACAGGGCTGCTTTGAGGAGGTAGGACAGGGTTAGAGGTGGGTTTGTAATGCATGGATTTTGATACCTTTAGTTATTCCATGGTCTTGTCTAAGGTAGGCCCTGCCCAGAATACTGCATTTAGCACAATGAAGGAAAACAGAGTAAGCACTTGGAAGGGAGGTTTTTAAATGTTAGCATGGATAAGACAGCTGCAACTGCTGCTTATACATCTGTATTCCAAGGCTCTACCCCTGGGATTCTGACAGTGTAGGTCTGAGGTGCTGGCCTAGGAACCTGCCTTTCAAATGATCATGCCAGATGATTCTGATTCAGTGGATTGACGAATTATACTTAGGGAAATACTCTTCTGGATTTGCATGCAAACAGACATGTGGTGTAATATCTGAGTGGTATTTAGGTCTTCCCTTACCTGTGGGTATTTTGTACACTGTGTGTTATTGCTCCTGGGAGGGAGCAGTGCCAGCCAGATCTAGAAGCAATGGGCGGATGCTGTATGGCAATTACATAGCTGCTATGAAAGAGGGGTTTTCCCACCACAACCCTGTGCCCAGTCCTTGGTTTGGGAGGGCTATGGGGAGCTCCTTCTGCATTTTCTTAACAAAGATACAGCTTAACTAACTTGTCACACTTTCTGCCTCTGAGGCAGATCATGAAGTAGTTAGGAGGCTTCTTGGTGTGACTGGAAGGGAGTGGAGGCTAGAGAGTAAACAGAGAAAGTAAGCAGGAGCCCAGGCCTTCAATCCATCCATTAGAAAATGGAACGAGCCGGCCAACTTTGAGTTATGGGGCCATAATTCCATCTCAGGATTCTGGCAATAGCATAAGCCCTGTGACTTCTTTATTGTTCGTTTATGAACACTTTCCCCTCCCCAGCCCACCCCACCTCCTGCCTTGGAAGATTAATAGCTCTGTAAATTACATTGTATTAAAATATATGCATTATATCTCAACATGAGGCTTTCATATGGGTCTGAAAGTGCCCTCAACTTACATCTCCTTGGGTGACATGTCTTGTTCTGTGCACTAATGCAGTTTCAGTTTTGTTAAATAAAAAGGGACTTCCAGACTGACAATAGCTCCACGAAAGACCGTGGGCCTTGAGTCAGACCATTCTGGGCTTGAAAACAGCAAATGCCAAAGCACGAAGGCAAGAAACAGATGGACATTGGAGGACACCCAGGAAGAGAAAAGTGCCTAGAAGTAGAGACCTTGAGTAGGTTGAGACAATGTGTGTGTGTGTGTGTGTGTGTGTGTGTGTGGGTGGGTGGGTGGGTGTGGGTGTGTGGGTGTGTGTATGTAAGAGAGAGAGAGAGGGAGAGACATCCTGAATGTACAAGGTATTTAGACTTTGAAGGCAATATACCTTTGAAGAGTCATACCTTTGAAGGTATATTTGAAGAAATATACCTTTGAAGGTTTCTGTATAGAGAGGGGTTATGATGAAAATGATATCCAGGATGGATTGGTTGCTCAGGATGGTCCTAGAGATGACAGGCCGGTTGGAATAGGGTCATGATAGGAATGAAGAGCTTTATCTTGTGGTCACATTTGCATAATGACATTGTTTTTGATTATTTATGTTGTGTGTGCTTGGGTGGCTTGATGATTTCCTGGTGGAGATGATGGGTAAGGTACTCTTCTGCTTTTCTTTGAAGAAGGCAGAGGAATCCACTTTGTCTTCCTGCCTCTGTTTCTCTATGAAGCTGCTTATGTCCAGATTTCTTAGTTTTTATACAAACATGTTCCATTCATATCATAATCCAGGGACAGGGGCAAGGCCAGTGAAACCTGTGTTTCCTGATTGCTCATTCAGCATCTGCTAAGCTTTCTAGATGTCATGGTATTACCTCTTGAGGTGATTATTATTTAATTATTTATTGAAACCATACTGTCTAAATTTCTTAAATAAGAATCCCAATTATCTCCCCAGACAGGTCTGCATCAGTTTCAGCTCTCATGACTCGGCTGCTAAATAATCATACTATGAAAGGCTCTGGAAGGCAAGGAGGAAGGAAGAAGTAGATGGGAACAAAAAGAAAGACAAAAGGAAAGAGAACAAGAATAAAAGGGGGAAGGAGGATGGAAGGGAGAGAAGCAGTAAAAAGAAGCTCAGAGGTTAAGATGGTGGTCAGAAGGCATGGGTTGCTACAAATGCCCTCTCACTGACCTAGAGCACAAGGCTCCAGGGAAGTTAAGATCAGCCCCTAGCTTTCACCACATGGGGGCAGACTCTGCTTATAGGAAAGAGCCTCCAAAGGGAGAACAACTTTCCAAGGCTGCCAGGTGAAAGCCATAGTTCCGGCTAGGAGGGGATTCAGTATTGACCTAATCAGTCACTCCCTGTGGCCCTTGGGGTCCGTTGATAGCTACGGCCCTATCTCTGGGCACAGTGCCTGGGTAATTAAAGAGAAAAAAAGCCAACTTTGCTCAAACTCAGATTTTCACACAATGTAGAATATAGAATTACAGTTAAACAGGCACTACAAATAACAAAACGTTTTGACATCTCACCTTACTATTTGAAATGTATAATTACCCAAGCTTTTATGCAACACTCTCTTTTCTGTATGCCTTTCTCCTTACTGCAGGGTTACTGCATATACAATATATGTGCATTATTGTTCTAGGCTTTTCAAAAGGTTGAAAAGTGCTCTTTCTTCCAGCTTCTTCTCAGTCTTTGCTTCTGTTAGATTTTCTTTTTTCTTTTTTCTTTTTATCTACTTCTGTTAGATTTTCAATACAGGGTGATGGGGTGCAGGGGAATGTGCGTGTCAGTTTCCAATAATAGTAATAAATAATAATTTATAAACTCAGAGCCTTTGTGTTAAAACATATTTAGCACAAATATTTTTGTTTCGAGAATGGTTGAAAACAACCAAATTACTGCAGCGAGTTCTGTGGTGCTTAAAAAGCAATTGTCGCAGGCATCTGATTGCTTCTGAACATAATGTGACTAGCATAGTGATAGTGGAGGAGAAGTGTGAGCGGAGATATTAAAGGGGAACTACCTCCTCTACCTAAGTTGTTAAGTATTATTATCCCAGATAACTGCATTCCAATGTCCATGCTGTTTTCCTTCTGGTAGAATTTGCCCTTTTTTGAACCATATAGATCAAATTAACTCCAATTAATTTGTACATTTTCTAAAACAGACCTTCCAGGTAACCAATTAAAAAAAAGAATCTCTTAAAAATAAAAACCTTCTCTTTGAAATGGTGATTGGGCCTCTGAGATAAAGAATCCCGTTTGCAAGTTTAAAAAGAGTAAGAACTTTCTACTATCTACTAGTTGAGTAAGGGCTGAGGAAAATGCAACTTTGCTCTTCTAAAAAAATAAAAAAAAATAGAGGGATAGCAAATTGATCAAACAGTTGTGGGAAGTTTGGCTCCATTAGCCTCATGCTTTTCAGTATGCCCCAGCTAGCAATAAGATTCAGTTTATGTGAGTATGTGAGGCGACAGTTTTATTCAAATTGTCTGTTAAATTTGGTGGCGTAAGAAGAAATGCAGCAAAGCTACTGTTCTGTAGCAAAATCTTGTGTCTCACCATCTCCTCATCCCCAAGTATAATGAGAAGAGCGCTACCTCCCTTTACATAACTTTTTATGAAACACCAGCACACTAATTTAGTCAATGGCCCCTTTAACATTTATAATCCATTACAAGTGACTGGGAGATGATTATTTCTGGATGCGGTTTCCGTTCTTTCCTTCTATTTTGTGAGCTGTGTGCTGGTGCTATGAAGCCCTTGCAAGGGGGAGAAAAAAAGGTCTTCTAAAATGATTTCTTGTTCTTAAAAAACAGGAGAACTGACTATAAAGAATGATTTACTATTGGTCTCTGTCTTTACAGCAGTGGGAAATTGGGAGAGGATCAAATATCATCTCCAATTTGGCCACCACCTGCTTGGTTTATTAGTGTTTTTAAATGAAACCCCTGACACATCTTCATGAGGGCTATTTCTACCTTGCAGAAATAGGATTCAAAACTTTCTGGAATACAGATCACGGAGAGGGATATTTTATAATGAAGAAACATAGGGACATCTGGAATTTTCTCTGAAAGCTGATGTGCTCTCTTATCTGAGAGCCAAAGGTTTTGACTCAAACTTTCAGATTCCCTCTCCAGGTTAATTAGTGTAGGTAAAGAAAGTCTGATGGATACAGAAGAGCTGACAAAACTTCCGAGGTCTGTTTTTTTGCAACTAAGAAAAGTGCCAAGACTTTGGCTTTCTCTTATTTGGATCCATCCACTGAGAGCCTTGTTTGTTTTTAGTACCTAATTTTACTGTTCATTCTTACTAACCTTCAAATCTCAGTGCACTTTTAGAAAAAAGTAAACCAAAAGTAATTACTTGGGGAACACAAAGGCCGTATCTATATACGAGATCAAACATTTCCAACCTTGCCTTGCTATTTACCTCTAAATAACTAGTCTTTTTTCTAGTGCTTTCTACTTGTTTTTGTGACAAACAAACAGCAGGGAATGTTTTCAGGCTAATTATATGGGTCCATTTTGGGATCCCGCAGGGAGCAGGATAAAGTAGAGCTCTATCTCTCCTTTAGTTTTAGGAGGAAACTAAACCCCAAGGGAGGTCAGGCCTATGCTGTCTTCTCAGATGATAGGTAATTGTGGTATAGGCGTCCTTCCACTCCACTAAGCAGGACCCTGAGTATCCAGAGGATGACTACTGGCCATCCTATGGACTGCTGGCCATCCTATGGTGGCTTCAAGTGATCCAGTATTATCATATAACCAGCCCCTTCCCTCCCCTCATCCAGAACGTTGAGTGTGAGTGTGAAAAGGATGAGAAACAAAAAGGAGCAGAAAAGATAACAGCAGTGACCAAAAATAAAGACTTCCCTTCTCTTTTGAAAAATGAATCTCAACATAAAATCTGGTAGTCATTTTTTTTATTATGTTCAGTTAGCCACTGTATAGTATGTAATTAGTCCTTGATGCAGTGTTCAGTGACTCATTAGTTAAATATAACATCCAGTGCTCATCACAGCATATGCCCCCCTCAATACCCATCATCCTGTTACCTATTCTCCCACCTCCTCCCCTCTGAAACCCCCAGAAAATAATAAAAATAATAAAAAGAAAAAAAGAAAATGAAAAATGTTTGTATCCAAAATATATAAAATATATGACTAAAGAACCTTTACAACTAAAAAAAAAAATCTGGTAATCACATTGAGAATTGTGAGAATTTCTCAGGAGATCCAGTGTTCTGCCCACACTGCAAACCTGGCCTCAGGCACCTGCCGAGCCCTGTATGCTCTTAGCAGCTGTGCACGTTGGCCTCTAAGAGAAAAGGACTCTTCTGGCTGCAGACACCCAATTCTGACTTCTGTTAAAAGGAATTTCATGGGTAGCCTCTTAGTTCAGGGATCAAATGATGTTACTGAGTCTTTGACCCTCTTTGCATCTCTCACTTGTAGTTGTTTCTGCCTATTCACTGTTTAGCCAGGTGAGCAATATGGCTGCCACATGCATGAGACTTACAATAAGCTACCTTAGGAACCCGTGCAGCCGAGGGAAGGAACATGAAGTCAGGTCTGGGTCATGTGCCTACCCTGGAGGCAGGGGTGGATGAGGTTAGCTCCACTCAAACCACAAAGAATGGCCTTTCTGCTGGAAAGATAGATTTTACTACCAGAAGCATATGGAGAAGTAATTCTGGGCACATAAAACCCCAAAATGTCCAGTATGCAGTCCTTATCTACACACCAAGAAGGCCACTGATCCAGGATCAATACTATATTGCCATTGTCTTATAGTGTGGGCTTTGTCTCTTAAGGAAACTCTGTCACTGCTTTCTCTTCTTTTTGTGCTCCCTTGGGTCCATTCTGAACCTGTACCTAGACTTCTGCCCATGGCCTTTGGTCTCTGCCCTCACATGGGACTTCTGTCACAGGACATTATGCCCATCTTATCAATGTTCCTTAACACTTGTGGATTCCTTAAGTGGGAGCCCGATACCTCCTTTGGCTTCATCATGGATATTCCCAGAATCCAGTATCTGTCTTCTAGAGTGGAGATAGCTTTCTATCCTTGTCCCTGTGGTGACCCTTGCCTACATGGAGCATTGTTCCTCATGTCTGTCCAGATTGGCCTGGTCCCTTTTGGCCTCTTTTGCCTGCCCTGTCTCATAGCCAGACCTGACCAGGTACTGACAGGGAGATGACTCGTTACACTGCAAAGAACCTGCCAACTTTGTGCATTGACTGATCCCTGGCCAACATACTGATTTACTAGCTTGCAAATATGGTCCTGGAGAAATGTAAGGGCATGAGCTTCTAGATGACAACACCGAACATGTGCGTTAGGTGCACTTTTCCCTTTCATACGCATGGAAAGTATTAGGAGAGGAAATAGTCCCCTCAGGGCATATTTTACTTCGGCAGTCATGTTTTCCTGGAAATTGATTTAACTTTTAACACTTTGGAAAGGATCTGATGTAAAACACTTAATAGCCAGCGAGAAGGACTGTATTTCCCGTCTTTCAACACCACCATGGCTGTAAAATGCCTTTCTCCACTGACTAGTGTGTATTGTTCCATACATTATGATCTCATCACACTTCATTCATTCAATCCCTCATTGATTCACAAGCATTTGAACACCAGGCTCTTGGAAATGTACCTAGGGATGCAAAATGACTAAGACCATGTCCTTACCCTCAAGGGGCTCTGCTCTCAGCAGTCAAAGTGCCAATGAGTAAACACAGAATTCAAACAGATGCTCTTGGGTGCATCTAGGACATCAAACATGTACTCAGAGGAGATAAAGTTGTGGAGTGAGCTGGGGGGCAAGCAAGGGGGCAGGCAAGGCCCATTACAGAATGAGCAAGAATTCTCTAGGTGGAAATGTGGAGTAAGTGTATTCCAGGAAAAGGAATGTTCCAGGAAGTGTATTCCAAGAAGGATCATTTTGGATGACATAGGGCTTGAACCAGCATGGCGGGTTTGAGAAAGAGTAATAGGTACAGCAGAGCATAGGGTATAGGGCAGGAAGAGAGGAAAACAGGATATAAGCTTAGGGTTATAGGCACAAACCAGGTCATCAAAGGTGTTTCAAATTATAGTAAGGAGTTTATATTTTATCCAAGGGTAAGGGGAAAAATTAAAGGATTTTAAGTAGAAGTCCATCATGATTAGATTTACATTTTAGAGGATCACTCTGGCATCAGTGATAGTGTTGCCTAGAGAAGGGGAGAATGAGGCGGGATGACCAGCTAAGAAGCTGTAGTACTAGTTCAGGCCTAGAATGGTGAGGGCTTGAATTTGGGCAGTAAAGGTGGGCATGTCCAAAGAGGCAAGGGAGCAGATTAAAAATACATTAAAAAATACATAAAAAAAAAGCATTAAAAAGTATCAGAAAGTGACAAAAATTTAGGGTAAAAGCCTAGCATTAGTGTTGGGTGATGAAGTATGTGGTAAAACCACTAAAGCAGTCTGTGGAACACAGGCTTAGTTTTGGTAACTATAGTATCAATTCAGTTTTAGAGCTAACCGATTAGAACTGAGAGAGGGACATCCAGATACAGATGTCCTGTAGGTGGCTGATATATGAACCTAGAACTCAAGAGAGAAGTCTGAGCTAAAGATATAAACTTGAGAGTTGTTTGTAATAGAAAGAGGGGTTAAGCTGTTGGGAGCATGAAGTCATTTAGGGAGGACACAATGGCAAGGGAAGAGGGCCAAGGACAAAGCTCCAGAAAACACCAACTTTCAGTGAGAAGCAGGAGGAAGCATCAGACAGAGAGTTCCTAGGCAAATGAAGAAGGTGGGTAGGTCACAGAAATTTGGGCAGAGTATATTTTAGTGAGAACGGAATAGGAAACTGTGCTGTGAAGAAGAAAGGCAAGATGAAGACTGATAGATTGTCATTGGATTGACCAATGAAAATTTCCCTGGTGACTTTGCCTCAATTAAAGATCAGCACGTTGGAGAGGCAGGAACTTGACCACACAAAGCTGAAAAGTCAAAGGAAGGTGGAAAAGTAGGAATAGCTACATAGAGTATTTGTATTGCTGATTTAATTCTCAGTTCTCTCTCCGTGGTTGTAAGCTCAGAGTGAGCAGGGGCAAGGCCAATCTTGGTCAACATTATAACCCTAGTCCTGAGAACAGTGCCCATCTATGGTAGGCATTTAAGAAATATTGGGTGCATGACAAGAGAGAGATACAGTGGTACGTAAGGGACATAAAGGGAGGCTTTTTATTTTCTTCCACTAAATTTGAGGGGAAAAAAATAGATGAGCTTAAAAATACATGTGAAGCAAGGTTCCAGAGAAAGTATAAAGAGACAGATTTCTGCTGCATTACAACATAAATTTGGCATTTTTCTCTAGCTTTTTCTAGAAATCATCCTAAAATAAAAATGAGCATCAGAACCAAAAACACAAACTCCCAAACTCCAGTTTTGGTGTAACTAAGAACTGTAAATTCCCAAAGCAATGGTGATGGAGGAGAGGGGGAATTTATGAGAATGAGGAGAGAGGATATAGAGATTGCAGATCTCAAAGAGCCGGCAAAGGTGAAATGGGTACCCTCTGAGGTGCAAATCCCAAATCCTCATTGCAACAGGATGCATAGATAGGGGCCAGGTGTGCTCCTCGACTCTGTTTGCTCATAAGAATCAGAGGAGGCATAGCCAAATAAATCATGCAGGAAGTCTGTATAGAGGAAATGGACCATCCCCATAGCATCAGGGGAAAAGAGGAAGCTGCTATTGTGAGAAAGAGCCACTGCTGCCAAGCATCACCACTCACAAAACCTTGTAATGAGAAAATTTCAGCCAGATTAGAATGTGACACGAGCCCTTTCCCAACAGACACCTGCAAATAATTGGTCCAGAGAAGTGTATGTCTTTCAGTAATGAGGGATCATGAAGTGAGGATATATATAGATATATATATATCTATAGAGAAAATATATATACTCTATATACTGTAGAGAAAAGGAAGAAAAGGAAGAAGGGATGGGAAAAAATGTTAAGCAAAGGATACTCATAAAAAAAGTTGCTTTAGAGTAGATGAATGTTACAAGCAAATATATTGCATGAATTCTAAAAATAACCAATGAAACAATTGCTTTTATGAACAAGAGCTTCAAACGAGGTGTGAGAGTCCAGGGAAGAGATGGTGAAAGGTAGGAGAAGATAAAATGTAAATGGGAAAAGCTCACGAAAGGAATGTAAGAAAGAAAGTAGTAAAATCGTCATAGAAATGATGGCAAAATTGGAAAGAAAACAGTAAGAATAGGTACTCTAAAACACAGTAAAGGACATAGAGGATTAACTAAGAAGAAAAAATAAAAAGTAAAGAAAATGTTAAAAAAGAATGAAAGAGGGCACCTGGGTGGCTCAGTCGGTTAAGCATCTGCCTTTGGCTCAGGTCATGATCCCAGGGTCCTGGGATTGAGTCCTGCATCAGGCTCCCTTCTTAGTGGGGAGCTTGTTTCTCCCTCTCCCTCTCTCTGCCTCTCCCTCTGTTTGTGCTCTCTCTCTCTATCTCTGTCAAATAAATAAATGAAATTAAAAAAAAAAAAAGAATGAAAGAAAGCAACATGGAAAAAACAGGCAAAGAGGATTCAATGTACACAAAAATATTTGAAAGACAACTTTCCTCATAGTAAAAGAAATGCAAATCAAACTCACTGAGATTAAGACTTCTATTTCTAGCAGTATTGCTAAGACACAAGTAGATTCTACTCAGGGACAACATGGACATTTCTTAATGGTTGGGAAAGAAAGAACATCTTTTTCTATGAGACTACAGGGAAGGAAGTAGAATTGGTTCAGATACAAGAACATCAACTTCCTGCCTTCACAAACATATTTTCTCTGTATAGAGACAGTCAAGTACATCTGCTAGGGGGGAGGGGCTGGGTGGAAAGGAAGGAAGAAGCATCAGAAGAGTGCTGGAGATCTGGAAAAACATCTGTGTGGGATGGAAGAGTGTTATTTGGAAGATGTGAAAGAATTAGGTGCAGAGTGTCTCTGAGTTGCGGTCTCTACATTATTATGAACTCCTCCAGCATGGCTCAGCTGCCTGTTTGGGGAGTGAGGACGTCAGCACTTGGGGGTTCCAGAGTAGATCAAGGGAAGAGACAAGGGGACTGAAGTGCTGGCAAAGAACAGTTGAAGTAAAAATGGAGGGGTTTCAGGAGTGATTTATTGAATTTGAAGATTTCAGAAGTTGAGTATTCCAAGTCATGGGTCTCTAGGGGAGGGTGGGCTCCCTTATGTCCTATGTTTCTTCCTTTGCCCAAAGTAGAATACATGCTAATTTCCTTGGTCACATTCCAGGATATTAATTAGGCCACATTATTGGTGGTGAAGTTAATTTTTGAAAAGACATCAGTTCATGGATGTGACTTCCTCTCTTCTGTCTTTCACTCAGGTGGCCACTGTGGTTTTCTGACCAAGGCTTATTCCAGCGACCACTGTCCATGTTTTCTTTGTCTACCTTCCTCGTCCATGCAGCTTAAAGAGATAAGCACCATGGACTTACACTCTTGCCTTATTCCTGCTTGCAAAAAAGAATGTGGAGGAATCTAAGATAAAGGTTTAGGCCTCATATCCTGGTTTAATCTAAGTCTTTGTAGATTATGGGAAAAGGGTGCTCCTTATGTTCTGGGCCAACTCACTGTTTTTACTTTCCAGGGTTAGCGAGCCCTTTGGGGAAGGGCAGCTAAGACCAGAGACTTAGCAAATATCCTCTTGATGGCAGGGACAACTTCCTTCAATCTCTAGCAACAGGAGGAAAGAGTGTAGGGTGTGTTTGCGGGTATGGGGGTCTGCAGTGAAGAGGAGCTGAAGGCCCCTGAAGTAGGAGAACAAATAAATCTCCCTGTCTTGTTTTAGCCTTAGAAATGTCAGGAGCACTTTTGATTCAAGCTTGTAGTAAAATACTTTAGCAAGGAGATGACAGTTTTAAAACAGCCATCTCAAAAACTGGAAGATATGTTGTGGTTTTTATAGTAGTGAAAAGAAAAGGGGTTTAAGACTAGGCGGGAAAGTACTACTACTACTACAATAATAATAATTTAATAATAAACCAAGAAGTTCAGTAAAATATGAAATGGGTACTACATAGCAATTCCTAAGCTATGACTATTTACAGCAGTAGACTCAAATCTTGATATGAATGTTCATGTAAATATAGAGGTTTATATTTCAGATGCATAAAGATAAGTTCTGTAGTGGAATAGTTTGTCATAAGGGGAATCCAAATCTCTTTACGGGGAGATGCAACAGAGAAAATCTGCCATGTATGACAGAACAGAGTGTTTGTTAATCTTAGTTAGGACCTTAGCCTTAGTCTTTGTTTGAGACTCCAAAATCATAACTGTGGCTTCTTTATTAACATTGATGGATTTATAGCACAGTGTTTGAATAAGCAAAATACTTAATGATAGATCCAAATGACGTTTTTCTTTCTCAAACAAGCGTTTCCCTGGGGATAGGGATGGGGTTATCTTAAATCTCCCAGACTGGAATGGGATTGAGAAGATGCCAGCTCCTCAGTGAATGGGTCCTAAAAACTCCATAGTTGGTAAGTGGGGTGCAACTTTTGTATAGGGAGCATGAATAAAGGTAGGTAATAGAAATTAGACAATTTTTATGCAGCATTTATCTCTTAAGTAAGTGTTCCATACACACACACATACACACACACACACACACACACACACACACACACACACACATATATATATATATATATTTTTTTTTTTTTTTTGAGGGGGGTTGAGGAACAGAGGGAGAGGGAAAGAGAGAATCCCAAGCAGGCTCCATGCCCAGCTAGGAGTCCAGTGCGGGGCTTGATCTTATGACCCTGAGTCTGTTGAAGGGCATCTTGGCAAACTCAACACCCAAAAAACAAATAAACAAGTCAAAAATGGGCAGAAGACATGAACAGGCACTTCTCCAAAGAAGACCTACAAATGGCTAACAGACTCATGAGAAAATGTTCAACATCATTAGCCATCAGAGAAATTCAAATCAAAACCACATCGAGATACCACCTTACACCAGTTAGAATGGCAAAAATTAACAAGGCAGGAAACAAATGTTGGGGTGGATGTGGAGAAAGGGAAACCCTCTTACACTATTGGTGGGAATGCAAGTCGGTACAGCCACGTTGGAAAACAGTATGGAGGTTCCTCAAAAAGTTAAAAATAGAGCTACCCTATGACCCAGCAATTGCACTACTGGGGTAAATACCCCAAAGATACAGATGTGGTGAAAAGAAGGGGCACATGCACCCCAATGTTCACAGCAGCAATGTCCACAATAGCCAGACTGTGGAAAATGTCTTAAACAAGCTTTTTTCATTGATTGGGTGATCTTAAGGTGGAGGAAGAGAAGGACACCAGTACTTGGGAGTGGCTTAGCCGTCCTCCCTAAGCCAATTCTGAGACCCAACCAGCTCTGGAAACTAGCCTTCAATAGCTCCTACCTGGGTCTGTCTGTCTAATATCTATCATCTACCTATCGATCAATCAATCTGTCATTTTTATCCTAGCTATATTGAGATATAATTCACACATAATATAATTCACCCATCTAAAGTGTACAAGCCAATGGTTTTCAGTATTTCCCAGAGTTGTGCAGTCATTACCACAATCAATTTTACAACATTTCACTCCAAAAAGAAATCTGTACCTTAAACAGTCACCTGTTTTCCCCAAGTTACCTTTTCCCTCAACCCTAGGCAACACACTAATCTGCTTTCTGTCTCTATAGATTAGTTTATCCTGGACATTTTCTATAAATGGAATCTTATGTGGTTTTTGTGACTGACTTCTTTCACTTAGCATAATGTTTCCAAGGTTCATCAATGTTGTCACATGTATCAGTACTTCATTCCTTTATTATGGCCAAATAATATTCCATCGTATGACTATACATTTTATTTATCCATTCATCACTTGATAGACATTTGGGTTGCTTACACTTTTTGGATCTTTTGAGTAACAGTGTTATGAACAGCATAAAAATTTTTGTGTAGACATATGTTCTCATTTCTCTTGGTTATATACCTAGAATTGCTGGGTCATATGATAACTCTATGGTTAAACTTTTGAGGAACTGTCAAGCTGTTTTTCAAAGTGGCTGCACCATTTTACATTCCAACCAGCAGTGAAGGCAGCCTCTAATTACTGCACATCCATGCCTACACATTATTTTCTATGTTTTTGATGATAACCATCCTTTGTGTATAAAGTGGTATCTCACCGTGGTTTTGATTTGTATTTCCCTGATGACCAGTCATACTGAGCATCTTTGCATGTGCTTATTGGCCATTCATATATCTTCTTTGAAGAAATGTCTATTCACATCCTTGGCCCAATTAAAAATTGGGTTATTGTCTTTGTATTATTAAGTTGCAAGAGTTCTTATACATCCTAGATACAAATTTTTTATAATATATATAATTTGTAAATATTTTCTCCTGGGTTAATTTTAGTTAACAGATTTAGCCACTGTTAAAAGCCTTCTGAAAAGAATGCAAAAACATTGCTGGGTTACTATCTACTTTTACAATCACTATGTGGTTCTGCCCAGGGACTTTTTATTCGTGGCTTTAGATTTAGGGGGGATGAAAAAGAAATGCACTTGCTGTGTAAAAAGTCAACCACGAATTTCCTTTCTCTTTCCCATTTGGTGGTAATACAGGAGGGAGAAGAAATTGGTTTGTACCATATATAAGCTCCTAATATTCTACATTAGCCTTAGTGTTTTTCCTCATATTTAAAGTGTAGGATCTGATTTAAAGTCACTCTGATGGAATAGCTAGACTTTGTGCTTTAGAATTGAAAAGCATTTGAAGGAATTCGAGTATAGAATATAAGATCTGACCTTTCCGAAGTTCATCTTTACTTCTTTTTTAAAGGAATTGAAAGTCTTGTTTACTCTGGTTTTTCAACATACTCTTTTAGAGAAAATTTATTTGTTTCCAATCATTTAAAATTGAGTTCTCAAAACGAACCTCTTTATTTGTTGCTTTTTTAATAGCATTACAACATAAGTTTTCACAGTGCAACCAAAATAGCTTCGCAACTCTAAGTGCATGGGCCATAGCAATTTTAATTCCTTATTTCACTTGTCAAGGAGATTTATTTATCAAAGATGTTGCCTGGTGCATATAGTTATTCAGCTGCTTTCTAGGATAACTTTATGAGTACTAAGAACCATCAAATGTGGGAACTCAACCTCCGAGATGGTTTCCTACAACTCCTCTTATGGATTTATAGTAATACTGCAGTAAGCACATGTAAATATGTCATCTTTTCTTCTCTTCTGTATTTTCCAAATATTCTAGAATTAACACGTATTATTTTATAATTCAATAAGCAATTATTTTAAAATTTGATCTTTTATTATTATACAAGTATTACTTATTATAGAAAATGTAGAAATTACATATAAACAAAAAAGAGCAAAACAAATATCATTCCCATTTCTACCCCACAGAGATGACCACTATTAACATTTTGGTGTGGTTCCTTCCAGAAAAATTTAGATGATAAGGCAATGCTGGTTTGTTATGTACTCTTTCTGGTAATAGTATATTGTGAACATCTTTGTATATAATAAACACATTACATGTTTAGAGAAAATTACCTTGAAATCCATGTCCATGTTTGATGATTAAATAAACATATAAAGTAGTCAGGGAGAGTATTATTTCTTCATTTTATGCATGAAGAGTAGAGGTGAAGAGAACTTAATTAACTTGTTCAAGTGCTCAAATAAAAAAAATAACAGAAATGGGACTAATATTTGAGTTTTGACTCAAAATCCAATGTTCATTTCACTTCTATGCCAATAATAGGCTGGTGACACTATAGACACTGAATTGTCAAGGCAGGAAATTATAGCAAATATTAATTAAGGGCATTCTTGAGTCTGAGTAAACAAAAAAATATTGGATTGAATTATGAACTACTGTTGAAAGAAATTACATGACTTTGTGCCTCATTAGCAGCTAATTAATTGCTGCCGTGTAAATACTTTAATTATGCAAACATCTTATGAATAAAGAAGAAAATAATTTATAAACAAGGAAAGAACAGATGTGACTCCACACATTAGATAATAAGATGATTATCTGAAAAGTACTCAACAAGTTGGAGAGGTGAGTTGAATCTATCAAAATGATATGTAACATAGATGAAGGCAAAGTTCTCCACTTGGGACCTCCAGATCCACTGCATTATCTGTAGAAATCTTCCATCTTGAGGGACAGCAACATCCTTCCATGCTAAGCTCAGTTATGGTGGCACTTGGGAGATATGTGGTGGGCTGATAGCTGCTGTATCTGTGCAGGAACTGGTGACAAGGAGCCATTCTTCATTGTTCCAACATGCTCCTCTTTGCTGCATGTACCAAGAAGGAGGTTGGCTAAACTCTGTCCATGTATCTGTATCCTTCTTTGCACTCAGAAAGGCACTCAAATTAATGCTCTATTGTTTAAGATATAGCTCTATGGGAAAGACAAAAGACATAGTAGTGTGGTGTAGTCATTGAAAAAAATCCAGTGGGAGTCTTTCTTTAGCAGGAGAATATCATCTAAACCAGAGGTCAGCAAATTATCACCTATTGGTCAAATATAGACTGCCATCTCTTTTTGAAAAAAAAAAAAAAAAAGGAAAAAAAAGGTCTTATTGGTACATAGCCATGTCCTTTCTTTGATATACTGACTATAGTTGCTTTTGTGCTATAATGGCAGAGTTAAGTAATTGCATGGAGGCTCTAGGGCTGGTAAAGCTGAAAATATTTACTATCTGGCCCTTTACAGAAAATGTTTGCCCATCCACGATCTAGAACAAGGGTATGGGCTAGGGAGAAAAGTATAGCTCCATCTCAACTCCAGGCATTGTAATTTAAAGAGTTAAATGTCAATGGAAGCATTCTATAGGAGGAAACTCCTCACCATGGTGAGACTTTCTAACAATAAGGAGTTAAAAAACATAACATGGTGGCCTGGGAAGTAGGATTTCTTTGTCAGAACTCAAAGTTCTCATGGCTGGACTGAATAATTACATAATGGGGATATTAGAGAGGAGATTCAGGAATAAGTATAGTTATCATTTTGGGGATGCCTACTCTCTGCCATCACCTCTTTATACACATCACTTCTAATCCTTGAAAATACTCTTCTATTATTACGAACTCACTTTGTGGATGAGGAAAAAATTCGGAGAGAGTAAAACATTTGCCTAAATCCATAATACTAGGAAATGTCAGATCTACAGATGAATAGGTTGTTGGATAAGAGTTCTATAAAAAAATTTTTTTTGAGGTATTTTCAAAAACAGAAAAGGGCCAGAGCATCTGGGTGGTGCAGTTGGTTAAGCGTCTGACTCTTGGTTTCTGCTCAGCTCATGATCTCAGGGTCTCTTTAAAATCAATCTTTAAAAAAGATCTCAGAGTCTCTTTAAAATCAATCTTTAAAAAAGCCCAAAAGGGGGCGCCTGGGTGGTTCAGTTGGTTAAGCAACTGCCTTCGGCTCAGGTCATGATCCCGGAGTGCCGGGATCGAGTCCCACATTGGGCTCCCAACTCCATGGGGAGTCTGCTTCTCCCTCTGACCTTCTCCCCTCTCTTGCTCTCGTTCTCTCTCACTCTCTCTCTCTCTCAAATAAATAAATAAAATATTTAAAAAAAAAACCAAAAAGGCAAAGAATAACATAACTAACCTAGATATTTCTACCACCTAGAATTTATTAACAGTTGTCAATTTTGCATTGTGAAAATATCTACAATACTTATTTTTAAGTTGATTATAGTAATTATATAGTCAAAATTACATAATTTTAAATATCCTTTAAAATGTTATAATTAATTTACACCCTGAAATGTTGTACTTTTAATAATATTTATAGATAGTATTTTCTTTTAAAACCACCAGAATTTCCTTGTGTCTGTTGTCGCTAATATTCTTCAGTTCTCTGTGTTACTATCTGAGCACGAACTGGTTTGGGGGGCCTAATATTATATATATTGTTTTCACTGACAAGTTAGTTATCCAATCCATTGCTTCCCTTTGCACTTTCCTCACACCCCTTTGCATGGCCCTGCTCTAATAGACTCTGTAAAAGAATAAGGTCTTGCATTATTAAACAATTAAACATACATTTTATTTAGGGTGCATAGAAAATTGGAAAGGACTGATTGAACATTTTTGCATCATAATCTTGTTTCATGTTTTTTTTTTCTTTCTTTCCTCATTTTACTTTACATTTTTATTTTTGAAATAGTTGTATAAGCTGTACTTGACTGGTAGTCAACATACCTGACTGAAGTCATTAATGTCTTCTGAACCTATTTCCTTTCATTCTCTGTGTAATCCTGCCAAACTGCTGTGTTCTTCAGACACAAAATGATTCTGGTTAACAACTACCTTAATGATATGGAAAGTGAGAGCATGCTGCTTTTCTAAGATGAACAGAGCAATCCCAGTAGAGAACTCAAAGTTATGGGTCATTTTCTTAATGAAAATGTTGATCAGTTTAAACTGGTTATTTCAGTGAATTTGCTCTTCTTGTTCATGGGGGAATTGTGCCTCCTGCTAAGTAATGGCCCCCAGTGTGTTCATGGGGATCGAATGGGGTAGGGGGCAATCACATGCATTCCTACACAAATGGCAGCCCCAGCTTTTCCTTTTTCATTCTACTCTGATGTCCTCCTTCTGGAGTCCTTCTGGATCCCCCAAACATCCCATTGTGCCAGCCAGTTCTGTGGTTTGCTTTGGTTATGACCCCGAGCACCACTGCTGATGACAGGAAGCCTGTGAGGTGCCAGAGCTTAATTTGGTTGGTGGCACAGTCGGGGGCAGGGGAGACACTGACTCTTCTTTGTGTCCTCTCCATTGGCGTGACACCAATGCTGCTAGTGCCCAGTGCCCCAGAGAGATTGTGGTAAAGCTGTTTGTGTTAGTTTGCTGGAGCTGATGTGACAAGTACCACAAACTGGGTAGCTTAAACAACAAAAACTTACTGTCTTACATTTCAGGAGGCTGGATATCTGAAATCAAGGTATTGGCAGGATTGTTCTGCTCTGAGGGCTATGAGGGATAATCTGTTCCATGCCTTTCTCCTAGCTTCTGGTAGTTTGTAATGTTTGCTGTTTCTTGGCATATAGAAGCATCACCCTGATCCTTAACTTTGTGTCCACATAATGTTCTCCCTTTGTGTGTGTCTGTGTCCAAATCCCTCCTTTTCAAAAGGACACCCGTCATATTGGATTAGGGCTCACCCTATTCCAGGATGACCTGAACTTAACTAGTTACATTTGCAGTGATATTATCTCTAAATAAGATCATCTTCTGAGACACTGGAGGTTAGGACTTGAACATATGCACTTTAGGAGGAGCCAATTAAATCTATAACACTGCTCCTTTAGGGTTTTTTTGAGTTTTGTCTTTGTAAGAATTAAAAGAGACACTTTGGTTATAGGATTGTGACCAAAGGAGGATAAACAGGCCAACACAAATGAGTCACTTTGTAAATGGAAAAGCCCATTTCAGATGGTAGCTATTATTAAAAAATAATGCTTTTATGTTTGCGTGGGGGATCCCATCAAGAAGTCTGCATGGAGAACACTAAAGAAAACTCTCCAAACCTTTCTTTTTCTAATTGTAGAAATATAGGGATGATTGCTTTATTTTGCCCTATAGGAAATTGTTGGTGCAATAAGGAAGCTGGTGTTGAACAAAGCAAGAAACTCACCTAGCTCTCATTTCCTTTCCAGTCAGAGATTGCTTACTATCTTTCCCCAAAGAAAATGAGCTACAACAGCCCTTAATTCAACCCTTCTGTTGCTGGCATAGAGTAAGAGCACAATAAATGTTTTTGGCATACATGAATGAAGGTGCGGAAGGTACCATATATATGGTATGAGAGACTGTGGAGAGAGAAAAGGGAATTGCTTGTCTGCCCCTCCTGACTTCCCAGGGTGATGGTGATAAAATCAGATGGTTCACTAAAAGCACTTTGAAAGCTGCTACACTTTTGGCCAGTTCTGTTAATGTCTATTCCTTAGTCCTGAGGCTTGTCAAGAAAGAAGGTTCAGAGACTGATAGGTATGGGAACAGAGGAGACAAACCTAGTTTCCCTGCCTCTGTTCTGAGGCAAAGATGGTCAAAACTCTGTACTTCCTGTCTTTCTGGTATTTCTCCCTGGCACAGGCCTTCAAATTCGATTTAGCCCTTTTAAGAGGAGAACTGACTTCTCATATATTTTTCTAGTCTAACAAAATCAACCATAAATGAATAAAACCATAAACCAAGGAAAAATAAATCTATAGTTGGTTGAAAAAAAATTAGCCCATTTGCATAAATGCCAATTAAATAAGAAATGATATTCATGCAGTCATATGTTCCATAAAGGTTTCCATGAAATCTCCTGATTAACCTCATGGAAAAATTGAAATATAATCTGTTGCAAACAAATTATTAAATATAACTATCTATTGATTACTGTAACTCATGATGCTGTTGTATTAAGAATTTATTTCTGACACATGCCCATTTAAAAACAAAATGTTTTCTTGAGTCTATGTTGATTCCAAAGCTCTCATACCTGCTTTCTAAATCACTTGAAAATTGGAGTGGTTGAGAACAGAGTAGCTCCAAAGGAAGGAATGTGGAATCAGTGGGCAAATTACTAATTGGATTGTGGTGAAAGAAGCCATAGACGTCAGTGGTTAGTGCTTCTTGAGAGTCAATTGGGAATAGAGCTTTGGGTAGAAAAAGAGAAGAAGTTAATGGGGAAAAAAAGATTAAAGATTCAAGAGAAAGGACAATATCTTGAAGGAAGCTAGGAAGGGTGTATTTGGTTCTCAAAGGGAAGGGGGAGCTGTAGAATGAAGAAGGGTCTTCTTTGTCTTCTGAGTCAGGAAGGAATAAAGGTAGGCAAGGAGGGGATGGTTACAATTTTACCTTATAAAAGCTTAGAGACCTCATCTTCACCTCATTTTATGGAAGAGGAAACTGAAGTCCAGAGAGGTGAAGTGACCTAAGATCGCCTTATACATGGTAAGTCCCAGGTCTGTTTGCAGTTACAGTTCTCCTTCACTACTCCACCTATCCCCTCTCATTTCTACTTCTTTAAAATTTTCTAGTCTTTTTTTGTTTCCCTAGCATGTTAAACAATTGTTTGCTGGATATGGTTGATGGCTGTGGAAAAGAAAAGGGTAAGAAAAAAATAATAAAGGCAAATTCAATTTAGAGGAGAAACAATTTAAATGCTTAATTGGTTGAAAAAATCAAGAATAGGTGGTGCTGTAGTCAGCCTGGGATCTTCAAATGAGAGTCTGCATCTTATTTTGTATTCAAAATGAAAAATGGAGGAGATGTAGAGGTCTTTGAGTATAAAGACACATCGTAGCATGCAAGGTAAGATTATAGGAAGAAATCCAATTTGGACTGGAGAGAGCATCCACTTTTTAAGAAGTGGGAGTGGGTTTCAACCACACAGCTGATATTTACATACATTCATATAGATTGGTATCAGTGACAATAGTCAAGTTTCCATGAAGTCACAAAATGGTGGCCTGGAAGAATATGGCCACACAACCACTATTCTAACTGTGCCACACCATTATTTGTACCCCATTTTGCCAAAGGTGAAACATTCATGGTCCCACATTTCTCACTTTCATTCCAAATCTATCTATACTTCCTGCCAATGCTCTATAGTCAAATACTTCCAGGAACATACCTGTATTTGACCAAGTGCTCATTAGTCATCCCAGTGAAGGACAATGTACACCATGGGGAACAATGGCATGTCTCAGTAAGAGGGCATTAGAAAGGACTTACTATCCGAATTGAGTTTGGTTGAGTAATTTGGGGAGGATCCAAAGAAGCAGGAATTCGTTCTGGATTGGGTGCTATCTGAAATCAAGGACAATTCTATGGCTGTCTCAGTAAATCTTACCGATTGGGAAGGAAGCTGTAATTGGGAAAGAAGCAGCAGTCACTCTTATTAGCTGGGATTTTTGGTATTTTGTGACTTAGACAATATCGATGCTTTGTTTCTGTTTATATATGATTACTGAGTGGCTGTGTTTTTTATTTGTTCCACTGTGGTCACAGAGTGGCCCTTGTCTGATGTTGATTTTCTGTGAAATTGTATATGTACAACAGGACAATGTCAAGGCCCAGCTAATCATACTAGGTCAGCTCCTTGCACATTAAGGGCTGCTTTTCTCTTTCTCAGTATGAATTTATTTAGAGGAAAAAAATGGGCAAAGTTTCAGGATGTAATTTCCAAAATTGAGTGTGCACGTGTGTGTAATCTCCACATCATTACAATGCAACTGAGTGGTGTGTTTTTGCTGTAAGCTTACTAAGAATAGTAGAGCCCTCATAGTAACCCCACTCACTTTCTCACGTAGACTCACCTCCTTTTTGTTTCAACTACCGGACTACTCTGTGACTTTTGGGTGAAAGCAGCTCTAGAATGAGAATAAACAAATTAGCACCTGAAGACTGGACTTACCTCATTAGCATGTTGCCTAAACCAACTATACTCCCCAGCCCCAGCCTGTGCTGCCATCTTGGGATTCTCAGATCTTTGTGATTTATTAACAGTTCAGAAGGTTTAAATGTTGAGAAGGTGAATAAATAATTCTAATAATTTCATGGTTTCATATTGCTGT
This sequence comes from Potos flavus, assembly GCA_028534135.1. Classification (NCBI taxonomy): domain Eukaryota; kingdom Metazoa; phylum Chordata; class Mammalia; order Carnivora; family Procyonidae; genus Potos; species Potos flavus. The sequence continues at coordinate 48,886,284 of CM052887.1, forward strand.
GGCAGTACCTGAAGCTTCTATTTATAATTTGTAGCACTCTTCAAGCCACTTGCTCATAGTGACTTTAAAATGGTGGAAACGAGTAGGTATCGAAAACAAAGTCATTTTTCTTGTTCCCTGCCTCATGGACTGTCTTCCACAGTCCTGGAGACACCCTTAAAGATTTGGGGGAGAAAACACTGACTCGTGGCCTCTGCGTAGAAGCAGTTGCATGTGGGGCTGCCAATGAACACTGCAAACCGAAGGCCTTGTAAAGCTCTCATCAAGTAGCTTGTGTCAAGTAATAAAATTCAGATTTATCCAGTTTGGGCCCCAAAAAGTTAAGGGCTCCTTCAAGTCTGTAAAATGTCATATTTGGTCTCATCCAGCAGAAAAATGACTCAGATGGGAGAATATAATAGATGCCAGGAAGCCTAGGTCTCAGCCCTGGTTCTGCCCCTAACTAGGGGACGATGCATCATTTACATCATTTTTCTGTTTTTTGTTGTTGTTGTTGTTCGTTTTGTTTGTTTGTTTGTTTGTTTTTTGGTCTAAAATGGTCATGCTAATGCTTGCTTTTCCTACCTCAGAGTTACTAGGTCAAGTGAGATCATGTGTATTAATGAAAAAAAAAATGCTGTTTTAAATTCCATATGCCTCTAAAGAATTGAAGCCCCTTAAAGAAAATATGGCAATCTGCTAATGGTTCTTTCAGACAGGAGAGCGCTTTGATGAGTTTGGGGAATACGAAAGTGAGTCTGGCAATAGTTTGGGAATAGAGAATGAGAGAGCCAAATTGCTCTCGATAAGCTGGGTGTGAACGTAAAATTGGACTGTTGAGGGGCAGGGAAGGAGAGAAGTGGTATATAGAGAGAAACGGAAAGGAAGGGGGAAAAGGCATAATCAGCAAGAAGGTGAGAGGTGCAGAGATATACTGCAGTATGCCTGATGGAACTCTCAGGAATAGTGATGGGTAATATGTCCTGCAGACTTACTTGCAGTGCAGCTCTGCTTATGACCTTCCATAAAGGCTTTCAAAACATAAGATCTTTATATATGCACCATAAAATGAGGGTGGGAAGGAGCTGGTTTGGGGACAATCTAGGAAGAAAACGTTAACACCTAAAAAGTGCAAAACAACAAAAATTCAGTAGAAGCAGGGGCACCTGAGGGGCTCAGTCAGTTAAACAGCTGACTCCTGGTTTTGGCTCAGGTCATCATCTTGGGGTCCTGAGATGGAGCCCTGTGTCAGGCTCTGCACTCAGCATGGAGTCTGCTTGTCCCTTCCCTCTGCTCTTCCCCCTGCTCTCTCTCTCTCTCCCTTTCATAAATAAATGAAATCTTAAGAAATTTTCGGTAGAAGCAGAAAACTCAAACTAGAAATGGCCATAGAATGTAAGTTCCCTCAGGAACACAAAAAGGTCTTGGGCAGGCATTCCAGAGAGTACAGAACAGAAGTTGAGCCAATTTTATAGACCTCAAAAAACAGGGTGACTGAACGTGATATGTGGGTAAGGAATATCAAAGAGTTGGGGAAAAAATAAAGCAACAATAGTATAAGTTGTTACCATGATTTGAGCCCTCAGGGCAACTATCTAGATAATTCAAACTAAAATAAATTACAAAGCCCAAACCTTAACTTTCTGTCTTAATATTCCCAGTCAAGAAACAATTTTGTAGGACCTATATAAGGAAGTGTACACGTATCTCCCTTTTTTGGTGTCAAAAAAGACAACTAATTTGAAGCGATTCTGTGATATTCATACTACAAGGACAGGTTCAACACTTTCAAACTAAGTTTTCAGTGTTTTCTAACTGATATTTTAAACCTGAGGTCACATTTGGAGCTTAGGTTGCATATTCAAGTTGGAAAAATTTGAGGTTCCCAAGGCTTTTCTTGAGGCTTGGTTGGCATGTATTCTCTAGTGCTCGAGTGAGGGGGAAGAAAGAGAGAGGAAGAGAGGAGAAGATAGCGGACTTGACCTTTGTTTTGTCTTTCTTCCTTTGAACACTGCCTGAAACAGGTCAAGCTCTATCCGTAGTAACCTCTATTCTTGCTACTCAAAGTATGGTCTGAGGTCTGACAGCAGCAATATTTCCTGGGAGCTTATTAGAAATGCGGAATCTCAGAGACCGACTGAATTGGAATCTGCAGTGTAACAAGATCCCTCGGTGAGATTTGTATGCACATTAATGTTTGAGAAGTCCTGTCTGGGAAGTGTTACACAAATCTGTTTCTTAGGTGACAGGAGAGCCCACCTATGGAAACGGGAAATGATGTCACTGCTGCCACTAGACATTTCATTAGGGATTTGGCTTTGAATTCAATGTGAATTTTGCAGCTTAGGGACAGAGAAGGGACAATAGGGACTTGGCCACACCTGTAAGGCCCTGTAAGAGCTTGCAAAAAGGCCTCATTGGGGGGCGCTGGGTGGCTCAGTCAGTTGGGCATCTGACTTTTGGTTTCAGTTCACGTCATGATTTCAGGGTCCTGGGATCTGGCCCTGCATCGGGCTCCATGCTCAGTGGGGAGTCTGCCTGAGATTCTCTCTCTCCCTCTTCCTTTGCCCCTTCCCCACTAAAATAATAAATAAATAAATCTTAAAAAAAAATAAAAGACCTCCTTGGAATGGCCCCTCCTTGGAATGGTATAACTGATATTCCCATTATTGTGAACAGGATTTTAAAGCCGACAGAGATTTTGAGAAGTAATCTAGCTGTTATGCTCCAAGTGAAGGGCTGAGAAAAAAAGTATCATTAGCTTCTGAGGTCAAAAAGAGTGTCTTCTATTTCCTTTGTATCATCTTAAAACTCCCGGTAGAGTGGGACCCTTGCAGAATGAGCACTCGATAAGTGTCATTAACAGTGATTTGTACCCCAGTGGTAATATTTTTAATGCAGCTCATTCCAACAAATGTTCCACTTCCCATGTTAACTTTTATATACCCAGCAACCAAAAATGTACACTGCTGAGTGTACAGAATATTGGGCTCCAGCTAAGTGTGATTAGATATTGATTTCTGAGCCCCGCAAACATTTAGCGATGCAGAAGCTCTCGAGCTCTGGATCATTAGGAACTGTGGGGCTGACGTTGGCAGAATTCCAACAGTCACAATTTGTGGGAAAATTCTAGAGCTGCTGGAAGGCCCAGGCTATGGATTTGACCCTGGTATTGGCCTTGATCTGTGCCCTGGTCCACTAATTATCTTCTCACCCTGTCTTTGCAAACGTATGCTTTTGGTCATCAAAGGTACCAGGCAGAGAGAAGAGATGTATAGTACAAACTCATCATGACTGCTGGGGGAAAAAAGTCAACTCAGACTTATGGGTGATAAGCTTGCAGTGAAGCATAGCATGGTATTACTCTTTTATATTTGTATTGTACTTAGCATTGCTCTTTTTTATTTGCTGTAGGAATTGCTATCAAAGAACTGTGAGAAAACATCTATTTAAAGCTCAAATATATAGTGTTGAGAATAAGAAGGACTAATCTTTTCATAAGTTGTGGAAGATGAAAGGTGGCTATAAATTTTTGACATTCTTCTCTTGAGACATGGGGTCTGTGTCCCCTCTCCTCAAAAAGTCACAGACTCTGGGACTGCTTTGATGAACGGAATGTGGTGAAAGTGATATTTGCGTTTCTGGACCCAGACTTTGGGAAACTGGCAGTTTCTACTTTCTGTCTCTTAGAACCCAGTCATCATACTTTGAGAAACCCAAGTCACATAAAGAGGCTCATGTAGGCATTTCAGTCAATAGTCCTAGCTCAGCTCCCAGCTGGTGGCCAGTATGAAACAGCGATGTGAGTGCACCATCTTGGATGTCCGGTCCAGTTGTGCCTTCAGACGACTCCAGCCGCTGTCCGACCACAACTGCATGAGAGAACCAAGGAAAATCCAGACAGCTGAGTCAGGCAACCCATAGAACTATAAGAGAAAAAAAAATGTGTGTGTGTTTTTTTTTAAAGATTTACTTATTTATGAGAAGAGAGGGAGGGAGGGAAAGTGGGGGGGGGGGGGAGAGAGAGAAAGAGCATGAGCCAGAGGGGCAGAGGGAGAGGGAGAGAATGTCAAGTGGACTCCATGCTGAGCATATAGCCTGACACATGGCTCGATCTCACAACCCTGAGATCATGACCTGAGCCGAAAGCAAGAGTTGGATGCTTACCTGACTGTGCCATCCAGGTGCCCTGAGAACAACAAATTGTTTTGAGCCACTGCATTTGTTTTTAGCGGCTTATTGTATGACAATAGATAAGTTACTCTATCTATAGTAGGAGTCTACCCGAAAGCTATGTGAATCCATTTTTACTCTTTCAGACAATCCTTTTTTAAAAATTTTTATTGTGTTATGTTAGTCACCATAAAATACATCATTGATTTTTGATGCAGTGTTCCAAGATGCATTGTTTATGTACAACACCCAGTGCTCCAGACAATCCTAAGCCTCACCTTTATAAGACTCCGTGCTGCCCAGTGCAAACACGTGGCTCACCTAAGTGTGAAACATCATATCTTCTAAAATGCGCACTTTGAAAGGTGCCTCCTCATTGAGAAAAGCCAGTGCTTGCTTTATTCAGTTGTCACAGAGGCTATCACAGTGTCGAGACCTTGAGATGTTCCTGGTTCTGTTCTTAAGCCCATATCCAAAAGCAGCATTATGCACACTCTGTGAGCTTGCCTGCTTATGATTCCATGTGGTGAGCTCCTCACCCATTTCCTCCAAGTGTGAGCTGTTCCAGCCATTCCCCAGAGTACTACCCAGTGTTCATAAAGTTCCTGTGCCGTTGCCTCTTCACCTGAAAAATGGAACCTCCCAAGGGACTGTGACTATGTTGAAGTCAACATTTTATTTTGATCTCCCTTTCTATCTTATCTGTGGGGAATTGTGTCAATCCATGAGTCATGACACACTGGGGGCTGGGATTCTTACAAAGTTTTGGTTCAAACTTCCAAAGGCACATTCCAGTCTCCATGTCTGCTCTGTTCTAGCTCAGGATTCTCAATCCTAGCTGTACATTAGAATCATCTAGGGAGTGTTCAAAAAAGCAAAACTACTCATGTCTGTGTCTCAACTTAGAGTCATTAAATCAAAATGTCTAGGGGTAGGGCACCAGCACTGATATTTAAAAAATCCTCCCCAAGGTGATTCATAGATGCAGGGAAGGTTGAGAAGCACATCTAGCCCAATAATTCATTTGTCCCGTTGTTTGTGGTAGAGAGAAGATTACTGTACTTCCCAATAGTGTATCTGTATGTCCAAATCTTACCTTTTCTTTAAGGCTTAGCTCAAATATTGTTTTCTTCATGAAGCTACACAGTCCCACGGTTGGCATATTTTCTTCTTCTTCTTTTGAATTAGTGATATTTTATTTTACCTGTGTTTTCTACACTTGTATATTTTATCATCTCTTTTCTTCCTCTTTATACTCATGATATGTCTCTGACATGTATGTATACACAGTGAGAACTCAATAAATATTAAGCGAAGGCATGGATGATGTCAGGAAAGCCATCCTCCTTTGTCATTGCCTACCCTTGGACACCAAGAATGCTTCTGTGTGGTGGACGTAGAGGTGACTATATGTGGCCTCCATCTATGCTCCTCGATTAGAATTGCCCCATGGCTATCCCGCACCCCCCCCACCGTGGCAGGGCTGAGCCACTGTTGCTCTTGAATCTTTGTCTCTGGTTGCTTCCTGTCTCCATTTCTCCTCTTCTTACTATTCAGTTAAGTTTTTGCTTTCTCATTTAAATGGTTCTTCTTTACAAAGGTCTAAATACCTACTTTCTACTCTCATAGGCATGGACGACCATCAGAGGGACGATAGATGCTCCACAGTGTGCTGTGGAATGAAAACCTTTCTGAAAGTAGCAAGACTGATAAGGCTGTCTGCTTATCTCCCTACTGGCAAAGGACTAACTATTTACTGAGCTGAAATGATAAATATTCCAAGAGCAAGCTCTGAAGTCACTAAGCCCCACAGTACTCCTTACAGAGTCTCTGTGGTATCTTTACTGATGAGGCCACTAGATGTAAATCTTAGCCGGCAAAAGAGCCAATGGATAATTGTTTTGGGTTTTAGGGCCTCTGCTGAAATGTTACTGATTTTCAAGTTTCCAATGACCTTAGAACTGGCTTCAAAGAGATGTGTCAGCCTGCTCCTTTTTTCACTTTCTGTGTGTAACATCTCTTCTGCATCCTGCTCTGTACTCATTCATTATTTCTTTTGCTCTGAAACATAAAAGGCATCTCAGTTTTTTCTTTAAAATTCAGAATTTTGAGAGGTTACTAGAAAAGTCCTCAAATTTGCCTGTAATCAGAGAGTTCCCCTTTGAAGTTCAGATCTTTCTTAGCTCTAATTCGAGAGGGAGTTATGATTCTGTGATGGACTCATGACATTTCTTATTGGGGATATAAAAGGTCAGGTTTTAATGCCTTCTTGTGATATATGCATCTGGCCCAAGATCAGGCAGTTTTGAATGATGGAATTTAATTGTAATTTAGTGAAGGGGTAAGAGATGAGAAGTTATGGCTTTGCTGCAGTGCCTGAGCTGTCCACCACTTTCTCAGCACCCTGCGTAAGGGTTTGCAGGTTAGAGCCGCTACTTAAAATAGCCTTTCAGGAACACCATGAAGATGCTCTGTGAGTAAAAGCAAAACCTCATCTTGCTCATGTTCTAGTGATTACCTGACATCCTGCCTTGGGAAAATAAAGAAAACTGCTAAGATATAAATCCTTGTTTTCTGAACATTCAGATAGATATTTACCTGTCACCTCCCATTGTGTCCAACTGCCTCAAAATTCTTACGCTGTCACCTCCTTTGGTCTCCAATAAGAATTTTTGAGTATACAATGGTCCCTACCTTCTTCCTTCCTTTCTCTCTCTTTTTTTTTTTTTTGCATTGAAAAATGCTTAAGAGCAAATGAACTGAATCGGAGTTCTCCCTTCCCAGTCTAAGAAAATGGCTTCTTTCTCTTCTGTTTTACATGAATCAAAGAAATGATCCAACTCGCCGGCATTTTTTAAGAACAGAGATACCGCGATACAGTAGAGAAAACACTGGCACTGGATTGAAGCTCTCAGTCTTTATTAGCCTGAGACTCTTTGAACTTCAGTTTCCTCGCCTGTAAATCACCCATTAGCCTCAGTTTTCCTATCTAGTAAATTGCTTTGAGGTTTAAATAAAACTGTCGTCTCTTCGGAATGGTTCTATTATCTTATTTTCTGCAGCATGCTAATGTATTGCTCCAGGTACCTGATAATGTCCCCTTGTAGTGAATTCTGCTCTCATACAGTGTTAATTTTTGCTTGTGGGCTCATTCTCAACTGGGTTTATTTTTGGTCTGTATGAGTCATCTGTGCTGTGTTTGGTGGGAATATCTTTACAGAGAAGTTTTATATTTACCATGGCTGGGTGTCCCAAGGTTTTCTCTCGTTCAAGACAAATTTTCATAGTAATTGATCAGTTTGAGATCCCAACACCATGTGGATAGTATTCATTTGGACCCCATATCCTCATGTGGCACAGACGAGGATTTGGGGGCCCACCACACACCTGATGCTTTCCTTTTCCTCTAGCCCCCTTGGGAAATCTCCCATTTCCCTTATACAAAGGGGGCAGGGTTATGGAGGAGTCTGTGTTCCAGCATTACATTTCCTAGGGGTCCAAGGCCTCATCTCTGATTTTTATGGGGATTTGATGACTCTAATACCTTGCCGTTAGCACTCACAGCCAAGTCTGCTATCCCTCGGGATTATGATATATTCGCTCATGTGCGATGAGTTCCTTTGTGGTTTTTTTGGTAACTAGAGATTTCCCTTTCTGTCTTTGAGTTTGGCTTTTTTTTTTTTTTCTGTTAAATTATTGTAGTTTATCCAGCATCTGTTTTACAAAGGTCAAAGAGGATATTAGCTCAATTTGCAACATTGCTGGATAATTAAAAATCAAATGTATATTCTTTATGAGTGTTTTTCCTTGCTTACCCTCTTTAGTTTATTTCATAAAGACACCTCCGTTCACTGGCAGCAGCTTTGCTTCTCAAATGCTGATATGCATAGGAATCCCCTAGGGAACTTGTTAAAAGTGCAGATTTTGATTTCTGTAGGTCTGGGGTCTAGATGAGATTCTGCATTTCTAACAAGCTCCCTGTTAGTGCTGATGCTCCTGACCATACTCAGAGTAGTGGGGGTTTGAAAGAGACTAGTAATAACCACTTCCCTGTTGCTAATTTATCACTTGCTGGAATTCATCTGGTGTGATTGCTTGATAAAATCTCCCCTCATCTGGCTACTCTTGCAAGTGAGACTATGTAGCAAAAGCAGTCTGAAAATTGTAAAGAGCTATAAAATATTTCATTTGGAAAAAAATTCATAAATTCAAAATGGAATTAAATGTAATTGATCTTTAATGCCCTTGAAAATACCCAGAAGTTTCCATCAACTTTTCTAAAAGCTCCCTTCCACCTCCCCATGTTCCTTTTATTAAGTCTATATTTCCTCAAGTTGGAATTCTGGGTAAATTAATAAAAGAATTAACTTCCTAATTCAATTTAAGTTTTCTTTGTTTGCTTATATTGTTAATATTAATATTGATTTCTTTTTTGTTGTAATTGTATTATTTTGTAGGCTATAGCTTAGAAAGGTAGTCTTTATGGTTAATATCAGTTCTAGAGAATGGAGAATTTGCGTTCCAAACAATTGGTGTATTGGGTGAATCTTCAGAATATAAGGGATTATTTATGTGATCAAAGTTTCAAGTGAAGTTATAAGATTCTATTGCCCTAATGTAGGATGGGAAGCATTTTCCAAACTTTCTCTTGGTACCCTGAAATGTATAAAAGCAAATCAAAGGTTGATTGGCATTATGGCTGGTCTAACTTTGGCTTATTTACATCTTAATTTTATGGACTAAAATTGGTGTGACTTTTAAAATTAACCAGGGGCATGCAGTAAGGTGTGAGACATGTTGGCTTCCTTTCTCTGGGCTTGTAGAATGCTGAGGGTGACCTCACAACTCTGAGGCTTGGTGAAAGAGTGACACAGTGGGAGGGGACAGCAATGAGATGCAGGGCCTGGGCCAGGTGCCTGACTCTGTGATGGCTCTGCCATCATGTTACCTGCACCTCCTCGGCGAGGAGTCTTCTCAGGTCTTTGTTACCTCATCAAGGACGTGAAGGGTTGAGCAAGGCCATCTTCTGTTTCTTCCATCTGAAACCCTACTGTACGCTTCCCATCACTTATGCCCGTGTTTCATCTGCAAATGAGTGAGCTACAAGACAGGAAGAAAATAGGTGTTATCATAGCTTTGAGGAGTCTGACCAGAGAGGCCTCTGAACAGGAAGAGTGAAGACATTTGTGGAAAAAAAAGGACCCATGTTTCATTTCACAGAGGAAGAAAAAGTTTGAGACTTGCATGACCTAAACTGACTCTTTTAGTTGGCGAGAGGGTATAATGGTCTCATTGGTGGTCTCCCCAAAGGATATGTCCACAAGGAATCTGTGAATATGACCTTATTAGAAAAAGGTTCTTTGCAGATGTAATTAAGTTAGGGGTCTCGAGATAAGATCATGCTGGATTAGGATGGGCCCTTAATCCATTGACAACTGTCCTTATAAGAGATGACAAGGAGAGAAGACACAGAGGGGAGAAGGTCACCCTGAAGCCTGGGGAGAGATGGGAGAGATCCAGCTACAAGATAAGAACACCGACTTGCCAGCAGCTATCAGAAGGTAGAAGAAAGGCATAGAATGGATTTTCCCTCCCGAGACAGCAGGAGGCGCCAACCCAGTTGACGTCTTGATTTTGAACTTCTCGCTTCCAGATCTGTTAGAGAATAAATTTCTGTTGCTTTAAGCCACTTCCTCTGTGTTCATTTGTTACAGCCAGCCACAGAAAACTAATACTGAGGACATAGCAGCACCAACTTGCTGAATGTTTTAAATAAGTTTTACATTCATTATTTTATTCCTTATGATGATTTTATAAAATAGGTGCTATCCTTATTGCCATTTTATGGGCTAGGAAATTCAGGCTCAGAGAGGTTAAGTAGCTGGCAAGAGGTCACACAGCTAATAAGTAGTGAGCCCCCCTTCCCTTTTCTTAACCTCTAAGGGCTGCCTTCCCCACCTCAGTAACATGCTGGTTATGGAACGCTCCATGTGGTATTTTCCTCGGTGGCCAGTGCGCCCCTCACCTTGTTTCCCATCACAGCTGGCCGTGCCACTGTATGAAGGCTGCAGCGACAGAGCCTCTTGAAAATCCAATGCAGTAGAGCCTACGGCTTGCTGTCGTAGAGTAATTTTACTTACTTTACTAAAGGCAATTTAAATCAGAAAGCTGTACTGTCCCAAGCTGCAGAAGTGTAGGAGATGTGAAAAGCATTCTCCTTTTGAGAACACAATGCAGTGGCAAGGGTATCTTTGAGCAGAAGAACTGCTCCATTCAGTTGGGCATTTTTCCAGGAAGTTAGTACTGAGAGCAGAAAGAGGAAAATGTGAAAAAGAAATTCAGTTTTTGAAGGGACAGGGGATTATTTTCTAAAACAAATAGTGGGGAAACACTTAAAACCCTAACTATAGTAAAGACAATCGTTAAAATAGTTTAAAAAAACAAACCATATGTTTCTACCAGAATACTCCATTCTGGAAGCAGGCAGCCTGGAGAGAGGCAAGGGGGCCTAGAGCCCCTTTAAGGTGCCCTTCTTGCCTGAGGGGGCCTGGTAGGAGGGGGCAAATTTCCAGGGGTCTCTTCTGTCTGTGAAAGTTTCCAGAGGGCAAGGCTTACTTGAATGGTGGCGGCCCCTTCACTTTCATGGAAACATCTAGGTGGGTGGGGGTAGGGATGTCAAACCCAGGCACATTAATTAATTAATTTATTTATCACCCAGTTACTCCATCCCCCTACCCTCCTCCCCTCCAGCTACCCTCAGTTTGTTTCATATGATTAAGAGTCTCTTATGATTTGTCTCCCTCTCGGATTTCGTTTTGTTTTATTTTTTCTTCTCTTCCCCTATGATCCTCTGTTTTATTTCTTAAATTCCACATATGAGTGAGATCATAATTGTCTTTCTCTGATTGACTTATTTCATTTAGCATAATACCCTCTAGTTCTATCCATGTGGCAAGATGTCATTCTTTTTGATGGCTGAGTATTATTCCATTATATAATAATATAATGGAATTTATATAATTTATATAATTCCATATAGTATATATAATTCCATATGATATATATATATATATGTATATATATATATCACATTTTATTTATCCATTCATCTGTTGATGGACATCTGGGCTATTTCATAGTTTGGCTATTGTGGGCTCTTTCATAGTTTGGCTATTGTGGACATTGCTGCTATAAACATTGGGGTGCAGGCCAGGCACATTATTTTAACTTCAACACTGCCTTATTGGGATGGAGAAAGAGAAATCAAATTTCTAACCTTTCTGTTGGCATTCACTTGGTTTAGAACCTTTTGTCAAATATTGTGAAAGACAAAACTGGTTTCTGAAAGATGGTGCTTGGGTGCCTTGCTTTGTGTTTAAGGGTACAGGGTTCATTGCTAGGGGAGCATCTGTACTTGGTCAGGACTCAGCCTATGGCTTGGGGACTTTATATTTGAATGTTCTTGGAAGGAATGGAATCATCATCATCATAATAAGAAGGAATATTTGTAAATCACTTTAGAGTTTAAGAATTGCATTTGTCTATATTATCTCATTTAATTTGCACAGCAACCCTGTGATTTAACTGTTATCTCAATGTAACAGATTTGAAAACCAAAGACTTAGAAAGAGAAAATAATCTGACCTTTTTGCAAACACTGGAAATATTATTAAATGAGATTATATGTGTAAAGCACTAAAAATGTAACCTGGCTTATAATAAGTATGCAGTAAATGAAGCCACCTGTCATCACCCTCATCCTCATTATTATTATTGTTGTTTGTTCATTACTACCTGATAGAGTTGGCACTGCAGCCTAGATTGCTACCCCGCACTGCCATTATTTTCTCAAACAGGAGGATGCCACTTCCTATGTGACTACATTTCTTTAGGTTTTTTTCTATTTCTCTTTTTAAGTTAAGAGAGTCAGCTAACAAGTAGAACCAATGGATTATAGCAATATGGATGCACAGTGTCCTTCCATGGACGGCCAGGTTGATTTTGGTGATCTGGCTGGCAGCACTTATATATGGGTCAGAAAGATGGAGGACTGAGGTCAAGTAGATTCAAGAGTGGAAGCCTTCTAAGAATGTAGTAAGACTACCAAGAAACATGGGGCATTTGAGAAGCTTGCAGAGGAGAGACTTTCCTGGATGTGCAGTAGGCACATAGGTAAATCCCTTCATTCCTCCAGAGGCCCTAAAATTTATACATACCAGCTCTGGTTGGAGGGCTGTTATGGAGAGTAGGAGGAGGTCTACAACACCTTGGATTTGGGCTCGAGCATGTGTATAGGCTTCTTGATTCTTGCCCGTGATAAAGAGAGAAGCTGGCATGGAGGATGCCTTCTTTTTCTGGATGCTTCCACACAAACAGTTCTTGTCTTTATAGCTGTTAATGAAGAATACAAGAATCTCCATCCTCCTGGGCTGTTGAGCAGAAAGATAAGTCTATCCTACAGATATCTGTGGAGAGTGGGTGGGGTGGAGGTTGTAGAGGGGACAGCTGGTCTGACTGAGACACTTAGGATGAAAAGCCTGGTGATCGTGGACTGGGTATTTTCACTACCCACAGAGTAGGCGCCATTTTTCAGAATCTTCAGAAAGTAAAAGAATAGAAAAGGAGGAAGTAAAAACTCAGCCCACTTGGGAGAAGAAGCCAAACCTGGTCTCTGAGGGGGTGTTGGGTCAGATCTCCTACCCATACCAGATGGAAGGAGTCTTCACTTTGATTTAGCTGACCCAAACAGCATACAAACAGTAAAATGGTTATTAACCTACCCGGGTGTAGAGCAAACTAAAGTGACTAAATTTCCAATCTTCATTAATTAGCCAGTAGATGTTTTACAGTCTATGTATAGAGCATTGAACTCTAGAAATGGGTTCCATGGTGTGGAGATTGAGTTTCATGAACAAAAGCTCCCCAGCATTGAGGAGGCAGCCTGAAGTAATGGTGTCAGCTGGGCTTGAGGTCAGGGGCAACTTGGGCAAATTCCATCAGTTCTCTGAGTCTTTGAGTTCCAAATATATAAAATAAAAGAATGGTCTTAAAGGTTCTCTAAGGTCTTTGATCCCAATTCCATTCACCAAACACCTTATTAAATTCTCCCACAACACATGAACCTTTAAATATGTGTTGAAAGAGTGAGGGCCACCATGGTCCTACCATTGGTGATGGCTCATAGCTTCCTGACTTGGGAAAAAGTGTATTCATTTCTACAATGGGACACATGGCAATACATTTGCTTCTTGAGAACCACAAGATAAGCCATGTGGCTCTATCATCTTGGCTGATTAACTTATTTTCTTCACTGGAAACATATTTAATTGAGTTCATGCTATGTGCAACATGCTATAGTCATTTGGTTCAAGCAGTGTGAGGTGAGCCATGGATCAGCTCTGTAGGGATTGGCTAGCTTCATGAAGACTAAAGTTTGTTTCAGTAGCCAGAGGCTGCTCTCTTCCTCACCAGCCACTCAGCAAGTGTGTGCCGGGGCCACCAAGGAGACCTTGTTTGTGTATAGATGAAGTCAGCTGACACAGAGCAAAGAGGAGAGGAAGAATGGGGATGGACATCAGGAGACTGAGGTGGCTTGTCCACAAGGTGTTTGACCTTGAAGAGGTCACTTACCCTCTTCACTGCTCAGATTCCTTAGCTGTAAATGAGGAATTTGGTCGAGATGGTCTACGAAGTTTTTTCAGCTCTAAACATTGTATAAATATAAATCCATCACCATGCCTGGAAAAGATCTCAGAATACTTATTCCAGGGATGGTGGGTCACTAGTGTTGGCCTCATACAGGAGAAATGGCATGAGAATTTGTGCTTGGAGACTCTTGGAGAGAGAAGAACCAAGGCCCAGAGTCCACAAGTGATTCTCATAAGGTGACATGGGGAGAGTAGCAGGCAATACTTAACAGCTCCTAAATTTGTAGTCTGCATCTTCAACTCTTAGATACAGATCAGCAGAAACAGAAATACTCTTAAGAAATGAGGGATTTCCATCTCTATTAGGTCACTGGTTGACAGTATACACGTGTGTCTCAATGATAGCTACTTACTTAGAAGCAGTTAAGGTTTCATTCAGGTTTACTGTGGAAAATAGTGCCAATTCCTAATCTTCTACACAACCAACTGGAAAGAAAAAGTGGCCATTGCTAATAGCAATACACATATGGAAAACGATATTTTCTTAGAAGAGACAACATATTTTAAGGTATGATAGTGGAAATGGTCATGGGGATGGTGGAGGAGGTGGTGTTTTTTCAAAGAAAACAGAAGAATCAAGTTTTTTTGTGTTTCTGATGTTTTTCACAGATGTGACCTATTGGTTTCAACATCAGATGTTCATATGTCGGTTTGATTTATAGAGTGGCTAATTCTGAGGATGGGGAAATCAGGACGGAAATTTTGGAATATCAATCACAGTCTTCATCTGCTTCCTTGTCTGGTATGGCTATAATTTGTGGGCTCTACATGTAAATTAGACATTTTCTTCTTCAACAAGGAACCTAGAAAAAGTGATGTAAATGTGTGTAAACACACACATCTGCTTTAAGGGAGAAATGAAAGTTTTAACTTTTTCTCTTATAAATGGGGGCAATCTTTGTCCCCAGTTATTCATCCCTAGCTCCCAACAGATTTTGTTTTGACTAGAGGTTTGCCTCAATGTTTGAAAGAATAATCAAATCTAGTTGACAAAACTTAGACCTCGCTTTGATGTTTTGCATTCTTTGCTTGTGTTTGGGAGTAAGGGGAGTTATAAGGGCAGGTAAACAAAGAGCAATAATTGTGCAATGATGAGAAAAGATGCATGAGACCCTGGGCCAGGATGCTCCCTTCCTCCTCCTGTGACCCCCACATCAAGAATTGGCTTGGATGTGATATGGCCAAAGGCAGCCAAGGCTCCCTGAGGAGATTCTTCTGGGTAGAAATGGTTGAGAGCAGATCCTCTAAGTTCTGGGCCTTTCAAGCTAAATTTTACCACAGTTTTCCACCTTCTCCATTTTTATAAATAGTATGCCTGAAATTCACCAAATGTGGGAGATCATCTAAAATTTGGTCATTCTGGCTATCTTTTCCAGGGTCCTCAGCTGAACCAAAAAAAAATCCATGTTCATGTAATGTTGTTTGACTTTTGATGTGACTTGCTTTTTCAAACTCACTCTCTGAGTCACTTTGGAAGGTTAGAAGACAGCCTGGTTGAGGGGAAAGAGGCTCTGAGGTTGACACAGGAGATTAGGGATCGAGTCTTTTCTTATTATGTGGTCTTAACAATTCACCGAGTCTCAGTGACCCCTCTTCATCTGTGAGATGAGGACAAAATCATACTTGCCTACCTTGTGGAGAATGTTGTGAGTCGAGAATGTGCCATGCAAACAACAGATGACAGAAAACATCACATCTTGGTTCTCATTTATATTGGAAGTTTGTTTTTCATTCATTCTCCATGGGCTGTGAAGTGGTGAGGTTGAGTGGTGAAGTCCAGGATGCAAGCCTTTCTGCAGGGGGCCAAAACAGGGCTGATTCTTTCCCTGTCTGCCTGTGGTTTAAACTCAGTCCTGTGTTTCTTCTTGCTGCTCGAATCCAGGATCATTTCCCAGTGACCGCTGTGAGCATCTGATGTCCTGGGCATCAGCTGACTGGAGAATTCAGGTCATCCATCTCACTCTCCAGCATGGGGATGGTGGGTTTGCAGTAGCACATTCCCAATTACAGAGATCTAAATGGGACCTCCTTGGGATGTCTAGCCACAAGGAATGATCCCTCTCTAGTTCTGTAAGTTTAAAGAGTACAGATCACTTTTTCAAGCAAATGTTCATATTTTTATGGCTTCATGTCTTCTTAGTATCCATAAATTACATGCATAGAACATCAGGCTTTGATCCAGAAGCCTACTTCAAATTCTGTTTCCTTTACTTAAAGCTGAGTTACCTTTGATAAGTCACATACCTCTCTGAGTTTGAGTTTCCTCACCTGCAGAATGAAGATAATAGGATAGAAAATGAGATAATTTGTATAAAAGCATGGTATATGGCATTTGGTAAGATCTCACTACTGCCAGATAATATTATTCAATCTGGCTGAAATGAGCATTTGCTGCAGTGTGAGCTGTGATTTTTGACAGACTGTGTGAACCGATCCCCTAGATCAGGGGTTGGCGAACTGTAGCTACAGGGCTGAATCCAGTTCAGTTCCTGTTTTTATAAATAAAATTTTATTAGTACACAGCTATACCCATTTGTTTATGTGCTTCCTGCTGGCTTTTACAGTATGGTGTAAGAATTGGGTAGCTGTGATAGCAGCAATGTGGCCTGCCTAAAATATTGACTATTTGATTCTTTACAGAAAAAGTTTGCTAATTCCTTCCTGGGACCATCGCCTTAGTTGAGTTCTAACTCCTCTTCTGTGCCTGACTTGCCTGATCTTTGATACATTAGTTAATTGCATTGTTTTCTTCACATTTAAGAGGAAGAACCAAGGAAATCTAGTTGGACATTTGGCACATGTTAGCCCCTGAAGGTAAAGGGATCGGTGTTATCATCATTGCTAACTGAGCGGGCAGGCCAAATACCTAGTCTATAATCATGCCTATGGGAAGGTGACTGCAGGTGACTCAACATGTTATAGGATGCCTTTCATGAGAGCCAAAGAAGGTTTCACTACAAATTTCCTGCCCATTATGGCTTTAACTTGCATTACTGTATTATGTAATACATGCGCTTTGTAATTATTTTTAAAAGGGGAAAACTGCAGAAAAGATGAATCGAGCACAGCAGCCATATCAAATTAAGGCTTATTTTATACTGATATTCTCGAGATCTATAGTAAGACTCCAAGAATTGCACACACAGATATCTTCTATACTTGACATTTTAAGACCATAGCTGAATATAAAAAATGTGAGAATGCAGATTATCCTAAAAATGACATTTTTATGATAAAAGTAATCTATTAAAGAGTCACATGAATGGCTACAGTCATTTGACGTTGTTAACAATATAATGATGTGTTAAAATGCTAGAGGAAGGCTTATGTCAGTGTTTGATGTTTTTATAAGTTGCTGCTATATAAAAATGTCAAATAAGAATAATCTTATACTTGACATTTTTCACTTGGTTTTCGCTCTCAAAATAGCTCCGTGAGTTCTGGTTACCTTTTTGCTCACACTTTCGATTTTTCCTTCCCTAAATAATTTTCTGTGCCCACCCATGTGACTACTTTATTTCCTGCTTATTAAATTTTTTCTACCTTTTAAGAGCTTTTGGTGTTCTCTTATATTCCCTTACATTCCTCTCCAATTTCCTCTTAATATAAAAGAATGACTTCCTCAATTTTGGGGGGTCAGAATCCTGAAATAGGATCCCCCATGTCCTTCTGGCCATGTTCACACAGTCTGTTTTCTTTACATAATCTGACAAGTAGGGGCACCAATTCTTCCATTTCAAGAAATAAACTTGTTCCTCCCCTCCTTTTTTAACATTTTTTTTCCCAAATTCCTTAAAAACTTCTGGGCTTTCGGGGCACCTGGGTGCTCAGTTGGTTAAGCGGCTGCCTTCAGCTCAGGTCATGATCCCAGGGTCCTGGGATCGAGTCCTACATCGGGCTCCCTGTTCAGCAGGGAGCCTGCTTCTCCCTCTCCCTCTGCCTGCCACTCCCCCTTCTTGTGTTCTCTCTCTCTCTCTCTCTCTCAAATAAATAAATAAAATATTAAAAAAAAATTCTGGGCTTCCATAATTCATTTTATCTATAAGGATCATTGCTGGACCTGTGCCGAGTGCCGTGGTTATGCAAACACGCACCCCTGGCTTCTGCTTCTGCACTTACATGCCTTCTGGACAGGGTGGTGGGTGCTAAACTTCTTTCTGCTTGAGATGGGTGGGAGTCTTATGGAAAGAGCCTTTGAAGAGGAAAGGGGAAATTGGGGAAAAGTCATAGGTGGGTACTATGAGCAATATGTTAAACAATGACACCTAATTTTGGAGTGGGCTTGCATTTCTGCTGTGTGTGTGTGTGTCTGTGTGCACACATGTGCCACACTGCATGCACACATGTTTAGATAGTTTGGGATCTTTTATAGTATTTGGTTCCCTCACGATATAACATATGCACAGATGCTCTGTACACTCACAAAGAAATGATAATGTGTTTTTATAATGAGTTCAGACATTTAAGAAAAGTCAGAAGCTGAGTTTGCCTCTTTTATTGAAGGTCTTTGGGCCTCAGTTCTACCAACTTCTATCCTTATACCCTGCAGATTTTTCTCTTCATCTTTACTGACTCTGCCCTTTCTTTCTGCCTAAATGCTTTACTCCTTGCCTAAACTAGTTCCTTCACCCACGTCCCTGAGCCCACTTTTTGATACCCTATCTGAACTTCCTCCTAGCAGGACTAACTTCTGTCTCCTGCATCTTTGGTTTTGCTCCCTTCACTGGCTCATAACTCCCCACCTCATTTCTATCTGAAGAGACTCTTCCTTGATCCCTCTGCAGTCAAGCTAGCGAGTCCCTGATCCCTTTTAAAGATCATCTGTGTCTGCAGCGTGCCCCTCATCACCATCTACTCACTCCTCACGTCATTGCAGCCTGGCTTCTGCTTCCCACCAGGTCCGAGCTCTGACTGTCAAGTTCAGCCATCTGTTCTGGCTCCTGCCTTGCCTGAGTTGTCTTCTGTATTTGGGACTCCTGTCCTTGCAGCTCTGTCTCTTCTGCAGCCTATGTGCTGGCCTCAGGTTCCTTGTCCCTCCGTGGATGGCTTGGCTGAGCCACGTCTTCCTCAGACTGGGCCCCCTGCAGCTGATCCTGACAGTTCTGTCTTTCGTTGTCTTCTCCGTCTTCACCTCTGTAACCTTATCTCCTGTCATCTCCAGAGAGAGTTGCTTCTCTGCCTCCAGGATTCAAGGTTGCCAGGCTAACACTGCTCTCCTTTACTCAGTGGGATATATTGATCATCTCTTGTATGACCCTTAATGTGTGCAGAGAAAAGTCCATCAATTAAATGCTTTATTTGGGACATAGTATTTCCGTGACCTTACATAAATCAAATGTTGTTGTTTTTTTCTTTTTTTAATTGGCTAAGATTTTTTCCCCTTGCTGTTTATTATAAACAGGATGTCCTGAGAATTCTCCTCTCAGCAGGCTCCAAACACAAACTTGCATTACTATTCTTACAATAT
Organism: Potos flavus; assembly: GCA_028534135.1. Taxonomy (NCBI): domain Eukaryota; kingdom Metazoa; phylum Chordata; class Mammalia; order Carnivora; family Procyonidae; genus Potos; species Potos flavus. Next base: position 48,905,610 of record CM052887.1, read on the forward strand.
AATAAACAGCTTTGGGCTATAAAACCTTTCAAATTGTTTTTTTCACAGAAGGGATTTGCATGCTGACTCATTCCTACGATATTTATAACCTATCGCCAAACCACTGCAAAGGCAAGATTTCTAATAAAGCTATGGAAATTACATGCATTGCAATGGGGCTGAATACATTTACGTTTGTAGTATTTTAACATTTCTAAATTTATTGCAGATTACCTTGTTTGTGCATGTCTGTGCTTTAATGGTTTTTTATAGCAGAAAATAGTGGTTTATGATTGTATTCCCAGTAGAAATTTATTATGAATCCACCATATGGAGTGTTACATAAAACTAGATTTCTAACACGGGTAGTTTTATTATTGCTAAGCAAGATCTACTGTACATTATTGAAAATTAGTGATAATAGAAATGTCAAAGGAGGGAAGTTGGTTTATGAGGGCAGTCTTCATTTCATGCTTAAATTGTCACAAAGATTTTGGAGTTTGTTTCAAGATGAAAGGTCTGTCCTTTGACAGTTAAGATAGCAAATAATTCCCTCCTCCCTCTCCTGCTTCCAGATTTTCTCATGCTGATATTTGCTAAAGCAGGAGAGGGACAAAGAGATAGTACCAACACTAACCTCACACATAAGTCCGTCTTCTCCTAAGGACCAATGGCACCAATTTCTAGCCATCCCTGACAACCATAAGCCATTAGAACTTTCCATGACCAGTGGTCATGGCAACAATTGCTAGAGCACATGGAATCTTTTTCTTTCTTTCTTTTTTTTCCTTTCTTAGCATTTGTTGGACATCCTACTTGAAGGATTTAAGACACCTATTTCTGCTGGCATTTGCAGTTCAGAGAAAGTATAAGGGTGAAGATGAAAGAAGATTTCATATTTATGTCAATCAGCATTTTGCATGGAAGTCCCCCAGGGACTTTATTTTTGGCTAGTTCCTAAGCCCGTGTATGAGGGGTGGAGTAAAAAATGCACCTAAAGGTATTTTTTTAATTGCATGGTATTAAAAAAAATACTTACCTTGTATTTTCCATGAAGGTCCTGTAATTCTTTTATGGTCCGGAGAAACTCCAATAAACATAATTGACAATATTAGAAGGAAAAACATTGTGTACGACACCTTCCTTTACTGTCGTTTATGGGTAAGAAAATTTGTATGGAAGCTTTTTTACTATTTTCACTAGCCATCGTGTCCTCAGGAAGGATGGTCAGCACAGGCACAACCACCTTGGAGAATCACTAGAGAGTTGCAGGACAGATTTTCAATCACCGAGGATTTTACAGTGTGCCCTTGTGCCCTGTGGTCAAGGAAGACACAACCGCGTCTAATAATTTGTCTATTTGAATCATGGCCCTGAGTATCTGTCCGCGCTACAAGTTTATTGTACAGATGAGTTAATGTTTTGTATATGAAAACTTAGCAACAGGCTTTGCAAATGTAAACCTTGTAGAAAAATCTTAAAAGTCAATTCATTATTTGTCTTCTGACTGGTTTTTGGATGTAGTCCTGCTCTAGGGGCGACATTTCGGTGATAGGATTATCTAAGCCCTGAGCATGTTTGTATCTATAACTCCAGTCCCATCCATTTTTCTTGTCTAAAGTTCCGGCAAAACTTTAGTCCCTTTGCTACAAACAGCAAACGGTTCATTAAAAAAATTCAAAGTACACGTGTGAAGCACATTTTATACTCCACATAAACTGCCGTTGAATTTTTGAGAAGCTCTTAATATTTTGAAAATTCATGGACATGAAGAGGTCGTTTTGAGTGCCTGAAATGTCTTTGAAGTATGACATTCTGTACTTAAGGATTGTCTTTGTTATCTATCTGACTCTACTTCAGAATACGAAATTACAGCTTTCATGTTCTACAAGGCTGACAGTTTGGTTGACAGTTTTTAGCCAGGAGGCAGTTGAGACATACCAATAACTGAAAATTATTTCTACAAACCTTGTTAAAGTAATTTTTATAACAATAGGGAGAACAGTGTACTGAAAACTCACGTAAATTAGTAGCTTCAAGAAGTGACTGGTTAGGAGTTAATCCTGGCTAGAAATGTGTCTCTTCAATCAGCTATTTTGATATTCTATAAATACTGCCATTTTCACTCTTCTTAAGCCAGTGGTCAAAGCTGTTATTAAAATGTTGAGCAATAGATTTTTCATTAGGGCCCCAGGTTAATGTAAGCAGAATAGTCTTCAGTACAATGGTCTTCTGAAGTGGATCCATTTTTCTCTCTGTAAAGTCTTCCCTCTTGCTTATCTACTAAAGAGAAAATATGAACTCACAAGAAAGTGCAGAAAAGAGAGGCCAGAGGGAGAGCATGCAGGGACCTGAGTGGACTGACTTTGCCCCAGTCTTAGCCATACACCCATCTGGACTGGACCACAGCTATTCTTCAGTTAAATGATTTTCTAAAAAACAGAAATGGAAACCAATTTCCAGTAAGACTTACACACTAACTAGTATCTCTTTCCAGTCTGTTCTCAGCATCACTTGTTTCTCAGGCTGTATAGTTTATTACATTTCATTGAAATCCATTATTAGAAAAAGCCAAGGCTCCAAGTGAATGGCATCATTTCCCAGACCAAGCATATAGGCACCCAAGAAGAAATTAATCAAGGCAGAAATGAGCAGACAGCTGTGAGACAATGAAGTGATAGCAAGGAGGGGGACGTAATAAAGCAAATCAAAGAGTTGCTGACAGATTGCACATCAAAACTAACAGGTTTATGCATGGAAATTGCTAGTAGGCCCTAATACTTTAAAACAATATTGAAATCGTTGATATAAATGGAATTCAAAACTTCTCTGCTGCCCGTGGCCTTAACATCCTCCTAAAACTGTTCCTGGTATCCGAGGGACTATAAACTTGGGGATAGGATCAGAAAACCATACAGCAGATCCATGTGTAGTGAGAAACATGCTATAAATTATACTTTTAACTTGCCCATGGATTTCTTCAAATGACCTTTTCTTCTTTTTTCTTTTTTTTGGTCAAACACATGTTTTGCAGATGCCTCTGGCTAAAATCATGAAATACTTGTTTTGAGTTTTTTTTTCTGCTGAGAGAGTGACAGAGTGTTCAGTTGACTAAGTCAATTATCATCATTTTAATTGCATCTCTAAAGCCTTTCCTGGAATAAGAGTCTGTTACAATAGCAGCAAATATATTGATTGTTTGGAAAAATATGAAAAATAATTGTGACATGTATCATCAATTTTTAGCGAAGGGGCTTAGGAATGGGAAGAGGTAATGTGTCTGAATCACCTGTGTGTGTTTTCCCTCCTAATCTACACACTCCCATTCCCAGAGAAAAGCACCTAATATGTAGATAGGGTGGTCACAATCTCTGATGGGTGGGTCTGTGTGTGTGTGTTTGCGTGTAGTTTGACAAAGCCCTGCATATGATCTTGATACTTAATCCCCTATGTTGAGAATGATCAAATACCAAGTCCCATAATCAAGATGCTATTTCCTCCTGTGTGAGCTCCATGATTTGGGTAACTGCCACATTATCCAAATAGGCAGGCTTAGTGACTAAGAATTAATATAGTTAACTAAGAAACGAGCATTCTCAAAGATTTCCTAAAATAATAGAAACGAAAATTTGTTCCGTATTAAAATATTTTATGGCTTTTAGGTGTACCTATATACACAAAACAGAGGAACTTTTAAGAAATATCATTTAAATTATCACTGACTGATAGGCTTGGTTGGTTACTTTATTCTCAATCTTTATCCCTTCATCCCTTCTCATAACTGCTGTAGCTACTTCTAGCTTTTTTTTTTTTTTTTTTGAAGTGTCTAGACTGAATTTAGAGTTAAAACATGTCAGACTAGAGAGAACTGTAAACATTCTTTGGAACCTCACACCAGCCTGGTGTCAAAAGCTTTTGAAGATGACATCCAAATATCTTTTGATCTATGTCACAACTACAATGGGACTTTATTTTATTCAGACTTTTAATGAATAAACATAGATTTATAGTTTTTTGAATTGCTGATCATCCCACTTTCTAGCTGAAAGCCTGGTTCTGCCTTTTTTTGGAGGGGGTAGACATCTTTTATAACCATCACAGAAATAAAAGAGGAATACATTTATTTTATTTTTTTTAAGTATCTTTTTTTTAATTAACATATATTATTTGCCTCAGGGGTACAGGTCTGTGAATCATCAGGCTTACACATTTCACGGCACTCACCATAGCACATATCCTCCCCAATGTCCATAACTCAGTTACCCTATCCCTACCTCCCTACCCTCCAGCAACCCTCAGTTTGTTTCGTGAGATTGAGAGTAGGAGGAATACATTTATATAATAATGTAAATATACAGTTTTGTACACTCTCATGATTATAACTTTAATTCAACAGCTTTTATGTTCTAATATCTTACTACTTGCGGGCATTTTATTTAACTTACATTGTAAATATAAGCCACAAGAACAGGTTTTTAATATCTGTGGTATTTTCAATTATAAATTTAATCTATACCAGGATTTAATTTTTATTTTATGTCTTAAACGGATTATAATAGGGTTTTAAACAGAGAGATAAGTAGTTTCTGGGTGAAACTAGATTTGATACTTTATTCTGGTTTTTCTCCCATTTGCAGATTAAATAACTTCATATTGCCATATAAAGTGTCACTAAAAAGAAATTGTATCTACTGAGCACACAGTGGGTACCTGGGACTATAGTCCCAGGTACATATGCTTTTCATATGTTCACATTTATCTTACTACTGACCCTATGAAGCCTTACATACCTAATTTTTAAATGAGCGAACTGAGAATCAGAGAGGTTAAGGCACTTAGTCAAGATCCCATAGCTTTTACAATGGCTGATCTAGATTCATTGTCGTTATTAATAATGATAATTTTTATGGTCACCATTTACTGAGTACTTTCTGGATGTCAAAGATATTAAATTTTTTGCATGCAAACATATTTCACTCAAACATCAAAGGAATTAATATGAAGACATGGAAGATCAGGGAGGTTAAGTAAATTTTTTAAGGTCACACAGCTAATTAGTGACAGAATAGGGTTTGAACTTTCCAGCATTGTGTTAACCACCTTCTTGTGTGCTTCACAAACTATCCCCATGTTTTGATGAATGGCAGTATTAGTCTAAGCGGCCAGTTCCCATGGGAATCTTGAAGGACAACGTTTTTCATTCGTATGATAAACTATGGCATGACTATTATTGTCTTTTAGTTTCATTGCTCTGTAGTTGTATTGTCCACATGCTTCTGTTGCAATCTGTATTGATTGGTGATCTGGCAGTAGTGGGTCATTTTCATGGTGATCAAACACAAGTATATATAAAAACAAATTAAGGCTTAGTTGTATTCATCTGCTTTCCTTCCAGTCTAAACATTGAGCTGAAATTGAGATTGGACATGATGGTTTATTGAAGCCTGACATTTCTGTCCAAGACTTGTTTGGCCAACCCTTGAAAGCCTTACTGAATTTAAACTATCCCACAAGCATCAGTCAAAACCCAGGAGGATCATGGGAAAGGATGGTGCTTTTCCTGAAGAGCTGCTCTGCAGAAAGGGGATTGCATGGGCAGGCGTGTTTTCTTGGCAGAATGTTGTTAGGAGCGAGGGCTTTTTCTTCCTCAGGAGAGAAGGCTCCAACTCTCCTCACAGCCCTAAGTGATGTAGGAATGCCACATTGCTTGCATTCTTTTGACTCTTTTTCCTGACTTCTGTTTTGCTTTGGCACTTGTCTAAAAAGAGAACTTAATATTTTGTTCATCTTGTTTCCTAGCGAAGGATGAGTAGTGATGGGTTTAAATTCCCAAGTGCCTGCATTTGGCTGTGAAATAGCATTGGGCAATCATTCAGTTCAAGAGGCTCCTCCCCCCCCCCATCACTGTAGGGTTCTAATGGAAATCTAATCTGGATCCTTCCCCCAGAGTTTCCTGGCTCCTAGTGGTTTCTGGGTAACGGCCAGAGATGAAGGTCCCACCCAGGCTGTTCTCTGAATTGGAGAATTGATTGACTCTTCATCACCATCAGCTGTCAGCTCTGTGGCATTTCCAAGCTTATCCCCTCTTGATCTTGTAAGGATTAATTTCTTGCTTTTATGATTGAGATGTTTCTGAGATGTAGAGTAATATCAGGTTGCCTAACTCCCTAGGAGTGGAAAACTTTCAGAACACTTTCATGTGTATTAGAGAAAAGAAAGAACTTGGTGTCCTAGACAGAGTTTGGTACTTAATAAGCTTATGAAACAGAGTTTTTTCTTCTTAGATCTCTGATGAGAAATACTCATAGGATCTTTCTGTTCCTTTGAAAATGGGGCCCTTTGGTGACTTGGCAAAATCTCTTAGTTGCCGAAGAATTAAGTAATGCATTGATAATATTTCAATTAACAGGCTTTGGGTTTTTTTAAAACAATTTATCTGACATTCATCCCATTCATTCAGCAAAGATTTCTTAAGTACCTGCTAGGGAAGTAGGTAAAGTATTGTGGTTTAAAAACACAAACTCTAGAATCAGATAACCTGGTTTCAAATCTGGTTCCTTCATTTATAGCTATGTGTAACCTCTCCTGCCCACTTTTTTAAAAAAAAAGATTTATTTATCTATTTATTTATTTGAGAGAGAGAAGGAGAAAGAGAGTGAGCATGAGTGGGGGGAGGGGCAAAGGGAGAGGGAGAAGGAGACTCTCTACTGAGCACAGAGCCCCGTGGGGAGCTCGATCCCAGGACCCTGAGATCATGACCTGAGCCAAAGTCAGACGCTTAACTAACTGAGCCACCTAGGCGCACATCTCCTGCCCATTTTTAAAATGGAAACAATAAAATGAGCCTCATAGGATTGTTTTGAGTTTTAGATATGATACATAGGAAGCTCTTGGCATGTAGAAATCCCTTAACAACTGTGGTTGTTATTAATTAAGGCACTATGCATATTCCCACTATAATTTCAACTATCTAAAAAAAGGTCCTCCCCTGAAATTATTAATAATGTTCTTAAGTAGTGAAAATGCAGACACAGAGAAACATAAACAAAATACAGAGCTGAGTAGCAGAATGAAGATGTCACTTCATTAAGTAACCGTGACTTCTTTTGTCCTTTTCAACTTTAAGGTTTGGATAATGTAGGCGGGAGGTTTCGTAGGAAGATGGATTTCTGAAGCTGTGTAGTCAAGACAAGCTTCAGGGAAAACAAGGTATAGGAGGAGGAGGGGAGAATTCTCACAGCCCAATCCCAACTAACTTTACCCCTTTTCCATCACATTCTGATTGCCTCTTCCCACCATCCACCTCCAACTATCGACCTCATCTAATTGAGCTTCTCAATGACCTATAGGCCCTTTTGTAATTCCGTGCCTTTGCACACACATGCACTTCTTCCTTCTCTGCATTTTATTTTTTCCCCAGTTATCACAGAATCATAAAGTTTTTTGAATAGTGGATCATTTGCCCCTAAAATAGGTCAGAACTCATGCCTCTCGCTTCCCCAGCATACCTCCCTTTACCAGCCTCCCCTGGCCCACCTTGCTTCTGGCTTTGACTTGACTTAGTCTCTTATCCTAAATCTGCCCCCTCACTTCTTTTCTTGGCTCCTAAATATAAAAGGAAACTTTAGTGGTACCCAGAATCTAAGAGTTTACATTATGAAGTTCTCAGTCTATTACAAGTGGATTCGAAATCCATCATGTTTCATGATTTCTTATGTATGTATGCATCTAGCCAATCAAGCTGCAAATAAATAATCAGAACGAATGCTGATAAATGCTGAGCATATATGGAAGTACTAGTGGATGTAATTTCTGGAGAACAGGGTCAATGCCATCCACTTTTAGGGTGAAATGCATATTATCTATCAGACTGAAAACTCTTATTTTCAAAAGGTGGAATTAAAAAGTAAGTTCTTTATGGTCTGGAAGAAAGTGTAGTCAAATAATAGAACTTTTGAATGTCAGACCTGAGAGTGCTTCTTGATTAACATGATCAATGGCACGGGTGTTTTTTCTGATTGCACAAGCCTGAGTAAGAGGCACTTTTCTGCCTACCAAGTAGAGGCATGGGGACTCCTGACATGTGTCTGTGTCCCCATGATGCATGCAGCTGCTGTGTTGTGCTGCTCCTTGTGCACCACTAGGAGACAAGATGAGAAGGAGAATCTGAGTCTACTTGGCAGCCCATCTAACCCTCTGGAAAACCACAGGATCTTGAGTCATATCATTGGTATTTGCTTCAGCCACCCCAAGGCTTCACTTAAGCCGATTGCGAATTTCTAAGAAGGCCAGACACTGAGCTTTTCTAGAAATCGGTTATGCTTGGGTAGTCCCGTTTCCTACCCCACAGCTTCTCATGCAGTGTGGGATTCAGGGAGTCCACTAATTAACTGGGTGACCTTGAGAAAGTCACAGTCGTTGGGCTGAATAATAACCGGGACTCCGTCCAACTGTATGCTGCCTGGATCTCCAACCTCACACATATCTCCGTTTCCCATGACTCTCTCCCCATTGGCTTCTAGTGGGAAGTCCTGCATATTATGCTTAACAGGCTGTTAAATTATCTTAATTAAAGTGTCAAGGGATAAAAATGAAGATTACTCAAAGCTGCCACCCCAACCTTTCCTCAGCCAGCTCAAGAAGGCTTTTGCCAAGAAGATTCTAATATGCAATACTAAGTAAGTATTCTATGGGTTAACACTGAGCCACTAAATTCCATGGTCTTTAGACATGGATGAAATTGAGATGTATAGTCTCTTTTTGACAGACTTGCCATAAACCAGAAAGTGATGCCTTCATCAAATTCAAGACTTTATTTCATGTAGAAAAAGGCTCTGACAAAGACTTAAGGGGAAAAAATGGAGAGGAACAAAAAATTTAAAACTTCTTCTGATCCTTCCTCCACCTGGGCACATGTAGCTCTGTTGAAAAGTTGGAGTTTGGTTCTGATGTTGGACCTCTCAGAGGAACTGACACAACCTGCTCCTTCTGGGATGCTTCTAAGTTTGAAGAAATATGTCTTGGAAGCACTATACTTGGATCACAATTTTTTCAAAGCAAAACAAATCCTCCCAAAATAATTAGTCCAGCTGGATTTTTGTCTGGATTAGTTAAACACTCAGGGAAATAGCAGGAACAGGACAAGCTTATGAAGACAAGGTTGACACTATACATTTTCCAAGAGGGAATGATACATCAAAAAAAAGCATGACCCAAAGTGACTCAACATGGACATGGAATTGGCATTTTTCTATAGGATGTGAATGGCTCTCAGAGAGCTCCTTCCCCAGATCTTCCCAGCCCTGGAGCTCCATGTCGGAAAGCCCACTCATTCTGGGAGGACGTTTAGCATAATAGTTAAGAACACACACTTTAGAGCCAGACGGCCTGGGTGCAAAGCCACAACCTGGGGAGGACTTTTCAACATCTCTGTGCCTCAGTTTCCTCACCTGTGAAATGATATAAACTAGTGCCCATTTCATAGTATCGTTAGGAGTGTTGAATGAGTTAATACACGTAAGAGACTTGAAACAGGAACGGGTGGGCAAGGAGTGCTGTATGAGTCTCCAAATTAAGCATAGATGTTTTAGGAACTTTGTTTAAAATCCAAATAATGCAAGGAAATGTAATAACACAAGATTATACTGTGTAATAACGCAGTCATTTAGATCTTAGCATGAATTAATTCCTTTGTCTGTTCTGAGGGGGCTCTGGGAATCATGGCGACCTTGGGAAGCCAGATATAAGAGGAGTCAGAAGAACTGATTTAGTAAGAGAGAAGAGGGAAAGCAAATGTCTGCCTGACTCATCGTTTTGCTTTTGAGCCAATTCTGCCTATTTTTGTGTCCATTTTACTTTCCTTTAACATTCTAATTATAGATTAATTCATTATTTCCTCATCAGAAGCCCTGGCTTCTGTGATGATGGTTCTTAGAGAACCTCTCCCTTGTCTAGGTAGGAATTAAGAGCTGTTTTAGCACCTCTTCTCTTGTATCTTTTGTCCTAACATTTAGGCAGATAATCGGTAGACATTGTTGCTTTATTAATCTTGCTCCTGTTCAGTTAGGGGTTAATGCTGGCTTCTCTAAACATATGAGTTAATGATAAACATCTTTGCTGTATTTTTTGCTTTAAAGGACATCCTTGATAGTCCTAGTTCTCAACCTTGAGCATGCATCAGGCTCACCTGGAGGCTTGTTAAAACTCAAATTGTCAGCCCCATACCAGTTTCTGATTAAGTAATTATGGGATGGGCCCTAAGAATCTGCATTTCTTAGGACCATGCTGCTGGTCCAGGGACCACACTTTGAGAACCACTGCCTTATAGGAGGCTTTGCACCATTCATTGCACATTGGAATGACCTGGGGAACTTAAAAAAAACCCTGACGCCTGGATCCCACCCCAGAGATTTGGACTTAATTGGTTTGGGATATGACCCAGGCATTGGAATCTATAAAACCAACACAATACTTTCAGATGTAGAGGGTTATGACTAAAACTGATATGATTTAGAGGGAAAGTAATTTGCTTGTGTGTACCCAGGGTTTCATTGCAAGGGCAGATCATAGAAAGGTGGATAGAAATAGGCTCTTTTTCTTAGCCTTCTCTCCAAATAAATAAATAAATAAATAAATAAATAAATAAGTAAATATTACCCCAAATAGGCTCTTTTTCTTAACCCCCTCTCCAATAAATAAATAAATGTGTGTGTGTGTGTTTGTGTATATATATATATATACACCCCAAAAGCTGCTTTCTGATGAGGATGACTACATTGGTCTAATAAACAAAAGCATTTTTTCCTGGCCATCTTTTGGGATCCATCCACAGGAAAAGAAATAGCTGCTATAGAAACGAGAGTGCTTGTGCACAGTTAGTCGTGGGGGGCAGAGTGATGAATAGATAGCGCTGCTGGCTTTATAACCCCCAGGGCCTTTTCTCAGCCGTTCAGTGTGAGACGGGGCACCCCTACTCTGTCGCTATGGAAACAGAGGGGCTCAGGCCCACTGCTGGCCATGGTAACCATCAGAACGAATTGGAGGTTTTGTCCACCCAGAGCAGGAGACTCTGGATCAGCTAGATAGAAGTTGGGCTGTAAAAGCCATTAATACACTATGGAAAAGGCCAATAATCGTGCCTCTTGTCAGACTCTAGCATAGACGCCGTGTGAAACAAGAAGTTTAGTTAGCTGTGGTCTTTACTTTATTTGATAAAGTGTAGTTTACTTTCTACTTGAGCTTTTTATTGACCATAATAATTCTAATTGAAATAAACATTTTGATTACAGCTCTGTTCCGCAACTGCTTAATAGGGAACTAAAATAACTTTCAATAATCATTTTGTCCAAATGGGATTCATTTAGCCTGACAGTTATTCCAGGCATTTATTGGCATGCAGCAGGCTGGGAGTGTTTCTGAGCATAATTACGGGAACATTTTACACCGGGGTTAACCTTACCAAAATGACAGACTGAAAAGTGGTGTAAAGGAGCAAATAAAACCCATAATCTGCCATAGAAACTCATAAATGAATCCCCTTTCTCTACTGTTTCTGATGCCCAGGGCTCTAGTTAAAATTAAAAGGAGTTTTCTTTTGAAACTGACAGTCTGGCTGCAGGAGCTCACTTTAATGAGGGTACACTGCAAACCCGGTACTTCTGGGCAAAAGGGAATTTTATGGCCAGTCGGATTTCTGTGGGTTCAGCTGGGGGGACCTGGGCCATAGGTGGCCTGGGAGGAGATACACTTTCTGTCCAGCAAAGGTTTCCAGCTCCATCACCCAGCCAAAAGGAGGAAGAATATTCCCCGTCTTCTCTTCTTGGGAGTTAAGGAGATTGAGAGGCCAGACTTCTTGGGGGGCATTAGTCCTTTTCCTCAATGTCCTTCTGAAGTAGAGCTACCTGGTGTGGGTTCTAACTTCTTTCCTGGGAACCTTCTCTGCTCAGCCTCCAGTCCCAATCACCTAAGGCCTTTGATGTATGAAATTGGAAACCAGCATCCTTATGGGTGGAATAACAGAAGAGGCCATTGTGGTCTCTTTGGTGGATATTGAGTGATCCCTGTCATGGCTGAGACGAATCTGATTATGCACTGTTGTCAGCAGGGCTGTGTTCAGTCTGCTGGGCAGTTAAGATGGGCACAGCAATGATCTGGGACCTTGTGGAGGGCTCAAGGCTCGTCTGGATGAATGGGGATTGGGTGAAATCCTTTGAGGGGTCCAGGGGCAACCTTAAGGGCAACACAGTTTAAGCAATTCATTATTATTATGATGGGTACTACTTTCTTATGTCAAATTCTATCTTTGAAGTTTTTTGAAAATTGGAAACCTCCGTTGCTGAAAATAAATGCTCTTGAATGACATTATGATTCAACAAGATTTGGTAAGGGAACAGAAACTTGCTGCAGTTGCTCTGTGTTGGTTCATTGGAACCAGTTGCTACTTTAAGGAAATGCTCTGCGGCTCCAGCTAACAGGGAAGAGGAGGAACTCTGGCAAGTGTCTGAACAAAGTTGCCATCTCCAAACTGACCCCATGATCACACAGTGTAGTGTGATGCTTCTGTCCTAAGGGTGCTCAGGTTCATCTGGAGTGCTTTCATTCAGTAGGAATCCACATTTGAACCCACTCTACATCTCTGGACATGTCACTTACCCAGATCAATGCACCTTCTTTGTTCTTTCAACAAGTTTGATTGGGTTTTCAGTTACTTACAACTAAAAGTAATCCAACTAATAAATGCACATATGGTATTATACTGAATCCAGGTAAGGTAATAAGGTAAATATATATGCCTGGATTGGGAAGGTGGAAAGAACACTGTGGATCTCCTCGAAGTCATAGCCTGATCTGTTAGAACTCTATATTAAATGAATTTTCTTATTTGCTTCAACTCCCATGTAAATAAAAACAGGATCTATTAAGTGTTGACAAAAGTGGTTAAGCCACTTAAAGGAAACATTGCCACAGGGCAGACAGTAAATCCTTTATAGGAGTTACCTGGATGATTTTGCTTGTGATGGGACATAAACGATCACCGTCATGATTTACTCTTAGCACTGGCTCTAAGCATTCTTGTTTTTGTGAGCTTGAATGCAAAACCACCTTTTGTTTACATAACAGCCTTTCCTTGTTGTATTAGAAGTTGTCAGGGAACATATATTTTTTTAAAAACTCCAAACTTTAATTTTTTTTAAAAGCCATTGGAGGCTATCCCTTCCCATCATCCCTGTGCACTTCCCCCACCCCCAGAGCAAAACATCAGGCCTTCATATTATAGAGGAGAAAATTAAAACAACACCTTCTCTCTAGGGGAATGGGTAGATAGATCCTGAATTGAAGACATTGCTTTCCACCTGCAAAACCAAGGCTATGTTTTGTTTATGCTATTCTAATTAGAAATTGTGTCTTTCTTGGATAATTTCCTTGTCTACCTCCTTTTGTGGACACAAATTTGACAAAACTGGGGCAGACAGAAAACAGAGGAGTTTATCAGAACCAACATTTATAGGAACACATCTCTTACAGGAAAGATCATGTCCATATGTTTATAGGGAACCAAAGGTGTAGATTCCCTAAATCTATTGGGGTCTTATTCTAAGCCATGTAGAAAATGAAATGGTTGGAAATTGCAAAATGAAATTTAAATTCTAGAATTTTTGGACCGAAGTGCCCTTTACGATTAAAAAAAAATCATAGTGTAGCAATTCTGTGCCTTTGTGGAAATCGGGACTATCTCTGTGCGTATAACAACTTTCGACTTCCACAGTTGCAGCTGTGGTGGATAACGACTGCTTTAGTTTGCGTTCTTCTTTGTGCTTGTTCTGAAGTCCCAAACTCCCCCACCGACTCGATTTCCATATTGAGCAGGTGCTGGATGAGGTGCTATGATCGGCTATAATGCAGTGCCGTCCTTCGTGTGGTTCTTGGTTCCAAGTGTGCTCTTTGGTTGTTCTTTCTTTTGTCCTTGGAGGGGAACATAAATTGACTGCAGATCTCTTTCTGGAATATTTCGGTGTTTTCTTTCTTATGGTCCTTTGATTTTTGAAGAGAAAGATGAACACCATTCCATTTTCAGCAGAAATGTAGTTATGAAATAAATGGCTACATTGTTTGAGGAGAGCCAGCGCTCGCTGGCATCTCAGGGCCAGCTAAAAGCAGCCAGGTAGAATTGGGTTGCAGGCAATGCTCTTTTCTAAGTGAGTTCTTGTCTTTGGTTCCCCTGCTTACTGGATACCTTTCACTCCCATCTTGCCTAGGGTCCATCTCAGTGGGCCCCCTCCTCTTTTTGTTTCTATTATGAATTGAACTTTATCCCACCAAAATTCATATGTTGAAGTGTCCCTTCCCCCCACTGCCTCAAAAGGTGACCATTTTTTAAATTTAAAAAATTTTTTTAATTGTTATTTATTTATATATTTTTAAAAAGGTGACCATTTTTGATGATTGGATTTTTGCTGGTGTAATTAGTTGAGATGAAATCATACTGGAGTAGGGTGGTCCTCTAATCAAATAGCACTAATGTCCTTATCAAAAGGGGAAATTTGGACACAGAGACACAGAGAGACACCATGTGAAGATTGGAGTTATGCTGTGACAAACCAAAGAACTCCTAGAAATAAGGAGAGAGGCCTGGGACAGATTCTTCCCTAGAGACTTCCAAGGGAGTATGGCCCTTGACTTTGGACTTCCAGCCTCCAGAATTGTGACACAATAAATTCTGCTGTTTGAGCCACCCGGTGTGTGGCACTTTGTTAGGGAAGTTCTACCAAAGTGATAGAGTCTCTCATCATCACCACTCCTCCCAACGTACACATACACCCCCCACCCAAGCCTTAACTTCCCTTTGTTCCGCTCTATCAGGACCTTAATGGTGACTGCTTAGATAAACCACACATCTCCAAAGGGTAACTAGACTACAGTAAGTGAATAATCAATGCTATGTTCTTTCCAAATCCATATCTGAAGAATGTAAACCCAATGTACCCCCACTTACTGGAAACAGCTACCCTCATTGCAAGCTAATCCCGCCTTGAGGGAAGCCAAAGCTTCTACAAGGCAGACCTGGGAAAGCCTTGTGCTTCTCTTCCCAGAACATGTTGCATTTTTCAGGGTTTTTCAGGGTTTCAAAGTGAAGAGGTCAATAATGGAGACATTTGGCAATCTTTTCCCACATGTCTATCAAGTCACCTTGTGCAGTTGGTAGCTTGAGGCTGTCCCTCCGCTGAAACCCCATTCTGTCCACATGGCTGGCCTCAAATCCCAGCCTGCTCAT
Source organism: Potos flavus (assembly GCA_028534135.1). Taxonomy (NCBI): domain Eukaryota; kingdom Metazoa; phylum Chordata; class Mammalia; order Carnivora; family Procyonidae; genus Potos; species Potos flavus. The sequence continues at coordinate 48,920,860 of CM052887.1, forward strand.
GGAAAGTTCTATAGCAGGTACAACTTCCTATAGCTTCTTTTCCTTTCACCCCAGGAGCATTTCCTCAAAATCTCTGCTTCACTGACTGGAAAAAAAAAAAAATCTCAACCCATGTATTATTGTTCTCAAAGACGTTGTTCAAACCCAAGAGAACTCACAGGCCCCTTCTGGAAACCATGCTCTTAAGGGTGGAAGGGAACCAAGAGGGAATGAGTTTTGCTCACAACAGCACTTTGAGGGGCTCAGGCCCAGAGAGTGACATTTGTCCCTGGGAGTAAACTCTAAATTACATCACAAATGAACATTTTAAAATTAAAGCTGGCATTTCTGACCTGCCTGCTAGCAGCCACGATCATGCTGAAAAGTGACATCATTTATGACACTGGCCGTTAAGAAGCCCAGGGTTTGAGGTCGTAAAACAGTTTCCAGACCTGATTTAATATCGATTTTGCTGTCAGGCTAACTTTACTTTAATATTTAAACAAATGTTTAATGTTTAAACAGTTTGATTTTTCCCTTTTCATTTTTCTGTAGCTTTAACCCAGTGTTATCTATGTTGTAACAATTGCCTCTCGGGCCGGCTTCCCTATGATGCTGCCCCATCTTTAGCAATATTCTGATTTATCATCCCAACATCTATCATGAATCTAAACCTTTCTTTTCCTTTGAGACGGAATCACTGTCCTGTTACTGTAGGTATATAATTCCTGTGGTGTGAATGTCGTCATGCTGTGTTGTTACAGTGTTGGTATGTTGTTAGACCCATGGGGACAAAGTCCTCCCTAGAAAGAGGATCATCTCTCTCCTGAAGAATTAGACCGTTCTTTGTTTCTAGCCACCAGCTTTGATATAGTCACCTTTGACCTAGAAGAAGAAACAGAGAGGGCATGCTCAAAGGGGTCTGTAGTTTGGGACTAATGCAGTCCCTTATTAGTTCAAAAATTTGTAGTAGGGGAGGGACAGCTTTTATTTGGTTTCAATTGTGCTAAAGTCATTGACAAGGAGTTTTTGTCCATACTTAGTTCACATAATTATAGCAGAAGCTGCTTATATCTGGGACAAGATGGTGATAACTGGGAATCACAATGTGTGGATTTCAAGAGGAAAGTGAAATTCATGAAATAACACTGTGGGGAGGCACTTTCCAGTTGTCCTTCCTTCCAGTGCTAAATCCAGACTAACTAATAAATCACCTAGCAAAACCCAGCTAGGATGGAATAAAAGAGCTAAGTTATGATATGTGCAGGGCAAAGGGGGCAGTATTTTGTTTTAATAGGGAGTCCTTTTCCCCTTGCATTCTTAACTTAGACATCCTGTCTATTTCTTCTGGGGTTTTCAGAATTTCCCCATTTCTCCCGCTGCAGAGATAAAAGGGCAGCCAATTTATGAACTGTGTACCATGGGGATTATAAATCTCTCATTTGTCTGTTCTCATTTCTATCTGATGTATTTTTTCAAAACAAAAGCCTGAATTCTGATTTTTAAAATACCATCTGACCAGAGACTGAGCTTGCAGTTCCAAGGACCAGATGGGCTTTCTGTTGTTCCTAATTAGTCTGTCTCACCTGGTTTTCAGCTCACATGCATTATAAATACATAAGGAAACTATGTGGCTTTTGAATAATCCCCTGAATTACAATTATTCATCTTTCTGAGTGCTCTGTATAGAACTACTAAATCCCAAACCACCAAATCCAAGGATGCTTTATTTATCAGAAAAATAGGAGAATTGGTTTTAGGAAGCTAGTCTTGACCTCTAATTCAGTTTCTCATGTGCCACCCTCTGGAGGTCTCTGTGTCTCATCATTGATGTTGGCGAGTTATTTCTGCCTCTTTGTGGAAGTAAAGGTAATGTTTATAGCCTATTATGTCAGTCTGCCAAAAAGACTCTTGATTTTATAAGGCAGAAACAAAGATACACCCTTGACCTTCTGTCACATGGACTAAACTGAGTGTGTGTGTGTATGTGTGTGTGAGAGAGAGAGAGAGAGAGAGAGAAGGAAAGGGATAGGAGGAAGAGACCATTCACATTAGACCACACGACAGTATTTTCCTCTTTTCTGTGGCTTTCGAAAGGCCATTTCACAAAGAGTAGTCTGGAACTAACTACCCACAGAACCACTTGGTGGGAGAGAGGGTCTTATTAAAGATGCAGATCCTTAGACCCTCCTCCCCATGCCTAACGAGTCAGAATTCCTGGTGTACAGCCTACACAGAACTTCTACAACTGGGGTCTGAGATCCACTGCAGTCAATCATATCACACCTATCAGACTCCTCTGCTAAAGGTGCTAAATACAAGGAAACATAGAGAAAAGGGAAACAAGCAACTTATGACCAACATGACCATCAAACGCAATCACAGGTATTAGTGAGAAAGAGACCAACACTCAGTAGTGTTCTCTAGATTGGAATTCATGGCCAGCCTTGTCCACCACACCGTGTTGTCTCTCATTTTCATTGTGATCAGGGACTCCCACATTATTTGTAAATCAGAAGAATACAATTCCCCCTTCAATAGACCCCCTTTAACAGACAGTTTTTCTTATTGGGCTTCCACCCTGAGAAACGTCAACTGCTGCCTCTTCTGCCCGGAGAGCTGTCCTGTGTGAGTCCCTTTGCCAGAAGTGTGGTGACAGGCAACACCATCGTGGTGGCCCAGTGGGCTGTGTCGGGAATGGCCGCTGTGTTTACCCGGTGGCATCCCAGAGGGCAACGGACCTGATGAAGCTGAGTGTGCAGGGAAGATGAAAAGGAGCAGTTGGGTGAGGACTAGTTGGAGAGGAGGAAGAACAAGGTGGGAGAAGACAAAGTTGAAAGCAGGTTCCTGCTTTGCAGTATATTACCTATGAATTTGCATGTCTACCCAACCTTTGAGAATTTACCTGCTTGGGAGAGAGATGGCCGAGGGATGGATGGCAAACGGGGTGGAGGTGGGGGAGGCCCTGGTGAAGGAATGCACTCTCTGCCCATCTGATAGGGCAAATGTAACCTTGCCCTCACCTCATACCCCTTCTCAAAAATAAAAATAATAATACCTTGGCTAATGCTGTTCGTCAGAGCCAGTCTCAGTGCTAAGCACTGATTGATGACAGACTGGCATTTACTGGTGGTAATAAGGCTTCAAGAGATCGCCAAGCAAGTGAAAATAAAGGTGTAATGATTGAATTATATATTCTCTTTCTGTGATTGAAAATAATATCAGACAACTGACTCCAGTGCCAGACAGATTACATAAGCACACGTTAAGTGGTAGAATAAAAATGAGTGATTTTCCTCCTTGACTTAAATACAGCACTAAGTAGTGTGCCCTTGAATTCAGCAGAAAGCAATTTCCTCCTCCCCAGTAACAGCTAGGGGGCATTGCAAATGCAAATTGAGTTAGCTTTGCATTTTTAATATTCCACATATCCATAATTCACTGCTGAGATTTTAGAGATGTTATTGCTACTACTTGGGCACATTTAAATTATTTTGCACCTCTGAACTTCTGCATTAACTTTAACACTGGTGCTTAAGATATATGTCCTAATCTATAGGGAGGTCTGTGCTTAAAGAAACTCTAGTCATTGTGACTGGGGGCTCACAACAGTATAGGACAGATTGTCATTTAGTTTGTCATGGTCTCTTTCAAAGGCGAGTGTGTTGAAATAATTCCTGCCTAATAGGAAAAGATAAAAACCTCAACCACTATATTACAATGTGTGGCCATCTCTTGAAAGAACGTAGGTACCCAGAATGTCACCCAGAGCAGTGGTATTAAGAAGCAGACTACAGGCAGATCCCTTGTGTGCAATAATTTCTTCAGCTGGCAGTCAATAGAAATCCAATTCTTTTTTGAAAACCTGCTTTCAGGAGGTGTAACAGGATTAAGCTTACCTTGTTGGGAGAGGATGAGACAAGGGAAATATCAAGAAATGAGGAACCAACATGGTTCTTGCTGTGTTTTATAAAAGATCCCAGCAGCATGGGATCGTTCTTGACCCGAGGGCTGTCGTTAAATAAGTAGTAGGGGCCAAGTCTGTGAATCGTGCTAAATTCTCATTTGAGAAATAAAGTTGATCTATAGTCTTCTTTCCTGGTTCCATTAGGTGTGTTATTCTTTATGAAGCCTTTGCTCTGAGGTGTGGCAGAGGCCAGGTGGCTGCAGAGGTGGCCCCGAACCCAGAGGAGAGACTGACAAAGGGAAGATGGTACTTCAGGAGAATAAGTGATATTTCTTCTTTTTTCTTCCTTCAATCCTTTCTTCCATCCTGAGTCTAGGATATTTATTAGGAAACTTTGGGAACTAAGTTAGGGTTCTAGAGAAAAATAAGAAGTTAACACATATCCTAATGACCAAGAAGGAATCCTATACAGTCTGGAGTAAGGAAACCCAATTCCTTCATTTTTTTCCTCTGAGGTTCTACTTACATTTTAGAGCAAAGTATCCACTTGAAGTGATCAGATGTCACTAAGTTGGACTCACCAAGCCCGAGCATTCTGAATTATAGATTTAAAAAGCATCACTTCCAGGTCTCCTCATGAAGGGCACAAGTATCCAATAGACTTTGATGAATATCCAATTCTATTTAGAATGAACTATAGAAGGGAATGTCAGTTAGATTAAACCTACCAGCCCCTTTCTCCACATTTCTTCTTTCTGCCAAATACACACACACCCTCCTCGAAAGCCCTGTAGGGCCAGTTTACACTGAAGAACTTAATCAACCAAAAGAGATTTCCCATGAATGCTGTGGCTTTTCCTAAAGAGCCAGCCAATTCCCTCTCCCTCTCATCCTTCTCTGTTTGGGGGTGAGGATGACTCCTTCTGGAATGAGGACAATGAGGGAATTTCCTCCTCCAAGTCTGTCTCATTGTTGGGACTCTTGGGCTTGTGCTGAAATTACCCTGGCCTCCAGGAATCCCTCCAGGAAAGGCGTCCCAGAAGTCTTAAGGTCTTTTCACTTCTACTCTCACTTCCTTGCTGACCAGCCTAAAAGAACAAAACCTAACCAAATCAAATCCAAACAGAAAAACCCAATCAAGTAAAAACCAAACCAAAACAAAACAAAAACCCAACCTATATACTGTGTGGAAAAATTCTTCTTCAGTTCCACGAGGGAAAGGGGACTTAAGTTCTCTCCTTTCCCTCGTTCTGCTTTCATTTCCTCTTCCTCATCCCTCTTTTTCTGTTCTTCTATTTTTCATTTTCTTGCCAAAAGATCTCTACAGTCTCCCTGGAACTCTTTCCAGATAGCTCCCTGAAATCAAGCCCCCTGTGGCAAACACCCAGCAGCGTTAGCATCCTTTCATTCAAAACAGTTTATTGAGTGTCTATATGGGGGGTACCTAGGTGCTTGGGAGATAATAGTAAATGGTACAGTAAATGGCTTCCCTGCCTTGGGAACCTATATTCTGCCAGGGAGAGAGACAGGCAACATATTCAGTAAGGAAGTATATTATCTATTATGTTAAAAGATGATAAGTGCTATGCAGAGTAACAGCATATAAAATGGAGGGCTGCACATTTGCCTAGTGCGGTCAGGGTCGCTTGTTTGAGAAAGAAATGTCCGGGCAAAGACTTGAAGGAAGGGAAGCAGTCAGCCCAGCAAATGTCTCAGAATAGAGCATTCCAGGTAGAGGGGGCTGCCAGGGCCAAGGCACCCAGGTGGGGCTAGTCAAGAAACAACAAGGAAGCAAACATGGCCGGAGCTGATAGAACAAGGAAGAAAATTGTAGGGCATGTGGGGGCAGATCCAGTAGGCTCTTGAGGCCTTTGCAAAGACTTGGGCCTTTATAGTATTTTATTCTTTGTTTTTCTCAAGGACAAATTGTACCAAACATTAGGTCCTTAGGGAACCTGCTTTATCTAATATATTCAAATGATTTATAATTAGCATATAAATTGTATGTAAAAAGGCACTTTCAGAAGACTCAAAGAGTTGGTCTCTTTAGCAGTATAAATATCTTTTATATAATATTCTTTGCATTCTTAGTTGTCTGGCAGCCTTGAGTCTGCTTTAACCCATAATGGATACACTCATCCCAATGTATTGGGATAACCAATCCCAATTTCAACAGTGTCTGTCTAAATTCTATATTGGGTGCATTTTCTTCTGCAGGTAGTATTGTAGATAGACAGAATTTGGTTCTTAGCATAAGATTAGTATGCTAATCTATATGAAACCTACATATAGAATTATGTACAGAAACCTAACAGAAACCTAACAGGAATTGCCTACATTTAATTATTTGGTATGCTCAAGTTAGCATTTAAATTTTTTTTCAGTAAAAGAAGAAAGGCAATAGTTTGCCTTAAAGTATTTTAGAAGGAAATAACATTGTTTTATTTTAAAATTTTAATTGATGATGATTAGTAAGAAAATCACACCTTCATTGGAAGTCATAAGACCTTGACTCTTGAAATAACTAGAGTTTAAACAATATATTGTTCATGTGTACTTTACAATATACTTTCACACACATGATCTCATTGGATGCTTATACCTGCAAATGAGTGGGGCAAGTGTTATTATTCCCATTTTTCAAAGAAAGGTTATAGGATTTATCCAAGGTCATGCAATAAGGGACAGAGGCAGGACTTGAACCTAGGTCTTCTGACTTCAAAAGCAGGTCCCACTGATGAGCCACTGTTATCCATATGAATATGAATTAAAATTCAGCATACAGAACCACAGCTCTAAATTGTATCAAATACTAGAGGCTATGAATGTGCTCTTGAAATACAGAAAAGGGAAAAATTCCTGGGACCTAGATTAAGCTACGGGTGGCCTCACGGAAGAAGGGATGAATGCTGCACCTTGAAACAAATGTGTATGAGAGGTGGTGGAGCAAAGGGTGAAAACCAAAGCAAGCTCACCCTGAGAAAGACTTGGGTAACCAAGCACACTTCCCAGAATAATTGGGGGCGGGGAAGGCTTGTCAATGGGCATTCAGGCCTTCCCTCCAGGAACCTACCTAAGTGCCTGGAGGAACATTATGAAGCATGAATGGACTGGAGGAAGGATACCCAGTCCATTCCCCCACCTGTGCAGAGGCGAGAACTGAGTCCTAAGTCGAAACAGAGAAGAAGCTGCCTCTTCTTTTCTTCCCCCTAACTTCCTCTACCCCATTGGACACGGTAATCCTTTCCCTGACTCTTAGGTGAAAACTGCTGGCGTAGGCTGATTTGCAGCACGTGGGTACAGGTAGCCCCAGACCAAATCAAAGAAAAGTGAGACCTAGGGTTTTTTCTGTGATGTAGGATGAAAGAGTTGCATTCCCCCAGAGAAGTTGGACACCTGCTCTAAGATGACAGTTTGACTTGGCTGCTTTGGCTCCTTCTCGTTCTGTGTAGCTGGTCGACCACCGAGCATCTGGTGCTCTTGCTCCCTGCTTCCCCAGCAGGGGCACACAGTCTGCACCGCCTGCAGCCAGAAGTGCAGTAAATTCTGGTGTTCAAGACAACCAAACAGTATGGAGGACAAAACGATGTTTTGAAAGTTTAAAAAAAATTGTGTTTGTTTGTTTGCAGTGCTCGCTTTTATGAATCATTTCCCATGGCCTGGAGGGAGCCTCTCTTTCCTCAAAAGTCTTTGTATATGTGTTTGCATTCACTTAATGATTACTTCCCTTTCTTTGCCTTGTGGTTTGCCAAACCAGATCTGTTGGGGTCTTTTCATCCTTTTTCATAACTTAAGTTTTCAAGGTTCTATTTCCTGCGCATCTTTAAATTAACCTGCATCTTGCTTGGAGACCCACGCTCTGAAAATGTAGTTTTACCAGCAAAGCTTCTAGAAGAGCCTCTCACTTACTCAGCCTATCACACTATTTTGGTTGTGCAGCTCTGGATCTTAATCCCCGTGATCTGCTTCAGGGCAGCTGTGAGCACCCTAAAGCCTCCTCTGTATTCTACCAAGAGGGTTCAGGGTACAATATCAGCCTGTGAACAAGAACAGGGTCTCTGCAAAGTCAGAGGGACAGAAGCAGATTGGTGGTTGCCAGGGGCCAGTGGGAAGGGGAGAGTGGGAGGGTTGCTGTTTAAAGGATAGAGGGCTTCCTTCTGGGGTAATGACAATATTCCGGAGGTAGATAGTGGAAATGGTTGCACAACTCTGTGAATGTACTATTGCTAGGCTCAGAAATGCTATTAAATTGTATACTTTAGGGGCCCCTGAGTGGCTCAGTGGGTTAAAGCCTCTGCCTTCAGCTCAGGTCATGATCTCAGGGTGCTGGGATCGAGCCCCGCATTGGACTCTCTGCTCAGTGGGGAGCCTGCTTCCCCCTCTCTCTCTGCCTGCCTCTCTACCTACTTGTGATCTCTCTCTCTGTGTCAAATAAATAAATTTAAAAAAATAAATTGTATACTTTAAATTGTTCAAAATCATGAATTTTATGTTATGTGGATTTTATCAACATTAAAAAAAGAATGGGGTGCCTGGGTGGCTCAGTTGGTTAAGCATCTGCTTTTGGCTCAGGTCATGATTCCTGGGTCCTAGGATTGAGCCCCGCATTGGACTCCCCGCTCAGCAGGGAGTCTGCTTCTCCCTCTGCCCCTCCCCCTGCTCATGTTCTCTCTCTCTCTCTCTCAAATAAATAAATAAGGTCTTAAAAAAAAAAAAGAATAGAGCATCTGAATTCAGAAAGTTGCTGGATACCAGTTCCAGCTCCGTTCCTCGTGGGCTGTGACACTCTGGGCAAACACCATAACAGTGTCAAAGCCTCCATTTCTTTAGCTGTAAAATGGGATGAATAATTCCTTATGCCCAGTAGAATTGCTCTGAAGATTAAATGAGATGGTACATGCAGAGCATGCAGAGCGCTTAGCACTTATTTTTATGTTAGTTAGTAAAAGAGAGTGTAATATGGGATGAGGAGGTCCTCCTATTCTAAGACAGATTGTCTTCAGGCCCCAGATTTCATGGCTAGAAGAAAATCAGGCACACCCCTGGGGGTTTTCTGGTATCTGCAGCTTCATTAACTGTGTCTTTTTTTTTTTTTTTTTTAGATTTTATTTATTTATTTGAGAGAGAGAGAGCAAGTAAGAGAGAGAGAACATGAGCCGGGGGAGGGGTAGAAGGAGAGGGAGAAGCAGACTCCCCGCCAGACTCCCATGCCAGTTTCAATCCCAGGATCCTGGAATCATGACCTGAATCAAAGGCAGATGCTTAACCAACTGAGCCACCCAGGCACCCCTAGATGTGTTTATTTTGACCTTGAAACTGAATTGAATCACTCAACTATTTTTATTTTTATTTTTATTTTTTGTAAGAACCCACTTGTACCAAGTATCTTGTGATTCTTCTAGACATCATTGATGGTTGGGAGGTGCTTACTGAGAAGGTAGTGTTTGCACAATAGGAAACATTGACCATTGCTGTTCCTTCCTCTCTTTTCTCAACTTTCCCCTTTTTCCTTTTGGAGCTTCTCCTTCTCCCTCTTACAGCATCCCCCTCCCTGAACTTTTCCCTTCTAACATGTGGAGTAATGTCCCCCTTTCTCTGAAGCTTCATGTTCTTAGACTCCACTTTTACCCCAAAAATTTCTCAAAGCATTTTTCTACCTGGAATGGATGCATCTCCTAGGACAGTGCTGAGAAGTGATGTTCTCTACCATCTAACAGAATTTAAAGGAGGGAGGCTTTTCACTGAGCTCTTTGGCATACTTAATTCGCACTCAACCAGCACTGAGTCCTAGTTGAAGAATTGGTGCTGCCTGGTACCCCTAGCGTGTGAGCAGTCAAAAAAGCAGAAGTGAGACGGGTTTTTCTAAGGCCATTCTATGTCTAGTATCCATAAGTGCCAAAGCTGCCACTAGTCTGTATGACACCATGTCCATGTGCCCCATTCCCTTGGCAAATGCAGCCAATGCCAGGGTATGAGTACTGTTTATTGACTAGAAAGCTGCATTTCAATCTATATTGGCCCTCAGCTTGGCTCCCTTGAGCAGTGAACAACCTCCCTAACAGTTCATAGCATCCCTGTAAGTAGATATATGTTATCTTTAAGGTAAAACTTGACCAGCAGCTGCTTACCCCACATTCTGCCCTTATAATGATTAATGGAATTATTGGTTAAAGAAACAAATCAAAAAAAGTGATTGGAGTAAAAATAGCATCTCTCTAAGCAAATCTGTTTAACCTACAAACTATTAAGAGAGATAATCTTAAAGTGATAACATGTTTTTTTCTTTTAATTTTAAGGTCCTGCCATTATTCATTACATTAAAGGTTATTGTTCTAATGAATTGCTCATAGTAGGAAAAAATAAGTTTTACCTTCTGTTCTAATTGGTGAGTGATATGTGAACTAATCACAAACCTGTGCCATGGCCTCCATTAAGGCACCAGATGTATTTGGCTGAGGAGAGATTTGTTGAATAGTTTCAACCTTTAAGTGCAGAGGATAAATGGATGGTGACATCATTATACCTTGACAAATAGAAATTATATCATGCCCTTTTTTCCCTTTTCATTACTAAGAATGATTTATTTCAGTGGCTTTCAATTCATAAACCTATGGATTGTCTGTAAAGTTAAAAACCTTTTAAATTTGTAACATGCAATAGAGATGGTTAATAGCATTCATGAACCACGCTATATAATGTTATTGGAGCTGTTTTCTCAGTGAAAGTACATTATAAACAGGTGCTGGGAATTTAGAGCAAAGAAATCCATGAGCCTCATATGCTTGGTCTTATTTCCCAACCAACCGTAATGCTAAGTTATCATAAATGACATGACATGTGACCCTGTTACATTTCATCTTCATCAAATGCCGAATGATACAGGAAGGTCTTGGAATGAAAACTTAGAGTCAATAGAATTGTTTGTATCATGCAAAATAAGCTCAGGCTCTCCCATAACCTTTGTTCTCCCAGTAAATCCTGTGTTTGTTGTTGTACTTGATTGTTTTGAGTATACGCTGCCTGTAATGCCTGGGGATTTCCATGAAATTTTGTTATTACCCAAGATTACATCTCCTCTCATTCACGGAGGCCTGTGAATTTGAAAGCCTAAAAAGGGGAGTGTGCATGTGCTTGGATAATCTATTCTCTGGTTGGGATTATAATGACAAAATAAATCCAGGATGCTTAAGGGATGAGATTTGAATGGATTGCAACAGGAGATAAAAACAAGGTAGATTTGCTTATCTGGGACCCAAATCAGGATCTAAATTGTTGTATGAAGAGGGAAGGAGTGTGTGTGTGTGTGTGTGTGTGTGTGTGTGTGTGTGTATGTAAAATGGGTGGGGGGTGGAGGGTGAGGAGAAGAAGAAATATGAAGAATAAATTAGGGGTAACATAAATAAAAGGTAGACTGGAGGATGACATTCTTTTTTTTTTTTTAAACTGAAGTATGGTTGACACACAATGTGACACTAGTTTCAGGTGTACAACATAGTATTTGATACGTCTGTATGTTATTCTCTGCTCACCACAAGCATGGCTACTGTCTGTCACCATACAATGCTATCACAATACCATTGACTATACTCCCCATGCTGTACGTTTCATCCCCGTGACTTATTCATTCCATAACTGGAAGCCTGGATCTCCCACTCCCCTTCCCCTCGTTTTGTTCATCCCCCACCTCCTGCCCTCTGGCACCATCAGTTTGCTGTGTGTTTATGGGCCTATTTCTGTTTGTTTATTCATATGTTTTGTGTTTTAGATTCCACATATGAGTGAAATCATATGGCATTTGTCTTTCTCTGACTTATTTCACTTAGCATAATACCCTTCGGGTCCATGCATGTTGTCACAAATGACAAGATCTCATTGGAAGTTGACGTTCTTACCGTGAAGTCTTTTGTATCAAGGGTGGGAGGAAATTAGAATAAGATTAGCTACCTTGAGAAATAGATGAAGCAGAAAATACACCAGCATCAGTAAAGACAGGAAGTAGTGAGGAGCACACCTTCCTTAACCCCCTGGCTCTAAAGGAAGAATGGATTCTGAGGCTCTGGGCGCTCAAGGAAAGGTGAGCCTGGGAAGCAGTGAGCTTCCTAGTAAGTAGCACATGGAAGGCTATATAGAACTTTTGTCAAATTGGATATAATTTAAGACTGTGATAGTATCTCAGGGCCAAAGGAGTTTAGTGCAGGACAGCATCAGCAATGACATGTCCTTACTGCCACACATTTCCAAGGGGCTTGTTGGAGAACTTTTGACAAGACCAACAAATCTCCCCATGAACCCAATGGCCAAATTGCTGTCACCGAGTAAATGTGATTATGTTGTAAGTAAAGGCCTGTGGGCTAACCTGTCATGCCGCCGACATCCTCCTGGTAAGCAGCCCAAACCCTGCTGACACAAGGCTGTTCCTAACAGAGAAATTGTCAGCCCCAACGTTTCCTGCTCCTTATATCACAGCTCAACGTGTCCAGGGGGGGACACCTGTCCAATTAGTGCCAGTGCTATTTGGCGTTTATGGCACACATTTCATTTTTCAAGCATTTTATAATCCTATGCTGTGTTTCTTCCACACCCACTCCCCTCCCTGCCCCTGCCCACACATGTCTTAGGCTAAACAACATTTGTACCCTTTGCAGTATCCTTCACAGAGCCTCTGTGCTTATTTGATTATAGCATCCAGATTTGACTCTAAATTTAAAAAGAACTCAGGGTCCAGGAGAGCAACGCAAATAATCAGATGTTTAGAAAATGGGACTAGAGATAAAAGGTTAAAGAAATTGAGATTATTTAGCTCTGAAAAGAGAGTAATGATGGGTGACTATATAGTGTTCAACAGAGTCTGTAAGTGCTGTTTTCCGGGAGGTCATAAAAAAAATCCAAACCATGCCTACACACTCACTTGACCCGTGATCTCTTAACTTTTATTTTTTTCCCATGGGAAACGATTTCAAGTATTTTTCTCTCATTTATTCACTTATTTGTTTGGGGGGATGGAGAGCAGGGTAGGAAATGAAGAGAATGAGGTAAAGGGAAGGCGATTCCATTCTGCGTTGAGAACCCTTGGGAACAGAGCTGAAGTAGCAGAACAGGGAAAGAGCATTAGCATGGAGTTAGTGGTGGGCTCACAGAATATGTGAACCTTCAAAATAAAATCACCGAGGGGAGCCTGGGTGGCTCAGTCGTTAAGCATCTGCCTTCAGCTCAGGTCATGATTCCAGGGTTCTGGGATCGAGCCCGGCATCTGGCTCCCTGCTCGGCCTGCTTAGCCTGCTTCTCCCTCTCCCACTCCCCCTGCTTGTGTTCCGTCTCTTGCTGTGTCTCTCTCTGTTCAACAAATAAATAAAAAAATCTTAAAAAAAATAAAATAAAAAATCACCTAATTTCTTTTATTGTTTCCTGAAACATGCAGCGACCTGCTTAAAAGCAGAGCTCCCCACCTTGGCCTCCACTCTTTCCCCTCATGAGGGCTGAGAATGTGATTAGGTCAGGAAGAACCAGCCGTCTGGACTCTCCTTTCAGCAGTACTCAGAGGGTAAAGCATGGAGTTCTTATTTAAATCCCCAGCACAGTGCCGGACACAAATCAATTTCCTAGTAAAAGTTGGTTGAATTGAATTGACTACCCAAACTTTCCAATTTTTGAATGAGATTTAGGAAGGTATTAAACTATGGAAACAGTACACTTTCAGGAGTAAGTTCCAAATTCAAGGTCTTGACTCTCTAGAGTGAGTTGAAGGTGAGGAGGTAGAGAAACTGTTGGAAATTTCTAACACAGAGTCCTAGATTGGAACAATATGTTTTGAACTTTGTAAAGAAAGGGACCATAGCTGGCAGACATCCAGAAAATGAGAGGGGCTGGTTTTCAATGTTAGTTTCAATTCCCCAAGGAATGAAAGTGATACCATCAAGTTTAGTTTTACATAGGCTGGTCTATAGTTACATGATGGAAAAGAGAAGTAACTCTTTGCCGGAGATTACCTGGTGTTACAGATTGAGTTGCATCCTCCCCTCCCCCACAGTGTTGAAGACTTAACCCCTGATACCTGTGAATGTGATCTTATTTGGAAACAGGGTCTTTGCAGTTGATCAATTTAAGGTGAGGTCATGAGGGTGGCCCTTAATCCAGTATGACTGTGTCCCTATAAAAAGGGTAGATTTGGACACAGAGACATGCACACAGGGAGAATGCCACGTGAAAACTGGAATTATGCTTCCACAAGCCAAGGAACACCAAAGGTTTCTAGCAAAGCGCCAGAAGCCAACAGAGATGCATGGAAAAGAGGAGATATAAGAGAGAGCTCACAGCCTTCAGAAGGAACCAACTCTACAAACACTTTGATTTTGTGCCTCCAGCCTCCAGTCCTGTGGAACAAAACATTTCTGTTGTTTAAGCCATCCAGTATGTAGTATTTGTCACGGCAGCCCAGGAAACTAATACGTCTGGATAAATGAATCAATCTCTACCTTCTTTGGTAAATATAACTCTGGTCATGGGTCTAAACATTAGCAATGGGGCTCCTCTCTCTTCCAGGAAAGCTAAGTGTTTCATGTTCTCCAAGTTTCAGAGCTGTGCAGCACATATGAGACCGAATTCCTTCCCTCTCCTCTCTCTATCCTTCACCCCACACTGAATCATAACTTAAGGGCTGGGTATTTATTTATTTACTAAAAGCCCTAGATAGCAATAGATTTTATTTTCCAAATGTGTTCTCAAACTTCTCTTTGCCATCTCCTCCTTTTGAAATAGCCATTCACATGATCGTTGATGCAACATATCAGTTTGGTGTTTCAGCCTCCAGATGTCTTTTTGGGGATGAGTTTGCATCTGTTAGAGATGAAATTACTAAGTGTCATCGTTGCTTTTCCTTGTGGAAAATTACTTAGGGGCAAACAAACCGTTCTCCTTGACCCCTGATGCATTTTAAACTAAGTCATCCTTTTGTTCTATCAATAGCAAAAAACAAGCATCTGTCAAAAACTGGTCAGCCAAAGGGGTAGTGACAACAGGGGAAAGATGAAAGCTCATTGCCTTTTGTCTTTACATATTTATATACAACTATTTTTTGTTTTTCTCTAAGACTAGCCAGAAACAAGATGTTGAAGCAAAGTTAAGCGGCTCTCTCCTAGCCACAGCCCCTGCATCTTGCTTGCTATCATCTCAAGACAGCCCTTTTATGCCTGCAGGCTGCCAGATGTTTGTTACCTCTAAGTTTTATGCCATTAAAACTTGAATTTGTTACAGTAGGAATTTAGGACTTTGCCAGCTAGGGCCTGAAAGCTATCTGCAACTTTCTTTTTGCTCTTGAATCCACTGGGTGAGCACTCCCATGCCACGTACAGCCAGAGGCCAGCTAACATGCCCATCTCCTTAAGAAGACCTCCAAGGAAGTGCACTTCAGGGGCCAAATCACACCATCTGGCGCCTTCAGAGAAGTTGGCCCTTACCCACTTGGCCATTAGCTAAGTCAGCCTCACTGTTTACAGGGCAAACTACGGGCTGCCTGTGCCCCACGCATGGCCGCACTCTTCACCCACCACAGTCTGTCACGGTGGGACTCCAACTGCTGAAGGCCTGAGAGTCCAAGAGCCAGGGCTCTTTCTGGCCAAGCTTAAATGAATACCTTCTTTCTCCATTTTTTTTTCCTCCTGCTTCATTGTCCACTCATTCCTACAAGCACTACCAGGTGGCGGTAATCACTGACTTACTGTCTTCGCATGCCCAGGGCCCCACATCTGTGCAATGACAGATGTTTACAGCCTGATTTTTGCATTCTGTTTTGGTAAATTGGCCTAATTTAAAGCATAACTCACATATGATGTTGAGTCTGACATAGACAGCTACTTACTTAGCTAATCATATATTCTGTCCTCTTCCTTAGCCACACCTCCCATTTTAGCTCAGGGCAGCAATAGGCCCACTTAGCAAAATTCCCTTTGCTTCTAGAAGTGATCAAGCGGTCTAATTCTGATCAATGAATTGAAAGCAAAATTCTGCCGGGCGAGGACTCCATGAAGGCTACTGTTTTCTTGTTAAAAGGAAACAGTTTCAGTTGGCACTCAGTTTTTTCTCCCCCTCCTCATCTTCCTTTCATCTTCCTGCCAAATTCACAGATGTGGTGTCTAGAGTCGTGCTGTGTAATCATACTTCCTGTGACGATGGAAATGAGCTCTATCTGCCCTCGTCGGTACAGTAACCACCTGCCCATGTGACTGTTGAGCACCTGAAATGTGGCTAGTGTGACTGAGGAACTGAATTTTTGATCTAACTTAATTTAAACATAAATAGCCACATGTGGCTAGTTGCTACATATTGGACGGCATAGAGAAGGGGCAGCATCCATCCTTCAAGCAAGCGGTTGAAAGCACCTTAAGGGCAGTGGCTGGGAAATGCAAGAAGAGCCCATTGGACAGGTCCCCAAGTTAGCATGATAGCTGGGCAGCCCTGGACTGCTTGTTGCATGAGAAAAATAGACCTTGATTCAGATAAGCCATTGTTGTTGGGTTTCTATTAAATGCAGTTTCATGTGGTCATACCAGATACTCTTACCAAAATGTTCATACTCAAGTGTAGTCTCTGGGAGAGGCAATTCTCTCTCTCTCTCTCCCTCTCTCTCTCTCTAAAGATTTCTTTATTTGAGAGAGAGAGAGGGCCTAGGGGCAGAGGGAGAGAATCTCAAGAAGACTCTTTGCTGAGTGCAGAGCCTGACCCAGGGCCCCATCCCACTATCATGAGATCATGACCTGAGCTGAAATCAAGAGTCAGACGGTTAACCAACTGAGCCACCCAGGCGCCCAGGCAGAGGCAATTCTTAAAGAAAGTTGAGTAATACAATGATGACTTTATGTAGGAATTCCCCTTGTGCAATCTGGTTTTGTAGTGAAATCTTTGTCCCTGAATCTGCTTTTTGGATTTGCATTTCTAAATGCTTGTCTAGCCACATACCTATCTGCCTTGTACTCTAAGCACAGGGGCTAGGCACTTGGGAACTGGAATCTGGTGTGTTGGTTTTACATCCCCGCTCTGCCACTTACCGTGCAGCCTTGGGGAGGCCACATCACTTTTAGTTTAGCTTTGGTTTCCTCATCCACAAAATAGGATTACCTTTCCAGGTTATCATAAGGATGAAAATGAAGCAATGTCAGGGATGGTGCTCTAAACGGTACCCAGCACAACAGAAGCATCTCAAGAATGTTAGTGCTGTCGTTATTTTCCAGCCTGTGGGCAGAACTACTACTTATTTAGAGCATGCATTTAAAAATGTATTTCCTTGAACATCAAAAGAACCAGGACCAGAAGCCTTGTCTCTTGCCTTCCAGAAGAGTGGTTTTTCCACTTTCAACAGCATTTTCCATAGGACAGACTTTGGGAATACGGCACCATAAAAATCTATACTCTCAATCCTGTGACGGCTCGTCCCCTGAGAAATTCACATTTCCATGTTACTTTTTCTGTTATTTAAGGACTAATAATTCCTTTTGTCTGAATTCTGGATCTTTTGCCTGTTCGTTATCAAAATAGCTCTATGGAAAGAGAACAGGGACTTTGAAAGTAAATACATTGAATCCTAACTCTGTTGATAATAGCTTTTGTGACCTTGTGCCAACATGTCAGTTTCTCTGCACCTGCTTTGCCTCCTTGCTAATGTAAGAATAATAGGATGTTGCGAGGGTTAGATTGAATGAGATAAATATAAGGCAACTAGCAGGGTGGGCAGTTATAAATTTTAACTCTCTTCTGTTTTGCGAAGTCCCTTTCTGGGTAGCTTTTCCCAAGAAGGACTGTAACTTGATGGCAGCTATTTCTGGCTGGTGTAGAGGAGGGGGTTCTAGCTATCATAACTCAAAAAGATTTAGGGATCATAGCTATCATCATAGAATCCTAAGCTCAGAATAAGCCTCAAAGATCTTCTAGTTGAGACCTTCAATATTGATGAGAAAATCTTTACCCAAAGAAGTCAGGGACTCTGAATCTTAGAGCTCTAAGAGATTGGAGTAGCCACTCTAATTCAACTTGCTTTCTGTTCTGTAGAACAGACATCCTTAGGGAAGTACAGGATTATAAAATTCTCATTTCAGGAGATTTCATCTTTTCCAAGATACTTATCGCTACTGCATGGATACACAGGGTTGACTAAATATGCAAGTCAAGAGTTTCTCAGCAATGGAGATGATCTTTCAGGAACACTATTAAAAGCCAAAGAGAGACAGAAGAGGTGGCAGGGAGAGGCTCTGTCTGATGGAGAGAGCACTATCAAGAATGGGGTCAAAGGGGTCAAGTTGCAGTGCTGCTACTCATGAGGGCATGACCTTGGATAAGTCATTTAAAATTCTCCCATTCTGTATTCTTCACCTCAAAACAGGCACTCTAATACCCACTTTCAAGCATAGACATGTGGATCAGATGAGATCATGTACTTGGAAGCTCTTTATAAAGTGTAGATTGTTCTGGTAGGGTAGGGTTATTTCCTAGTAGGTGTGAATTAAAATTCTCACTACAGTGGGTTCAGATCTTCTCAAAATGCTGTGCCCAGGTGCATCTGAGAACACCAGAGAAGCCTGAAAAATTCTGCGTATAGATTTGACCTCTCTACTTGAACTCCAGAAATTTGGCAGTGTGAACCTAGATACGTCTCCATTTCTAGAAGTACAGAGTCCAAGGCTCTTAACAAAAATTGCATGTTTCTTTTCTTTTGTATTTTTGGAGTTTTAAATCACAAAAGATCACTCAGCTTCTGGAGGGAGTTCTTGGTGAATTATGATCTTCTGTGAACTTCCTGGCAATGGGCTCTCATATTAGAAGAGTTAGTGGTTGAAAATGACTCAAGAGTTTCTCCACACTGATTTGGTAAATCTTTCTGAAAAATACTGTCACATCTCTTTCCAGCCCTGGAAATTCTTGCTGCCACGTTTTGTCTGATCCCTCTGATGTATTTAGTCCCAAGGGTGACATAATGACATCACTGTGTGAATTCTTTCTAATTAACTGGCTGAGGGTAAACAAAATTGAACTCAACTGCTCCGTATTTTGTAGGGTGTGTACTTTTATCTCTTATGATGGTACTGGGGCAAGTGAGTTCTAAACACACACAGATCATTCTGTTTGCTGGTTTACATCTTTGCCTCACATTACCTTTGCCTCACATTACCTTTGCCTCACATTACCTAATGCAACTTCAATTACATTTCAGAATAGAATAAATGCAAGTTCATACTCATAAATACACAATGTGGACAGATGCCCATATCAGTAGTTCATATGTTAAAATGATGCTTCTGGCGTTGATAAAAATGTACCTATGTGAGAAGAACTGAGCATATAATTATAATTGAAATGTCTACAACAGTATGGTTAACTTGGATCAATTTTAGGTGAGGAATAGGGTCCAAAACTGCTTTTAGAATTAAAAATTGGAATTTTTTTTTCTCTGCCAGTGAAAGTTAAAACTGAGGAAATAAAGCAGTGGAGAAATGAATGATTCATCTAGTATCATTGGGGAATAGAAGGAGGATCATAACTCACAGGACTGAAATTTCTAGGTGGTTCTAATGTTTTCTGAACAAAGAAAGGGTACCTGGGTAGTTTTTTTAAGCTCCTCTCCTAGTAATTCAGAAGTTTATTAACCTTCTCAGTTTTTTAAAAAAAAAATGATGCCTTAACAACCTGGTATTAATTAATTTATTGTTACACTTCTTGGTGTCTGCCATTTTCTCTTTACAATCGGTTCTCCAGTCAGGACTTTCTGCGTGACAAACTTGCTAAAGACACAAAATTTTTTATTCTATTTTATCTTATTAGCTGTAACAGTTATAGCTGATGTAGTACATCTTGAAGTCCTCTGGAAATTTGTTATTTTCAAGAAAATTTTCTATTAACCTGTTCAGGTCTCCTGTGGCTTGTCAAACTCAGATCTCTTCAAATGAGGTGAAAACAAATTCAGATTGCCAGTCAACTGATGGCCTCCTTTGTGTACAAAAATGACAACTGTCTCAAGGCTAGAAACCTTTTTTCCCACATTCTGTTATGTAATATGCACTGGCTTTTAGAAGAAGCTTCTTCTTCCTGTAGGGAACATATTCCTTATAAAAGAAGGTACAGGAAGATGACGAAGCAGAAACCCTGCCCCAGGATCTGCTGCTCTCAACCCACTTTTAAGTCCCACTTGTCTGCGGCCGTCCCATGTTCCACTGGTGACCACAGATGAACCATGCCTCCTGGTGCTCACCATCTACGCATTCCTCCTCCATATTGACTCTGGGCTTGGCCCTTGCAACTTAACCTTGACCACTTAGCAAGTCTTATGCAAGCAGAAGCTTCATAAACACTAACACTTTGGAATATTCCCTCTTGGAACCGTGAGACCACCGTGCTGGGGGGAAGCCCATGCTAGCCTCATGAAGAGACCACGTGAAGGAAAACTGAGGCCTCAGATATATAACCTCCGGGAAGTCACTGGAACCATCCCAGCTGAAGCCCCAGACATGGTGGAACAGAGATGAGCTGTCTCCCTTGTTTTCTGCTTGTTCTCACCCACAAAATGGTGAACAAAACCAATCTGTATTATTTTAAGTCACTAAATTTGGGGTCATTTTTATGTAGCAGTAGATAACAGGATTAAGTGTAGTGTGGCACTTAAGGGCACAGACTCTGGGGCCTCATTGCCTGGGCGTGTTATAGCAAGCCATGTGCATGTGTTAGCTGCTGTGTTTCTAAAACCAGGCTCTCAGGGGCGCCTGGGTGGCTCAATGGGTTAAAGCCTCTGCCTTCGGCTCAGGTCATGATCTCAGGGTCCTGGGATCAAGCCCCGCATCGGGCTCTCTGCTCAGTGGGGAGCCTGCTTCCCCCTCCCTCTCTGCCTGCCTCTTTGCCTACTTGTGATCTCTCTCTCTGTCAAATAAATAAATAAAATCTTAAAATAATAATAATAATAATAATAATAATAATAATAATAATAATAAAACCAGGCTCTCGGAGAGATTGGCATAGACAGATAGCAGCCAAGGCACATGAGAACAGAGTGACGCCTGATGACTGGCTGGCTTGTTGTGTTTGATCACTGGAACTGGTGTGTTGGCAGCACTATAAGGAAGGGCTGTGATTCTTCCCAAGTCCCTTCCCTTTTGGAAAGTTCTGATTCACAGGGGAGACCCCTCTGTGGTTTTGTCAACATGAAAAGGAAGGCACAAGGTCTGGATTTGCACTTGCTCTGCTGGATTTAGTGGGGTTCTGAATTCGCTCCACAGTGTTGAGTAAGTCACTTAGTCCTGTGGACTTGAGTGTCACATCTATTAAAAGGAGGAGGGTCAGGGGCGCCTGAGTGGCTCAGTTGATAAGCATCTGCCTTTGGCTCAGGTCATGATCCCAGGGTCCTGGGATTAAGCCCTGCATAGGGCTCCCTGCTCAGCAGGAAGCCTGCTTCTCCCTCTCCCACTCTCCCTGCTTGTGTTCCCTCTCTCAGTGTCTCTCTCTCTCTGTCAAATAAATAAATAAAATTAAAAAAAAAAAAAAAGAGGAGGGTCAGACTTGGTGGCCTCAGAGTTCTTGGTGCTCTTCTCTGCTGGAATGATGATAGTTCCGATGTCAGGCCTGTGAGGAAGTATTTGGGGGAGATGAGCACCCCATACTCCTCAGATAATGTCAAAGACTCACTACGGAACCTGTTCCCCACCCCACCCCCACCCTGGCATGTAGAGCTGGCCTCTCCTATCCTACCACTTGCTCCTGCCTGAGCTATCCTTACACCCTACTAAAGTATCTCAATCACCTCTTTGCCCGAGGCAGCAACATGTCTCATTTACCATTGTATTCTCAGGGTCATTGCTTTGTAAGTGCTCAGTAAATATTTGGCCAAAAAATCACCATGATTGTCAAGAAGAAAGGGAGGTTCCTAGACTTCTGCTTCACCCCCCTGTCTTTCTGTTAACTCTCAGGAGGAGGAGGGTGCCGGGAGGAAGATTGAACAGCCATAGAAGAGGTCTAGTAGGGCAATAAGGAATTGGAAGATAGGCCTCTGGGACTTTGAAATAAATGCAAATTGCTCCCACCCTTCAGAATATTCCAGTTCTCTGTAGGCTCAAGGCAAAGTCCTTGGAGTTCTTCAAATACAGCACTAAGTTTGGTAAAAGCCCACTGTGAAGTATGTTGCAGAGGCAACCACAGAGCTTTAAAGGTCAAGTCCTTCCCCTCCCTCCCCCAGGACCATATATACAGGCCTCAGCCTGACCTGGCCTGAAAGAGCAGCAAGCGCCTTGCAGCGCGTGCTCTGCTGATGGAGTTATTCTCTTCATGAAGTCTACTTTGAAAGCTTCCATTTGATAGGTTCTTAATAGATACAAAACCTCATGCTAAGGGTTGATTAATTTATGTATTCACTTATTCATCCATTTCCAGTGTTCCTAGGACTTTTGCTGGGTCCCATTTGAAAATACAGCAAAATGCTCTCATGAAACTCCACGTTATTTTACCGACCTGTTATGTCAAACCAAGTGTTCCCATGTGGGAATTCCTTCCTGACATTTCTTTTTTTTTTTTTTTTTAAGATTTTATTTATTTATTTGACAGAGAGAGAGAGAGATCACAAGCAGGCAGAGAGGCAGGCAGAGAGACAGAGGGGGAAGCAGGCTCCCTGCTGAGCAGAGCGCCCGATGCGGGGCTCGATCCCAGGACCCTAAGACCATGACCCGAGCTGAAGGCAGAGGCTTAACCCACTGAGCCACCCAGGCACCCCCTTCCTGACATTTCTTGAGACATTTACATGTTTGTCCGAATCCCCAGCAATACACCGATTGCCCAGTACGTATCGAGCATTTTGCTAGGCCCTGGGGTGAGGATTGTAAATAAGACATCATCCCTGTTTTCACAGACTTTGCAACATATGTCCTCTAACCTTCTTGACAGCGATACACGTAGTTGTTCTTCCCATTTCACAGAAGAGGAAGGTGAGGTAGCAGTGGACATTGGTCCATGTGTCCCTCTTTATCATCAAAGTTGCAGCTGATTCAACAAGACAGTTTTTGTTTTTAATTATTCAGTGCATACATTTCCATAGTCTAATCGTACTCTGTGAGACAATCTTCCATTCCCTTGCTGAATCCCTTGGGGATTTGGTGCTCCAGGTCATTGGGCCAGGATAGTAAGACAAGTGAGGAGGGCACACAGTCCCAAATGATATGCATGGTATCCCCAGCCCACCTTCTTGTTGCTAACATACCCTACGAATTTTCTACCCTAGGGAGCTATCAGGTTTTTTGCTGAGATTTGTTCTGACAATGCCAAGCATAAGATTTGAAAAATTTATAAAATGAACATCTGTGAAATTATGAAAAAAATCTGGAAACATTTTCTGCTTGAATAAAATCCTAGATCTTTTTGTTTCTTTTCATTTTGTATGAGAAAACGCATATCATGAAATTAAGAGCAAAGACAACATAAACATTCTGGGCTGTTTCCCTCATTTTCTCCTATTTGGTTCGCTAATCAATAACCTATTTTCCAAGCCTGCTACATAAAGAGCATAATAATGTGTTTCGGGAGTGGGGGGGGGGAGTTCAGTTTAATTCTTTCCTTATATTTCTTGAAAACGTGTTACATGTAAGGCAGAGTGTTATGGGCCATAATGGATCATTCCGCTTTCAGGGGGATTGACAGTGACTTTGGGGAATATTGGCAGCTCAAGCTTGTGTGAGCAGAGCCTCATTGAGAGCAAGTTGGCTCTCACCAAGTAGAGATTTTGTATGGATGGACGCCCATTCCCAGGGCCAGTGTGAGCAAAGATATGGGGCAGAGAAAGTGCAGTTGTGTCCTGGAACTAGTGTAGCAGGCCTGGAGCTTCGAGGGCATGAAACAAGGAGGAAGGGAGAGAGTCTAGGCTGATCAGCTGGCAAAGTAGACTGCACTCTGAATGACAGCTGAGGAAGGAAATGATTCTGTTCCCCAGGAAAAAGAAGCAGAAACAAAATAAGATGTGCA
Source organism: Potos flavus (assembly GCA_028534135.1). Taxonomy (NCBI): domain Eukaryota; kingdom Metazoa; phylum Chordata; class Mammalia; order Carnivora; family Procyonidae; genus Potos; species Potos flavus. The sequence continues at coordinate 48,944,720 of CM052887.1, forward strand.
ACAGCAGTGGGAAGAAGGAGGAAAAGAAAGAGGAAGGAGGAAGGGGAGAAGGAGGACGAGGAGTCCTTCCTGATTTGTAATCTCCATGGAAATGTTTGCAATATCACACGAAACTCACTTTGGGCACAGAGATTTAGAAATACAAAGCAATCGAGAGTTTGTGAGGCTGTCCATTTCTGGCTTTTCCCTTGGTCTACTGGAGTGGTTCAAATGGGTTATACGTGGCCAGAAAGACCAAGAGGGTCTGGTTCAGTCGATGGTTGGGCTTGTGAAGGCTAAATCCTTGCATGTTTATCACCCAGGTTTGAGCAGAGGGGAGATCACCCTGGCTAGTCTCTGGTACCCAGACGCTTCTTTCCTGCGATCCCATCCTGCACTGGCTTTGTAGGACTTGGCCTGAAACTGACTTCAGTTTCCCAGAGATCTGACGCACCAAGGGTCAGCAAAGCCTTGCAAGGCTCTCTGAGTCAGCAGTTGTCAAACCTTTTCTGTTTCTTTTTTAGTAGCGGAACTGTTCTTTTAAAACAAACAATAAATTCTTGGAAAAAGCCAGCTATGTTAAACTGACAGATGCAGCACTGCTGGGTGACAGCGGAGACGAGGGGCTGCGTGAGCCCTACCCGCAAGCACTCCTCTGGTGTTCCCTGAGCTGAGAGGCTTCTGTGGGACATGGTGTGGAGCCCCTGTTCTAGGCCCAGTCTTGCCAGAATCAGCTTAGTGACCAGAAATGAGCTGGATCCAGATGAAGTTCCCAGAGGTTTTGGTGTTAGGGAAGAGAGAGGCGGTCTGTATAGGGCTAAGGGGGCTGAGGGTCAGAAAGCTGGTGGTGAGGTTTAGGAGAAAAGATGGCCAAAGCATCATTTTCCATACTCCCTGTAGTTTTGCTGGGCACCATTTAAAAATACAGCCAAGTGCTTTTATGAAACTCTGCATTATTTAACTGATCTGCTTCTCTTGTCAAACCTAGTGTGTCCATGTGGAAATTCTGCTCTGGCGTTTTTCAGGAAACTTATGTTTTTCTAAATCCACAGAAAAACCTGTCAAATTGCGAAAAAGGAAAAAAGTGCAGTTCTCCTGTGAAAATTGAAGCTTAATGATCGAAATAGAGCAACTAACTGGTCAGAAGGAATCCAAAGACATCAAATTGAAAGCAAGAGCAGGAAATATTAACATGTAGATTCTGAGGTTAAAGTTGACATTTCCTGGAGCCTGATGAGGAGCACAGAGAAGTGTCACAATCTAATCAGCCAGGCTTGCTTGTAGCTGAGGCCATTATTAGTATGTGTTCATGAGCCAATCTGCTGCGAATGGTGACTCATTCTTCCATCTCAAATAAATATTAATAAATTTATATGCATAGTATACTTCACACAAATCCTGTGAGTGGTGTTTCAAGACATAATGAGTTTTGGAAGCAAAATAAGATCTTAAATTGGCAATTTAAACTTTGATTCTGTTTAGTACTATTAACTTTGCTAGGAGATCTGAATGTTATTTAAATACTAACCAATAATGTTTGCTGGTGTTTTCTAGCATTCTAATATTTTCTATCGGGTACAGCTTTTCATAAATACTGCTAAAGTTAATATGTCTTATTAATTAAACAATTTTTAAGATATCCGTGATAATGAATCAAGTGCATGAGGAATATTGAAAGGATTTTAAGAATAGTTGATGATTTGGGGGAATTCCAGACAATTTCTGGAATTCTAATTTTATATCCTGAATTCTGATTAATATCTGTAAGGAATTTGGAAACAAGCTGGTTACAATCTTGGACCTGAGGTATCACTGATCATTTAAGCGATCTCAAAATCATCGAGATGGATCAAACTTGATCCGTGCTATGACAATGACTTAGCAAATGCTTCTCTCTAAGTCTGACTTGAAGCTTGCACAAGTATTCACAGTTGACTTCAGAAATAGGGATCTTTTAATTATTAAAAATGGAGAGTTCAGAGTTTTTTCCTGAAGAAGAACGGATGAATTCTGTAATACATCTTTCTAAAGCTTTCATATAAAATGAGCTCCTAAAGTCACTTGGAAATTGAATTATGTATATATATTACATATATATATATACCTGTGATGTGTATGTGTGTGTGTGTGTGTGTGTGTGTTCACAGTGTTAATAGAAGCAGCCAGGGGCACCTGGGTGGCTTAGTGGGTTAAAGCCTCTGCCTTCAGCTCAGGTCATGATCTTAGGGTCCTGGGATCGAGCCCTGCATCGGGTTCTCTGCTCAGCAGGGAGCCTGCTTCCCCCTCTCTCTCTGCCTGCCTCTTTGCCTACTTGTGATCTCTCTCTCTGTCAAATAAATAAATAAAATTTAAAAAAAAAAAATAGAGGCAGCCAGACTTCTCTCCATCTGAAGTAAGAAAAGCAATACTTTTTTAAAAAAATATGTGGATTTCTCCTCATCTTGGAGTCACAATATGGAGTTCCAACATATAAATGGTGAACACAGGAACAATTCAAGCACTGGGTTGAATTATCTTTGTGATTTGATTATAATGTGCACGTTTGAAGTAGAACATTTATCATATGTCATTGCTTTTGACTGGCTTTAAACCACAGCTCTACTAAAGGCTTTTTATTAAATAGGTTTTAGTTTGATCATAAAGCAATTCTGCTTCCTGAAATCTCATTTGTCCAGAGCAGCATCACATATTTATACTTAACATTTTGGGGTCAAACAATGGAAGGAAGGTGAATGCTTGAATTATTGCACTATTTATAATCAATGGTTGCAATAAAGCATTATCTCTAAACTTGACTATCACTGAATATGGTCTTCAAAAATATATTGGTCTGTCTATTTTATAGCTGGGAGAGAGGCTGTGTTGACTTTTGCTTCTGCCAGAAAAGGAAGGAAGAGATTTCTACGATTTAAGTTGAAGTCTGGATTAGATGGAGAGGATAAGCTTAAAAATAAATTAACTGAAACTCTGTATTTACATGACTTTTGACACCATTTGCCCAATGTCCCGCCAAAAGTTCTAACACTCATTTCCCCAAGACCTACTGTGTCAGTCTATAATATGAGTTGAGATTTAGGTCGTGTCAGCTCCTTGTATTATGCAGAAGCCAATAATTAAATTTGGGGAGATAATTATCCTGATTAAAGCCAGTCAAAGATGTTATCTCTAGATAAGGAATGGTTTTAAGACAGAGTTGAATGAGGAAAAAGTTTTTCACAGACCTGCTCACTATTACAAAGCAATAAAATAATGATATCCTTAACTGCTGTTTCTTTGAAGGTATGTTAGTCGATTCAGCATATCAATTAATATGAACAGATTGTGAGCAGAAATCTATTACAAATTATTAAGTATTTATTATCTCTCTTACCACAGCCTTTAAGAAAATTCAGTATTGTCTGATTTTCAAAACATAGAATTAGGGATTATCGGTGGGTACTGAGGCAGTAGTAGTAGCAACAGGAGAAGGTCATATTCTGTGAAGAACTTGCAATTCCTTTAGATAGTGATTGGAAAGTCCCTGAACAGCCCTGGATCAGAGTAGAAAAACTTAGAAAGAGCTACGAAATCCTTTCCCTATGGTTTGGGTTTGGGGTGGGGGTAGGGTTACTCTGTTACATATTTCTGCACTTTAGATGGATACAGTAGACCAACCTGATTCAGTCTGTTTCACATGGTGGGAGGGGGAGTGGGAACTACATTCCCTGTAACAATTCTTTTTTTCTTTTTTTTTTATGACAGACTGTGGATTTTAGATCAACTAACTTCAAATCACTAATTTACAAGTAAGACATTACTTGAATGGTGTTAGACAAGGACAAAAAGATGTACTCTGTGTCAAAGAGCCCTCAGTCACCTTCAGTTCTTTGGGGGAACAATGGGAATTATAAACAAGCTGAGAAAAAGAAATTCAGGAAGACAGAGCAGATGAGGAAAACAGTACTTTTTTTCCCATTGGAGAGAAAAAATAAACCAATTATAAGTAATGAGATTATGAGATTTTTGAACCAGAAAGTAATAGGAGGCTTCATTTAATCCACTGCTCCTGGAGATGCCCAGTGGGGAGGGGTGGTACTTTCCAGGATAGGAGGGGACCTTGGTTTTGCTTTGCAAGATTGAGAGAGAGGAAAGAAGAGGTGAACATGCTTTTTCTCTGTTTGTGGGCTCCATAGAGCTTCCCATACTCACATCAGTTTGGTGGCTGGAGGGGCATTGATAGCATTGCTTTCAGGCTCTTGCATCCTTGAGTAAAGGGGTCGCCAGGGAATACTTTATTTCTCAGGAAGACCCAGACACCCAAGCTTACAGGCTCTGCTCCCCCAATTCAGCTGCAGCTGGATATGAGTTCAGATACAATGTCAGATTGGGCATCCAAGGATGTGGCAAAAGGAGAAAGGGACTTAGAATTCCCTATCTCCTTGCCAGAAGGCCCGTTACAAAGCTACCCTGGTGTAAAGGAGAGAGTGGCAAGAGTGGTTAAAAAGATCAACATGAAAATATTTTAATAATGTCAAATATGATTTAAATTAATGTCCTTCTATCAAGATTTTAGAAGTATAAATATTTTTTCAATGAAATGCACAGCATAGTTCTCATGTTTTTTTTCCTCTGAATGCTCACATAATTCTTTCACTAGGAATTATGAAAACAGGAGGAGAATTTTTTTTTGCATTTGTTAGGTGATAGAGATCCCTAAAATATGGGTTAGACATCTATGGATTACTTTTATAACATGAACCAGACCCACTCTTTTGATCCAAAAACACAGAGTTGGCAATTTTCCCCCTCAGTGAGATACTGTACAGACTAATCTAGAATTATATATTTTGGCCAATGTGGCAGGCTGATGAGCTTATTTTTTTTCTCAATGCCAGCAAAGGGCAAAAAATATTTGCTAATTGTATAAGTTATAGTTAAGACAGAGTGACTGTAACCAAAAGTCCCCATAATACAGTGAATGACCTGGACCAGAGCTTGTATGACCTGGGCTGATGGACAGTTATGCTCTACGCAGCCACCAGACATCTCAGTGCCTGTCCTATTTTTGTTCTACCATAATATGGAGGCATTAATTTTGTCTTCTAAACCAAAGCTGTGACATAGATGATTATATTCCAGCTAATGGGACAGAGAAAAGTCAGAAAAAAAAAAATCCAAGGCAAGAAATTTCCTTCCAAGCATGTGACACATACATAGCACATATCACCTTTGTTCACATTCTATTAAAGAGTACTTAGTCACTTCAGTTCCATAGACATACCTGGCCACAAAGAAGGCTTGAAATGTGGTCTCTACCAGAGTGACTATATGCCTGGAAGAGAGAACAGTAGGTCACAATCATGGAGATTTTATTGTCATTGTCCCAAGGTGGCTTAGGAAGAAAAAAGGCATTTTTTCCATAATAATTATTTTAAGAAAATCTTAAAATAATTATTTTCTGAAGATCAGCATGATCTTCTCTTTTTCCAGCTTCTCTAGGATATTTGGGCTTAGCTACCACAAATTATACACATACACAGATACACACACACCATCAAAAAACAAAACAAAAAACTCAAATGAAACAAACTTGAAAATATAAAACCATGGTGTGAGTTTGACCTTCCCTAGAAAGGAATCTGGTAGAAAGAACCCTTGAGGTGTAATCAGGATCCCAAATATTTAGATCCAGCCCAGTTATTCATTCAGTAAGTGACCCTGAGTAAGTGACCCTGAGTAAGTAACTTACCCAGTCCTCATCTATAAAATGAAGGGATTGGACTGGATCAATTTGAACTTTGAAGATTTCATTTACTCTTAAAAAGATGTCATGTACTCCCTCATGATAATTCTTGGGCTTTTAGAATCCGTTGATTGAAAAGATACAGAATCAGAAAACACTAGAATTAATTTAGTAGCATTTCAAAATAAATGGTAGAACATCTACTGTTTATTCAGTCTGCATTAGTTTCTGGGGTACTGGGTTCCCAGGTTGGGAACAACCAAAGCAGATGTTTGTCAGGATGTCTTGATGCTTTAAAAGTCTTCAGTTTTGAGATCCTATTCATAGTAGGCTTAGGTATGATTCAAAGGCAAGAGCATGAGACGGGAGGAGGAGGAAGAGACATCATCATACTCAACAAATGAAACCTGTTCAGAGAAAATAATTTTTTTTATTATTGACTATATTCCCCATGCTGTACTTTAAATTTTCATCCCTATGACTTAATTATTTTATAATTAGAAGTTTGTACCTTACAATGCTCTTCACCTATTTTGCCCTTTCTCCCACTCACCTCTCCTCTGACAACCACTGATTTGTTCTCTGTATTTAAGAGTCTGTTTGGTTTCTTTGTTTTGTTTTTGTTTTGTTTTTTAGATTCCACATCTAAATATGGTAGACATATGGCATTTTTCTTTATTTGTCTGACTTATTTCCCTTAGCCTAGTACCATCTAGGTCCACCCATGTTGTCACCAAGGGCAATATTTCATTCTTTTTTTAATGGCTGAGTAATATCCCATTGTATACCATCACTTCTTTATCCATTCATCTATTGATGGATGCTTAGGTTGCTTCCATATGTTGACTATTGTAAATAATGTTGCAATAAACATGGGAGTGTATATATCTTTTCAAATAAGTATGTTCATTTTCTTTGGGCAAGTACCGAGTAGTGAAATTTACTGGATCAAGTGGTATTTCTATTTTTAATGTTTTGAGGAAACTCCATATTGTTTTCCACAGTGGTTGCATCAGTTTCCATTCCCCTAACAGGGCACGAGGGTTCCCTTTTCTCTCCATCCTCGTGAACACTTGTTATTTCTTGTCTTTTTGATACTAGCCATTCTGACTGGTATGAGGTGATAGATCATTGTGGTTTTGATTTGCATTTCCCTGATGATGGGTGATGTTGAGCATCTTCTCATGTATTTGTTGGCCATTTGTATGTCTTTGGAAAAATATCTATTCAAGTCTTCTGCTCATCTTTTAATCAGATTGTGGTATTTTGGTGTTGAGTTTTGTAAGTTCTTTATAATATATTTCAGATATTAACCCGCTTTATGAGATATCTTATCTGCAAATATCTTCTTCCATTCAGTAGGTTGTCCTTTTGTTTTGTTGATAAAATAAAAGCTTTTTATTTTAGTGTAGTCCCAGTAGTTTTATTTTTGTTTGTTTCCCTTGCCTGAGGAGACATATCCAGAGGAAAGCATTTATCCTTTGTTTCACAAAGAGTCCACTAATAAGACCTAATTCCTTTTTTTAAATTAAGATTTTATTTATTTATTTGAGAAAGAGAGAGAAAGAGTGAGCATGAGCCGGGGGAGGGACAGAGGGAGCGGGAGAAACAGGCTCCCAGCTGGGCAGGGAGCCCCACGTGGGGCTCAGTCCCAGGACCCTGGGATCATGACCGGAGCTGAAGGCAGCCGCTTAACTGACTGAGCCACCCAGGCGCCCCAAGACCTAATTCCTTAATCAATTTTTTTTTATATCACAGTTAAACTGATCCCACTTTTTTTCCATTTCCATTTTGATTTTTCTGAAATTATTTTCATTGAAATCAATAAAGTTTTGATTCATTGTTTAGTTGGGTTCTCCTCTCCCTTTTGGCTTATATCAAATCTTACAGATAATAATTTCTGCCTTTGTGAGTTTTCTTTTGTGGCCATTATTTTTTTCAATTCTAATTTTATGGGTCAAATTTTGCAGATCCTAATTCTGAGGAGGAAATCTAATTCTTCTATCAGTTTAAAACCATACTAGTCTTGTCTCATGAACTTTAACCATTTACTGATTTTGATTTTTTTTTTAGTATTTCTATAGACTTTTTGTCTTTGATTTACTAGTTTTTTGAGTGTTTAGAAAGATGTGGGTATTTTTTTTACTAGATTTGGTCTATTTTACTGTGCAGTTTTGGGCTTTGTCAACTTTATAGTATTCATTATCCACTAGTTAATTTTAGCATCCAAAGCTAAGATCATTGATAAGATAAAGGCACAGAATCAGACTGCATGGTAGATTAACATACTGCAGACATACGGTGGAGTCCATATACCAGGAGGGAAAGGTCTTCCTTTGTAGAGTTTCACATGATCAAAATTTCTATCTCAGACCAACAAGCAATATCCTGCTAAATGTGCTATACAGGAGACATTCCCATTAAAATCAGGAACAAGAAAATGATGTACACTATCCCTATTACTTATCCTTCTTCTAAAATAGGCAAAAAGGGTTGGTGTGATAAGATCATGGGTTTGAAATGCCTGTAAGTATTGAAGTGGGAGAAGTCCAGGAATCTAGGATATGCATTTTAGAGGTTGGAAAGGGAGCTAGGACAGATTTTTAAATAGGGGATTTTGGAGATAGAAACTGTGAGTGAAATCCTGAGAGTAGATGGGATCACTCAGAGAAAGTACAGACGCAGAGGAGGAGAAGGCATAGGATGGAAGCCTAAGGAACTTCAACACTTATGGTGAAACAGAGGAGGGGACCCAGAAGGGAACTATGAAAGAGAGATAAGAGGGAATTGAGAAAACTGGTGTCACAGAGCAGAGGAGAAAAGACTTGAGGAAAGAAGTAGGGGTCAATGGCGTTGGAAGTTGCTGAGAGGCCAAGAAAGATGGGGACTGAAGGGTGTGGATTTAACATAAGAACTCTAAAAAAATTCACACCCTAGGCCCAGGAATCCCACTCTAAGAAAATGTCCTCCTAGTAGAAACTGAAACCGGGTGAAAGATTTATGTATAAGTGCTTGGTATAGCTTTGTTTGTAATTGAAGAAAAAAAAAAAAGAAAAACCTGAATGTTCAACCTCAGAAGTCTTTTAAAATCATTTTATACAGCAATTAAAATCCTGATTTTGAAGGCTATTTAATGGCAGGTGAAACGTATAAATACGCTAAAATATTACTAGTGGTATCTCTGAGGATTGAGGTTATAAACGATTTTGCATTTTCTCACTTATGCTTTTCTATATTTTGTAAAATTTTCACTAACGAACATATCTAATTTTATAATTGAGGAAAAACATTATTTAGAAAGGTTTTTTTTGTTTTTATTTTTTAAGTAGCTAGGGGATACATTCTTGCTGACCAGACACAATAAGCTTTAATTAGGTTTTTTTTCTAGCAGGATAGAAACAGAAATCCAAGCTATTGAGAAGGACTGAGTCCAAGAAGTGACTGTCAATTTATATAATGCATTATTTCTAAAGCTTAATTCGGAGGAAAGGATGGCTAGAATCTGTGATAGTATTTCTGTTCTACTTGCTCCTCTCTGCTCCCTGATTTTGCCTTCTATTTGGAGATTATTTTGCTAGTTGTTCTGTAGGGTGACAAGGGCATGGCTTTCTCAGATTCATATCCTATCAACTCTTACTTATAACTGAAATCTTCACTTATTTACTATTGGTTCAAAACATAAATAAGAGAATTCTCTGGGTAGCCAAAATGCAGCAGTCTGAGTGAGCAAAGTCATGCTGGTCGAAGTTGGTGTTGAAAAAGTACAACCAAAAGATTTTCGGGATGGGGGCAGGCGAGTGGGAAATGAGAAATGTTCTCCTATATTGTTACAGCATAATGATGAATTGCTTTTGCTTTTCCAAAACCAGGCTCGAGCTCCTCTGTTCACCTCCATTATCTGCTGCTGGTCTCCAAAGGCATATTACCATATTAATTCATTGTGTTATACAATTTGGTCAACTAAATGAGCTTAGCTTATGCCCTCTTAATGGCATTGGCTTTTAATGTTGGTTTCGTGGGATACATTTAACAAAACAGATGTGTCAAGGAAATGTATTTAAACTCAATTTGGTTTTAAAATGACTAGTGGTCTCTTTAATGAGCCGGGTACCAAGGAAAAAAAGAGAGAGAGAGAGAGAGAGCATTGCAGGCAACATATTGTGATAAATGTAGAGTATAAATGCTGAAATATCCCCAATGCCCAGGGTGATCAGATGTGCTCTGGAAAGAAAGTCATGCACTAAAAATATGCCATTACTAGATCTAAGCCTACGTCTTTTGTGTGTGTGTGTGTGTGTGTGTGTGTGTGTGTGTGTGGAAAGGACAGGACACTGGTTACTTAGAGGAATTGGCCTGCATGTGAGTAAGACTGAGATTTAACTGTGTGTTGTAAATGCTTCCATGTCACTGACTCAGTGAGACAGCCCGAAGAAAGAAATGTGTGATAGTGGCGTGAATGGTGAATGGCCTGCGGCGTTAGTTCATGCTTGTAATTCAAGCCTAACAGTGTAGTAGAAATGTGAGTTTAGAGCCTCATATACTTAGGTAGGAATTCTCACTTCTTTGCTTTATTAGCTGAGTGATCACAGGAGTGTCAATTCACCCATTTAGACTTTGGTTTCCTTGTCTGTAAAATGGGACAATACTTTAATACTTTAACCTAGAGTTGTGAAACCTAGCAACAATGTAGAGACAATGAGGTATATCTAGACCTTTTTCTGTACGTGTGCATGTGTGTGTATAAAATCTTTCTATAATCTTCATATTATTAATATACCTCCCTCATAATAAATACTTGATTTTATGGAATTGTGAAACTAAAAACTGAAGTCATGAATTCCATTTCCTTTATAGTCTTCAGCTGGCTGTGCACATTCAGAGTGGCTGGCCACAGAAAAGCTCATCTGATCATATCTCCCAATGTGGTGGCCAGATGGATTGCTGGCCAGTGAGGCAGCCCCAGCAATTGGCCTGACCTTAAGGGCAGCTAAGATCATTATTCTGGACTTAAAACATCCTGATCCAATGGCTGCATATTGACAAAACTAATGATCTCTGCTTGGAAAAATAGCATAGTCAATGTTCTTTCTAGGCTGATATGATCAAGATTTTTTTCTCGGGGAAGTTCATAATATCCAAGGTAGATTTTACCATATTTTCTCTATTCATCCTGACTGTAACAATGGCTAGAGGAAAAATTGTTTCCAAGGTGATGACAAAAAAGAAACAGTTTACATTTTCAACTTTTTTGGGCCACTTCTCCCCTGTCACACCTACACATTAGGTCATTTGAACTACTATTGTCTCTCCCACAGACAGCCTAAGTTTAGTTCCCACCTCTAAACTGTTATGATGCCATTTTACACATGCCAGACGTTGTGCTAAGGGCCAGATGATATGACGGTAAATCACATAGTTGTTGCCTTCAAGGTGCTTACAGACCAGGAGTGAGCCACTTCTCCTTAGCAGAATTCTGCTTGCCCTTGTACATGTCATTCCAACTCTTACCCATCTCTTAAAGTGCACATTAATTTGTGTCTCTCCCACACATTGCTGGAGGATAAATTAGTGAATCTCTATGGAAGGTAATTGGGCAAAATCTAATAAATTTAAATGCATATACAATTTAGCCTAAGAGTTTCATTCCAAAATATTTATCCTATAAATATATTGCACATGATTAAAATGCCTATCCACAAGGGAATTCATTGTAGAACTGTTCATACTAGGGAGATATTGAAAACCATCTAAATGTCCATCAATGGTTGACTTAATTATGGTGTATACATACCATATGAAATGATGAAGCCAATAGAAATAATGAGAGTCTCTGTATCTACTAATGAGAAATGATCTCCAAGATATATTGTTAAATGGAAGAATAAAGGGCAGAAGAATATGCAGAGTGGGCACAAGCTTTCTAAGGAAAAAAAAAAAATCACATATCTATGTTTGTAAATGCACAGAAAAATCTTTGGGAGGATGCAGAAGAAACTGGTACCTGTGGTTACCTCTGGGAAGGGAGGCTGGGCAATTATGGGTCAAGACAGAGTAGTGTTACTTTTCACTCTGCACCCTTTTGTACCTTTTGAATTTTACACCTTGCACATATATTATCTACTCAAAATAATACATTCAGTTCAGTTGTAAAAGTCCTGATGCCAAAAAAAAAAAAAAATCTACAAATAAACAATTCTTTTGATCTATTCAATCTAGAGATTTCTTCCTTCCTCTCTGAGCAGGTATACTGGTATCTCGTATTGGAATCTGTAATTTTCTGCCATGAGATATCTCTTTTGCTTTCGGAACATTTAAAATCGTGAGTGTATTATCAGTGTTAAAGAGGGCTGGATACAGTATAATTTGGCTGGAGTGCAGCATGGATGATGGCTCTTCTGCTGGACACCATGATGACAAGCGGGTACTGGTTAGTGGATAGGGGAAGGTCCTCCCTCAGAAGTGGCAGAGAAATTCAAGGATTCTGCAATGTAGTTGGTGCCTGAGGTTCCCTCCAAAGGCCCTAAGTAATGGCAGTGTGACCAAAGCTTCTGCATGGAAGGCGACAGAATCTTCTTAGGGAAAAGAATTATTTTCATTCCTTTCTTGAATGGATGGTTTGAATCAGGAAAATGCCTTGATAACTGCATCAAGGATGGAAGATGATGATCTAAAGGCATGGATTAGAAGGAGATCACAGAGAAGTATCTAAACAGCTCTGTCTAGAAAATGAATAGGAGCTTGAAAGTAGGAACGAGTAGAGGAGAAGGGAGGTAGAGGAGGGCAGAGAGGGATCCTGGAGCCAAGTGGCATTGCAGGAGACTGACACTTAAGGAGAAAAGTGTCCAATGGGCAATTCGTGGTGCTGGGTTGATAGGGGGACTCCTGAGACCAGGAGTATCTATTACTGTAATTTCAAATTATCTTTGTTTCTGTCAGTTAAATGGCATTTGCTTCCCCAGCTGTCCAGTAAAATGTGCTGCTACACAGCAAGTACTTTATGTCAGCAGGTTTTGGGGAAATCTGGGAAAAGGCCTGGACTCCATGGCTAGATTGGGGAGGATGGGCATGCAACACAGTAGCAGGAGACTGAGGGAAGATCGGGATACACCAGGAGCTCACAGCCAAAGGAGACCGTGAAGACTCGGCCCCTGGGAAGAGAGTTATGTAGGGTGTCAGACTCTGTAAGAAAGTTGATAGGAGAGTTGGGACAATTTTATACAGACTTCAAAGGATACGATCTCCGTCATGCATTTTTTTTTTTTTTTAAGATTTTTTTTATTTGACACACAGAGAGAGATCACAAGTAGGCAGAGAAAGAGGGGGAAGCAGGCTCCCTGCTGAGCAGAGAGCCCAATGCGGGGCTCGATCCCAGGACCCTGAGATCATGACCTGAGCTAAAGGCAGAGGCTTAACCCACTGAGCCACCCAGGCACCCCTCCATCATGCATTTTATAGTGTGAAAACTTCCAGGTGAAAAAGAAAAAAACAAAACAAAACAAAACAAAAAAATCAGTCCTCTGGAAGCCTGAGACTTGCAGGCATTTAGAAACAACCAGGAGATTGACTGCATTTTCCACTGTCCATGACAACATCAAGCATTGTAGGAAAACAGCCGGGAGTCATGTCATTGCCTCTGGCTTAGTCTGTACTTTACCCAACAGAGAATTCCTTGACATCCTCCATCTTTGACATTTGCCTATTACACACACCATTGTGGGGAGTAAGGATAAGTTTGTTCTGAATTGATTCTTGCTATTATCTCAGTGTTTCTTTTATAAACTAGAAGACAATGTTGAGATTCTCAGATAAGCTTACATTACTTTTTGTAGAACTTTGCAAAGTAGATACTTGCATCTACCCACATATTTTGCTGAGTGAAGTATTTGGACTGCTAAATGTAATATAAAAAACAACAATCAATAAAAAAATCTGTTTTAAGTTCTTCCATCACTTTCTCCATGTTTCCCCAGAGTGTGTTACAAGGCCCTGATATAACTACAATCTGTAAATGCCAGTCTTACCCCCACTTTCAATAATGCCATTCATCCAAGAATCCCAAAGCGTTTTTTAATAACAGACTCATTAATCCTCATAACACTCCTTCATTTGACACATGTAACTCTCACTACATGATATGTTGGTACTTACTCTGGATTTAATTTAACAGATTTCCCCCCTGTTGTGGGTAGTCATTTACATTGACCTCATTTAAGCTGAGTTATCGCTCAGATTTGAGCAAGTTTGAATGGTCTCATCCCAAAATGACATCTTCTGGCAGATAGAGGAAAACCATCTTAAGAAGCAATTATTTTTTTTTTTTAAGGAGAGGTTTCAGCAACAAATGGCCCTATAAATAAACAACTGGATTTTAATCATGAGCTAAGAGACCGAGACATTTTGCCACTTTATAAAAACGTGAAATTGAATGAATTTCAGAATTCATGGAAGAGAGAAAACAGGCTTAGCTGAGCCTGGGAGGCTCTGTGTAGCAAAAGCTTAACCTCTTGTCTTATCAAAGAATTTCATTTTTTTTACCTTTCCTCTTTTTATACTTGGCCTCTTTATCTCTGTCCTTTCTGTGGCCAGGTATCAAGGTAGTTTTCTGGAGTTAAAATCTAGCAATAGTAGAGTTCCAAATCAGGGTGAGCTGGGTTCAATTGTCTAAGAAAGTACGGCTCGTAGAATGGGTTTGAGGGTGGGCTCTGATATCTATTGATTCAAGTAAGCAAAAGAGGTAAGTCCAAGGAGGAAAAGCATACAAACCAGAGTTGGTGGGCAAATGGGAGATTAGGGTCAGAGATTGACAATGAGGTAGTGCGTTGCTGGGGAACCAACTTTCATGAGCAGCATTTTTTTGGGACATCCTCTACCCAGTGGTTATTCCTCCCTCACTTTTAAAGGCATGGCGTTCTGAATGAGGCATCTCATAAAATGACTCCTTCCTGCGGCTTCAGCTGTCACCTCTATGTAGATAATTTTCAAATCTCTCATATCTGCCTCCCCTCCTAGAGCAGTGACTCTCAACCATAACAGATGTAATACTCCTTTCATAACAATATTTTTAATGTTCTTTTTATTATGAAATTCATAAATAACATAAATTACCTATCTATATAATTTAAAAAGAAAATGTCTTGACCGTATTATAAAAAATAAGGGAAAATTAATAATACAGTATGTATTTCAGTGTGCAAATTCTTGGGCACAACTATACCAGAAGACAAAATGAAGTGTCAGAAGTCTGTGCCTTACCCAAAAATCAGAGGGATGGCACAATTGTAAAGCCAGAATATATGGGCATACTGTGTCAGCAACTCTAATATCATGACTAATGTTGCCATTGGTGGTATGACTTCATGAAATGGTCAATAGATCTTGGTCAAGTTTTAAAACAAGCAACATACAATTAACATGAAATAAACTACTAGCAACATACAATTTACATAAAATCAGTAGTAAATTCACATGATTCACATGATTCACAGTAAATCATGTGAATATAAACCCATTCACATGATAGTTGCATTCCAGGAAGTTGGTATACTTTAGGAGACACAAAAGTACATTGCATTTATATATCAAATAGAGTTAGGTTCTAGGCTTAGATAATTGAATTTTGTCCTATGTCAGCGTTTCTCAAACCTTTTGGTCTCAGAACTTCTTTACACTATTGAGGACCCCAGAAGCATTTGCTCATGTGGGTTATATCTATTGGTATTTACTGTATTAGAAATTAAAATATAAATTTTAACAGTATTTACTATATATTCTAAAATAGCAATAATACAATTACATGTTAACATAACATTTTATTAAAAGTATATCTCCCCAAACAAAAGATAATTTGGTGAGAAGAATGGCATGTTTGACAGTTTTGCAAATCTCTGTAATATCTGGCTTATCAATCACAGCAAGATTCCCTTATCTGTTTCTGTATTCAGTCTATTGCAATATGATGTTTTGCTTGAAGTTTTTGAAGAAAATCCAGCCTTATACAGATATGTAGTTGGAAAAGGCAGAAGTTTTGTCTTAGACTTTTCAGGTAGTTGTGGATATTTTTCTTTGGTAAGACACAAAGCTCAACAAGTGATAGTTTCTTTTATTTATTTTTTAACAAGTGATGGTTTCTTTTTTTTTTTTTAAGATTTTATTTCTCTATCTGAGAGACGGAATGAGTGAGAGAGCACAAGCAGAGAGAGAGGCAGAGGGAGAGGGAGAAGCAGACTCTCCACTGAGCAGAGAGCTGCTGAGGGGCTTGATCCTTGGACCCTGGGATCATGACCTGAGCCAAATGCCGATGCTAAACTGACTGAGCCACCCAGGCGCCCCCAAGTGATGGTTTTTTCTTTCTTAATTTCTTTTTTTTCTTTTTATTTACTTACTTGAGAGATAGAGAGAGCACAAGAAGGCAGAGGGGCAGGCAGAGGGAGAGGGAAAAGCAGGCTCTCTGCTGAGCAGGGAGCCCGATGCGGGGCTTGATCCCAGGACCTCGGTGTCATGACCTGAGCCGAAGGCAGACGCTTAACTGACTGAGTCACCTAGATGCCCCAAGTGATGGTATCTTAAGGGCTATTCAGAATGAGACCCAAAATCTTATCAATGATTATCTTGTACTCTGTTACATTAAATTCCACACTGGTCTATCTTGCACTTTTTTTTTTTTTTTTTACCAAGCATGATTTTGTAACATTGTACATTGGTCATTTGTAAAGGATTGGCTCATTGAGTTATACAGATATCCAATGTTGACACATTTCATCATAGAAAATCAATAAATCACATTCATTAATATTGCCACCAGTCTCATCAGAAAGTCCTTTAAGATTGAAAAGCTATCAAGCTCATGGTGGCAGGCGCAAATTTCTCACAATTCCAATTCTTGCTTGAATGCTTAAATGTTATCTGCGCTAACACGTACTTTTTACTTGTTTCCTTGGAAATACAAAAATTGTTCATTTTTGAGAAAATGGTCTGCAAGATATCTATCTGAATAATCACAGTTTGTCTACCTGTTGTTTTTTCAGGTAAAAACATTCCATTTCAGCTTGCGATTCAAACAAATTATATTTTGATATGTAGCATTTTGTCAGACAAAACAGTTAAAAGGTGTGTACTCAAAAGTTGGTATTAGATGAAGTTAATAAATTTTATTGCTTCACAAGAACATTCTAAAGTGAAAATGGAGGGTGTTACTGTTTTTGTTTGTTTAACGGCAAGTGCATGGTAATGAAGAATGCGATGATTACTAGTGCACTACAGCTTGGTGCTAGTGCTTTGATTTGTGCAAGGCACCAACATTTTTATCCACTATTCCTTTTTGTCTTATCATTGCAAATGTCAACTCAGCAAAAAAGGCAAATAATATGATTGTATGACTGTGAAAATGGGTTAGACCTTAATTATTCCTGAAATGGTCTAGAGGCTCTCCAGGGGTCCCCAGACCATACTTTGAGAACCAATATCCTACTTGGATATCTGGGGAAACATGTGAAAGCCACACAGGACAATTTATTGTTGCGTTTGTACTGCACACATTGTACACATCATGGTATCTCTGGTTCCTGTTCTCTGATGTCAGTAGTGCCTTGCCATCATTTTGACAACTAGAAATGCCCAGAAATGTTCTCAATACCCCCTTAGGGACTGGAGTGACCCTTTGAGAAATACTTCTCTAGAGTCTTGATCTGTGTTAGCAACTTGACCAGCAAACTTTCCATGGGAAGGCCAGCCTGCATTTGACATCTACAAACCAAACTTGTCACTTCCCGATGGATACAACTATGTTAGAGCTGGAAGGACCTATAGGGTTCAATTAGGTCCACCCTTTACAAATGAAGAAACTGAGGCACAAGAAAGATAAGTGACGTCAAGGTCATAGTAAGATTAAAAGTGACCATTATGGAATAATGGTTCCTTCCATCATGTTTCAGGCATCTTATGCAGTTTCTATTTAATTTGTAGCTATTTCCAGCTTTGTTTTACAAAAGACAAAAATGAGGCTCAGAGATGAATGGCTTCTCAGTTTATGAAACTGGTAAGTGGTAGAATGAAGACCTTGAATCCAGGTCTCTTGGTTCCAAGTGCAGTGCTCTTCCCTCCCTGCCATGCCTGATCTTCTCTTGTGCTTTCATCATGCACATCCAGTGAGATCCTGCCTTCATTAAATTGTCCATGTTCACCCTCTATTTTCAGTGTTGTCTTTTAGTTTGGTTCCTCATTTCCTCTGATTTGGACTTATCTCTTCTTAGCTGGGCACCCTGACTCTCCTCTGTTTTCTCTTCCGTCCATCCTGGATACCCTCTGTGTGCTAAAGTCGTGGATCAGGACTGGATCCCCAGAGGGGAGAGTACCGAGCGCAGATACATGCTGTGGGACCTGGAGGATAGGTGGATCTGGGGACTTGCACCCTATGATTTAGGGGAGAAGGATATCCTAGGTGTTTGTAGTTCTTCTTATCTTGTCGGCAATTCTTGAAGTCAGCATTGTTACCTCGTTTTAGCAGGAGGAAATGGAACCTGAGACATGGTAAATGGCTTACACGAGCTCACACAGCCTGCCACTGACAACTGGGAACTCGGACCCTGACTTCTTGTCTCCAAAGCCCTCTTCCATTCACATATCCCTCTAGGAAGGCATGGGGAATAATGTTCGGGAAAGCATTAGGATTCCTGCCAGGCCTAAAAGTGAGACAAACCCAAGTTGACTTCCAGCTAAGGGATGGAGCATGTTTGTTCAGCACCCAGTTCAACCAGAAGAGGGGTGAGGAGAAGATTCTGGGGCTGGTTCTCCAGGATCTGTGCCAGGGAAACCAAACTTGGTTAGAAGTGAGTTAAAGTCAGCTGAGCAGATCTAGAGTTATGGATTTCTCTTGCTTCTGCATTTATGGAAAGTGGGTGTTGTTTTTTCTTAGTTTGCTAGAAAAAATCCCTTTGGAAAAGTCAAACACTGCCTTCTGAGCACTGAGAGGAAACAGAGTGTCCCCATACGTTGGCAGGCCAGAGAGCAGTCTTGGGGAATCCCTAGAAGTCTGCATGCTAGAGGCATCAAAAGGTGGCTCCTAAGGCAAGCGAAGCTGCAGGGGGAGCTGGGGGCTTGGAGAGGGATGGATCTTCCTGGGCTGGCCTCGCTGTCTACAAACTCCCCACATGCCTGCTACATGTGCCAACTATTTTATTCCTCCCCTTTGCTCCAGGGATGCGTATTCCCTTCTGGCTCTCTACTTCCCCTGTTTCTAGTCTTTAGGGATTTAGAACTATGGAGTGAAAACAAATGTGACGTTAAGCCTCTTGATTGCCTCCTTTGTGTATTATCTTCGAAATGGACGAAAAGGCAAGAAACCATAGTAATATATTTGGGCTAGTCCATTCAAGAGAAAAGAAGTGGCTAAAAGTCAGTCTGTCAACAGTGCAATTATTCTTAATACACTTGGCACCTGTCCTGACCTTGCTCACACCACCGGCTCTTCTGGAATCACATTGCCTCTAGCGAGCCCACTTGGGGTTTTCATGGTAAAGACTCTCATGTTTTAAAGAGCAGGAAACTTTGAGCTTAAGGGAGAAAAGGTACAAAAAAGTACTAGAGTTGGAAGTCCTCGTTCCCGTTTTCCCCAACTACTAGGAAAGAGTGTTAGCTGGCCAAGACTACTATACAGACTTCTCACTTTCCCCTTTCTCCTTCTGCTTCTGCATTTCCTTACTAGCCAGTGTTAGAGAAGCTAGAGCACGAGCCAGTTTAATTGGAGTTTGAGAAGCTCAAGTTATGAGGAAACTGGTGCTCAGAGCAGAAGGAGTTAATCAAGGCTCCAGAGGTCTTCCGGGTCCCACCCCTGTGCACCTGCTGTGACGTCAGCTGCCACCAGGGTGAGGGGAGACCCTGCTGCAAAGGCAGGAGAGAGAACACTGCCTTGTGAGGGAAGAGCTTTTTTGAAAAACATTAAAAAAAAAAAGGAAAAGGAAGGTGGGGACCAAGACTTTTTCTCTGGAGAAATGAATATAACAGATAATAGATACGTTCAGTTTAAAACAGTAAACGTTCACGGGTCCACACTTATGCCTGGCCCTCTGGTTAAAAATGCAGATTTCTGGGCTCTGCTTTTTGAGATTAAGGTTTAATGCCTGGTTTTCCAGACCAAAAGGATCAGCTGGTAACATCTGCTAGGTTGATTAAGTCCTCTCTCCCCTGGGAGCTCTCACTCAGTATGTCCCAGTTGAGCTGGAAAATCTAAATCTCAACAGCACAGGTGATTCTGAATTTCCAACACAAGTACTCCTTGAGCCCACTTTGAGAAACTATGAATTGACTTCATTTATAGGCCCTTTTCAATTGTTTTCTTACCTCTGACTATTCAAACCATTTGGAGTATGTAGACATGGATTAAGAGGATCTTCTAGAAAAATCCAGAGGTGGCTATATCCAAAGATGAGAAAGGCCTGGCAGAGTGTTGGGATAAATGTAATCCCCTCTTGGCCTCACTTCAGAAGGCTTTAAAAAAAATCTTTAACTGTCCTTCAACAAGAATCCTTTTAAGGCCCGGAGGGAAGCAGGAGCCCCTTTTTCCAATTTGACTGGAGCTTCAGTCAGAACCCACTCTGGCCTTCAGCTCTGGTTGTGGGATGATGTGGTTTTAGGAATGTGTGGGATTTATAGCTTGAAAATGCCAGAAAAATCAGGAATTTAAATCCCCCCCGATTTATGCCTAGCTTGTTAAAGGCTCTAGAGCTTTAGCGGTGCTAAATGTTTGAGTGAAGCTTGGAAGGGTGAGCTGTGTTCTGCTTTCAGCTGATTATTATTAACAATGGTTGCTCCTAAAGCTTTAGTGGCTCTCAGCTGTAACCTTTAGACTTGGTCCATTCCTGCTTTGTGAGGTGTTACAAATTCCACGATTACAAAAAATTATAATAGGAACATTCTCTGACTTTTACGCCAACATTTCTGAGACTAGTTACCTGGGAGATGGAGGGTTCAGCATCCTTCATCTCTTCCCACATATCTGAGCTGCTTTTTTGTTGAAAGCTGTAAGTATGCAATAAGTTTTCACTCGAGAATAATTCTTTACCCAAGAAGAGACAAATACAAGTACATTCGTCTGTTGTCTGTAATTTTGGCTGCTTATTAAGGATCCAAGAGCATTTGGTACAGAAAACCAGGCTGTCCTCCTCCACACGGTTACTGTAAATGATTTAAATCAATCCCTTTTATGCAGCTTCGGGTACA
This sequence comes from Potos flavus, assembly GCA_028534135.1. Taxonomy (NCBI): domain Eukaryota; kingdom Metazoa; phylum Chordata; class Mammalia; order Carnivora; family Procyonidae; genus Potos; species Potos flavus. The sequence goes on from CM052887.1 coordinate 48,965,634, forward strand.
GAAAGCAGAATATGTAGTGACTAAATATGCCATTTAAATTCTTCTCAGGCAAAGGTTAAAAGAGAGGTGTGTGCTGGTGGGGGAGCAGCGGGTAAGTGGGGAAAGCCAAGATTAGCGAGGTAGCTGTATTCACATATTTCTGATAGGTTTCTAAGATACATGTCTCTTTTTCCAAAGCAAATGCATTCATGCCTGAGAAGGAAAACAAACAGGGAAAATGTTAGCTTTTAGGCTGGTGAGCTCATGAGAAATGCCAAAAGAGTTGTTTGTGCCCAGCCACAAATATCAGGGTTTCTTTATTGTTGAGCTTTGATGCTCGGAATCAGGCGGAACGTTTCCATGACAACTAATAGATGTTCTGTTTATTTACTGACTGGCAGGGAATGACAGTGTCAGCAACTGACATTTTAGTTTCTTTCGCTTCTTTTTCTCCCCTGTAAAGATTTGTTTTAGTCGATGAAAATGGCAACAGCATCTTCCATTTGTCAGAGCTTCTATGACAAAAAGTAAACAGCAGTTTAATTTGATTCAGTTATTCCACGAAACATCCTTTATAGGCCCATTGCCTTCTGGGCTTGGGAGAGTACTTAACACTGGACAGTTGCTGGTGAGATGATTTGCAAAGTGAAAAGCGAATTTCAGGTTTTATTCACTTGAAAATGATCTAACCACCGCATTCCGAGCCGTCTAAATTCGCGTACAGGTCTCATTACCGTCCTCTGCATTTCACGTGACCTCGTTTACTCTCCTACTGATTCATACAAAGGGTTATGAGGACTGGAGCAAGACTCAACGGAAACAGGAGACGGCGCTGCAGGGTGGACAGGTCCCCTCACTGGGGACCAGTAACCGACGATATGTTCCACTGCTTTATCTGCCTGTGGCTTGCCGGCCCTGTAAATTATCTGTGGTCCATTTTTAATGCTGAACCGGCTTCCTCCTACTATCCAGCTGGTGTGTGCTCAAGGGATATAAACCAGTGTTAGCATTTGCTTTAAGAAAACACAATTAGCAAGGCAAGCTGCTGTCGCGGGCAGTGGGGGAGGTGGGAGAGTCATAGGATCCATGCTAAAGCAGAGAATTGGCTTCTTCTTGGTCCCTGTTTTGTGTTCTCTGTGCTGCTGCCCTGATTTGAACAACTGACCCGCCACACGCTTCCCACTTCTAAGACGAGGTCTCCGAAAGCTTTAGGAAACAGAGTCAATATGCGACTCCTGGGAGGTGCTCAAAATTTTATTGCCTGAAACACGCTTCCGTAATTTCCTATGTCTCAGGTAGAAATGAGCTTCTCTTCTAGAAGCTTCGTCACTCCCTTACATTCATCTGTTGCAGACCTGTTTCTCACACTAGAATGTAAGCAACTTGAAGGCGCTGGTTGCCTCTTCCTGGATTTTTGTATCCACAGCAGCTGGCAGGGTTTCTGGCACAGCAGGCATTCAGGAAACTTCTGTGGAACAAATAAATAATGAACAGGTGAGTCACCACAACCCAGCTCCTGAGTGGAGTCAGGCATTGTGTCCTCTGATCAAACTGCCATTACAGCACCCCTCTGGGTATGGGCTATTTCTCGTTCTGTGGAATGAATGCATAGATTATTGTCCGCTGAAGGATGAGAGAGCCACCATTTCTCAAGAGGATGTTCTTCTATTTTGTGACGTATGCATGCAGGCACATACACACCCACACCCACACACCCACACAAAGTAATACAACAGAAAAATAACAAAGGAAAGGGGCAGATTCTAATAAGATATGCATCTAGCCACAAGGAGGTTGTGGGAGACAAGGAGGAGCACCAAAGATCTGGAAACTCGGGTTTTCTGTCACTAGATAGACAACATCTCTGGAGTCTCCATGACCTCACCTCTAAAATGAGGGGTTTTGGCCAGATGAGCTTTTCCCAAATTGTGTTCCAGGGGACACCAAAGTCTACAATGTGTTAAAAGCTCTTCTGGAGCAACCAGAAACCAACTGAACAACCAACTCTGTGTAGTTAACTTAAATAGGAATGCTGAGAGCCCCATGAATAAGTGTAGACTGAAACCGAGAGGTCTTCGAAAATATGTGACTTCTACAGTTGTTCAGTCAGGAATCCTCTCAGAGGGAGCCCATGGGCAGACATGACTTTTTGTAGCCCTATTTGCTAACTAAAACACTTTGCTCAGAGACATCTTTAGACATCCATGGGGTACTGGGGTCCTGGACGACTGGTGGTTCTTTCCCCAAAGGAAAATGAATTTGAGTCGATGGGAATTCTGACTCGTGCTCTTATTTTGTCAAGGTCTTACTTAGTCGGATAAAAAAAAACAACACCTCATTACATTTCACCAACACAATAGAAATAGAGCAGAGACTTAGAAATTTGAGGCAATATTGTAGATAATCAATAACAAGAACCCTGCACTAGTCACTTGTCATGGTCAGGTCACCAATTCACCTTAAGTGTAGGCCAAGTCAGACAGAGGCTTTGGATAATAGGTGACTTCTACAACATCTATGATTATTCAGTCGGGATCCTATCAGAGGAGACCCCTGGGATCTTCAATATGAAGATCTTAAAGGAGGGGAGAAAGATAAAGAGTGGTATATTTATCTTTCCTGACAAATACACAGAATTTGTCAGGAAAAGGGAAGGGAGGAGGAAGAAGTTAACTAGTATTTGTTGAGTAGCTGCTACATGCTAAGCATGATGCTGAGCATTTTGCAATGGCTCTGGAAGGTATCATCATATTCCTTTTATACATGAGAAAGCTGAGGTTCATGGTGACATGAGGATCATCAGGTATAGTGAGGGAAGAGTCCAGAGTCAAACCCTGGTGTGCTATGATATCAAAGTCTGTGAGCGCTCCCTTTTGTTCTGCTGAGAGGAAAGGATATATACCTAGAGAGAGTTATCACCAGCAACCCTTAGCAAGTCCTAATGAAGTCACAGAGATAGTAAGATCATCATGGTCTGGTGGTCAGCGGCAGAATCAAACAAGATGTAGGGTTTGAGCTGATCTTTGAAGAAGTAGAGGATCTAGAGGCACATTTAGAATTATAATTAAACGAAAGAGCCACACCACTTCTGGGGCTTTGCAGATCTCTGACCACATGGTGATCTCTGAGAGAGATCAGAGGGGTGGAAGGGCTAAGTCCAGAGATTCAGGGGGCACGTCACAGCCAGTAGAAACTCATGGTCCAAGATGTGGCTGCTATAGACTGTTTGTGCCTCTCCCCACCGCCACCAAATTCCAGTGTTGAAACCTAATCCTTAATGTCCTGGTATTTGGAGGTGAGGCCCTTGGGGGTGATTAGGTTATGAGGATGGCGCCCTCATGAATGGAATTAATGCCCTTACAAAAGAGACACAGAGAGCTCCCTTATCATTTCTGCCATGTGAGGACACAGCAAAAAGATGGCTGTCTATGAACCAGGATACAGACTCTCACCAGACACTGAATCTTCTGGAGCCTTGATCTTGGGCTTCCAAGCCTTTAGAACTGTGAGAAATACATTTCTGTTGTCTATAAGCCATCTAGTCTATAGCGTTTTTGCTACAGCAACTCAAACAGACTAAGACAATAATAAAATTATAGATATTCTTGGGTTCTTTGTTGTTGCTGCAATGGACTACTTCTACTTGAGCTCTCTGTGGCAGAGTTCATGATCTGGCTATGGAGTGCCTCAAATAATAAGGTCATACAGTGAAAAACAAAGACATGGAAGCTCAATTGGAAAATGGGCAAAAAGATAGAATTGTCAAGAAAATTCTAGTAATCATATATTTTGTCCTCTCTGCCTTCTTGCATCTACTATAGTTTAAATTACTCCAAATGGACCCTAACCATGGCTGGTCTTCCACTTAATAGAGCTGAGAAGGTCTGGTAAATGCTATGGAATTCTTTTCCCACCATTGGAAACAATATTGACTTTGTTTCCATAGGACAACATCGGTAGGTTCTGGTTAAGTCTAATTGCTGTCCCCCAGGTGGTGCCTGTTCACTTTTCTTTTACTGTACTTATGGACACTCTTCTGTGACCCTATTCCAGCTATTAGAGTATCATATGAGTAATGACATATCAACTCTTTATTTTTATTCATTTATTTTTATTTATTTCTTTTTATTCAAATTCAATTAACATATAATGTATTAATGGTTTCAGAGGTAGAGGTCAGTGATTCATCAGTTTTATATAACATCCAGTGCTCATTACATCACATGCCCTGCTTAATGCCCATCACCCAGTTACCCCATCCCCTCACCTCTCTCCTTCCAGCAACCCTCAGAATGTTTCCTATGCTTAAGAGTCACTTGTAGTTTGTCTCCCTCTCTGATTTTGTCTTGTTTTGTTTTTTTCCTCTCTTCCCCTGTGATCCTCTGTTTTGTTTCTTAAATTCCATGTATCAGCGAGATCATATGATAATAGTCTTTCTCTTACTGACTTATTTCACTTAGCATAACACCCTCTAGTTCCATCCACGTCGTGGCAAATGGAAAGATCTCATTTTTTTGATGGCTGAGTAGTATTCCATTGTATTTAGATATCTCATCTTCTTTGTCCATTCATCTGTCGATGGACATCTGGGCTCTTTCCATAGTTTGGCTATTGTGGACATTGCTGCTATAAACGTTGGGGTGCAGGTGCCCTTTCGGATCACTACATTTGTATCTTTGGGATAAATACCCAATAATGCAATTGCAGGGTCATAGGGTAGTTCTATTATTCACTTTTTGAGGAACGTCCATACTGTTTTCCAGAGCGGCTGCACCAGCTTGCATTCTCACCAACAGTGTAAGGGGGTTCCCCTTTCTCTGCATCCTCACTAACATCTATCATTTCCTGAGTGGTTAATTTTAGCTATTCTGACCGGTATGAGGTGGTATCATCATGGTTTTGATTTGTATTTCCCTGATGCCTAGTGATATTGAGCACTTTTTCATGTGTCTGTTGGCCATTTGTAGACACATCAAATCTTTAAGTAAGTCTTCTAGCATTTGGAATCTGAGTTTTGGGGCACAAATATTGTACTTTCAGAATATTGAACCTTTTCCATTTTAACAGAATTCCACCCCCCCCTTATTGAATAATAATGCAAATTAGCCATAGAACTTTTCTGAATATATATATTTTTGATGAGCATTTGACATTACCTCCAACAGTCAAGACTTGAAACATGATTACGTCATACAACTTTGGAAGTCGATAGGGTATTTTTCAGGCAGTCTTATCCAGGGAGTTTTAAAACCGTGCCCCATGGAACCAGAGGAATTGTCTGGGGCTGCCATAGGGAACACTGGGTTCCAGGTCTCCATCCTACTACAGAGGAGCAACTCCTGCCTTGTCTATTTTAGTTATTAGAACTCCTTATAAGATTTCATTTGAAGAATGACACTATGGCTATGTGAAAACCTGGAAACCACACATTTAGTCTAATATTTAGTCTAACCTTTATCCCAGATGAGAATGAGGTCTAGAGAAGGCATATAACTTTCTTTCAAGTGGAATACTAGTAGCGAACTCTAGATTGGCCCCCACTGGGCTCATTCCCCATCATATCCTTTTATTGCTCTGCAATAATGTTTATCAAAGGCCAGATTTATTGGACATTCTTGGATCGGAGTCACACAATTTTAGACCCTAAAGGAAAATATTTTTCTCATGGTATTGTCCCAGGATGCTTTGTCTCATGCTCACATGCGCTGTGAACATACTAAGCAAGATACACAGAGTAGGCTAAGATGAGCAGGAAAAGGAAAATGGTAAATGGCCGTCACTCTTAACAATTTCTGTGAACTTCAGTGTGAAAAATATTATTTCTGATTTTTTTTAATATCATCACCACCCTTCTAAGCAGTCTTCTCTGAACTACCGGGTGACAAATCATGGAAAGCTCATTTCCCAGACTCCCCTGCCAGGGGTTTCCATTTAGATCCCACCCAAGGGGACATTCCTCAGAGATTTGGAAAGCAGAAGGAAAGGAGAAGCTATTATCCTCTTATAAGCTTGAGCAGACAGCTGATATGGGATTTTGCTGGTGGCGTGGTTTAGAAAATCTTCCTAAGAATAATTCACTTCTGTGCTGTAGGCAGCTGAACTCCATTGCTGGTCTTTCTGAGAATCAATTATGTTCATGCTATAGAAGCAGGGACCACTGGTGGTGGCTTCCCAACAACCCTGTATTTCTGGATTTCCTGAAAGTGGCCTTCCTGAGCTATGCTCTCTTCACTGTCTAATAACTGCATGTCCTCTAATTCCCTGTATTAAACATCTTCCTACTCAGAATGTCAAAGGCAATTTCTGTTTTCTGGATTAAAGCCTGGTAGTTTCAGAAATTGATTTCTTCAAAGGAAGTGTTGTGGTGGGGGTGTTGTGAGTGGGTGGCAAGGAAGTTGATATCAGAAGCTGGAAGGATACAGCTTCAAATGGTGTTTCATTTCATAAGGCCATCCTCGGATGTGACCAAGGACAGTAATCAACCAGGAGGAGGGCCCATGGGTGGAACCAAAGGCCCTGGAGAACAGTGGGCAGAAGAGTTCTTTCCAGGGAGCAGAAATTCCTTCCAGAGAGCAGAACCTGGCCTAGTCAAGGGACTTTGCCCACCCTAGGGATAGGGGTGCTTTAGAGTATTTGCTCAGTGGGACCTTAGAATTCTTACAGTTCAGTGACTGACATGAGACTTTCCTTCTTCCTCTTCTAAATGATAGGGTTTATTAAGGCAATTCTCAATGTGTTTACCCACTGTTGGGATGTATGTGGTGGTGGCAGATGGGGTAGGGGGTGGGGCAGGCAGCTTTTCCTTTTAGTTCATAGCCTATCAGGTCTAGAGGGGTCTTGTCTGGATCTGATGGAGAAGTCTGCATGTCTCCCAGAGATCCCGGACCCCAACTTCAGGCTCTGTGAGTGGATAGGACTTTCAGTTGTCCCTCTTGGGAGAGGTGAGTGAATTGTATGTATTGGAGAAAGAATGAAATGGATATTAGGTGACTAGAAGGTAAAACTGAGGGAGGGGCCTGCCATATGCTTACTAGTTTTATTTATTTTTTTCTTCAGTAAAGAGAAGATTCCATTTTCCAGTTTCCTATTCAGTTTGGTTGATGTATCTAATTGGTTTCTGGATAATGGAATGTGGGCTGAAATGATGTGAAATGATATCACTTCCATCTATTGCATAAAAATCCCTTAGTAATCACTCATTCTTTCCCTTTCCTATGGCAACCATTCTGTCCTTGTTGAAAATGTTCCTATCTCAAGACAAAAAGAATCTGGATTTGGGGCCACGCTTTAAGGAGAGCTACCTCTTGACCCACATCAGCCTATGACATAAGTGAGAAGTAAACCTTTATGGGGATAAGTTACCAAGGTTTTTGGATCATTATAGCACATAGTGTTCCTTGTCCTGAGTCATGAAAGAATTTAACAACATAAAATAATTATGTAATTAGCAAAATTTTTAGGGATTTTAAAATGGAGTCAGGATGAATCAGAATACCCACCACAGTCAGAAGGTCATGGCCTCATTCTTGGTCTTTTCAAGTAGGGGTTCCAAGATGTTTTAACTCTTGGATACACTGTTAATTTCCTGATAAATCTGGAAGAAGGAGGCATTTCCTCTACTCCCATCCCCAGAGATAGACTTGTTTGTTTTTTTTTTGCATTTGATGGTGTTGGAACAGGTCTTAGAAAAGAACTCCTCTGACTGTGATGGTCAGAGGTCAGATGGTCAGATGGAGAAACAAAAGGAGGACATGTTCACAGAGCTTCCAAGGATCAAGGTTCTTCTGTGCTAAGTGCCTGTTAGTTTTGTGGACCACCACACTGCTGATGGGGACTTCAGGACACTGCATTTAAGTCCCAACCTGGGGGAGTGAGTGCAAGACTGTGCGTTGAGGGGAAGCAAGGAGGAAGCGGCACAGGAGGGCAGCTAGAGTTAGTGATGCAGATCTTAGGGATACATTTAAAGATGTTACCCTTGTCACCCAAAGTCTCATATGTAACGGTGAGTGGTGAAACTCACAGTGGAACTTGTAGCCTAGGCATGGCTTGATACTCTGCCTTTTACAGAACATAACATTTATGTTTTCCTTAGTAATGAATGCATATTTTTTGACTATAGAAGATTTAGGAATTATAGAAAAACATAGAGTAGAAGAAAATCATAATCCCCCAACCAGGAAATAATCACTATTATTTTGCTATGGTTCTTACCAATCTTTTACATTAATATACATGATTTATATTTAAAAACAAAGTTGATGTACTTTAAGAGTACTTTGTATTAATTAGTACAGGCCAGGTTATGCTACTACAACAAAAGATCCTCAAGTCTCAGTGGTTATAATATCAAAAGTTTATTTCTCATTCATGCTACATGGCCTTGCATGTCAACTCCAGCTTTGCTTCATATTATCTTCATCCTAAGGACCATGGTGAAGGAGCAGCCTCTGTTTAGAACAATCCACTAGCAGAGAGAGAAGAGAATATGACAGATCATGCGGTGGCCTGTAGGCTTCTGCATGAGCGTGACACGTGACATATGTCATTTCTGCTCTCATTTCGTTTTAGACAGCAAATCGTATGGCCAAGTTTAATATTAATGGGTGAGAAATATAATCCTCACAGACAAATATCTGTGAACAATAATACTTATGCCACTGAGCTAGTTTAACGTTCCACACTCCTTTCGCAAGCACTAGAATTGTTAGAAAATTAAAGTGATGTTGCTTTCTTGGTGTGAGAATTTTTACTCATCTCCTACCTTTGGTCCTTCCCATCTTTGTTCTCATTGCCATAGGAAGGGAATGGTGAGGGATGGGTTGGAGCCACTTCCACCAGGGAAAATGAATTTTTTATCAAAATATGGCAACAGTACCTACAGAAAAATTCTAGAAGTTTTTAGAAGTAAATCTGAAGCATAGAAATAAGGTGAGAAGAAAATGTAAATTACATTCTCGATTCAAGAACGAACCTATTCAACAGAAATCTTCCATAAATGATGATCTCTACCTAGCTTCTCCATGCTGAGAGAGGGACAGTTTCCTGGCACCATGGCAGCCCTTTCTAGCAGCTGGTTCAAGGGTCCATATGTAATCAGAGCTACTGTTTTGGGTTCAGATGCCCACATCTACCTATCTCTGTCAGCCTCCCACCTTCTGTTCTCAAAGGCCCTGCCTAGGGGGTCAGGATGCAGCTTCGTAAATCTGAAATCACCTGCTCATTTTCTCAGTACCCAGCTGTTCACGGAATGGTTTAAGAACAGAAGGAAAATGTCCGTTTTCTAATCCTCCATGAGCTTCTGGCCCTTGGCTTCATGGGCATCACCTCCTGTGCTGAGGAGGGCATGAAGCTCACTCACCATCCATTATGTCCTCACCAGGGCCCACAAGTGTCTGCCCAGAGATGGGGGAACATTCATAAAGCTACATGGCGTCTCCTCATGCTGCCCCTGCCCCTGGTTTTCTAATTGGCATGCTGAATGCCTGGGCAGCAGAGACTCTCCCTATTCTCCATTCATTTTCAGTGTAGTCGAGATCCAATTATTTGCAGACAATAACAAATCATACTTTTCCTTATCCTGCAAGTGTGGTTTGACTTCCAAGTACACCCCCGGTGTGCCTCCATGAGCCTCCTTTGCTCGACTTGTCAGGAGGTCACCTTTGTGTAGAGCCCTAGGTTTGGATGGCCAACAGCCACCTCTAGCTTTGCAGCGTGTTTTGTTTTTAGCTTGTGTCCCATGTTCACTGTCCCTGCTGTCTCTCTTCCTAGTCGGCCTCAGGGGCTGTTTGCTTTGTCTATTTATTATTCAGTAAAGTGTACACGTTTTGCATTTAATAAGCCAGAGAACACACAAGGCTCCTTACTGAGTGGGAGTGGACTGTGGTGTTTGCTAGATCAGCTCCATCTCCAGAAGGCAATGATTAGCCTTCTTGTCTCCCACTGTCTCTGTTGGACTCTCCCAAACTGAACACAGCTCTAAAACAGTTTCCTTTAGCATTTTGCTTTTAGTCCTAGTCCCCTAAAGAGGTGAGTTCCAATATCCCTTTAATTTTTAATATACCAGCAGCCAAAGAAAGACTTCTCAAGCTGTATGATTTGATTTGAACACAAATGCCAAAAATGGGGACCAGGTTCCTGTCCACAGGACATATCTGAAAATTTGACTTTTTTTCTTTTCAAATGCCTTGCATTCAGTAAATGGAGTCAAAGAAGAGAATTCAAAGACCACTGACTGCAAATATGGACCCTTTTTAGGGAGATAGTGAATTTGGTGTCAATGGAAGGAAGATAGCTCTGGAGTCGTATGAATATGGGTTTCAAGGACTACATGGGGTTAGCCTCAGTGCATTTTATGTTACTTTGAACCCTGAGTTTTTATGAGTCCATGTGCACTGTGTTGCCTCATCAAAATGAACTACGAAGGAAAAAAACGAATGGGAAAGCAATACATAAGACAAATTGTTCCTTCCCTTAGGCAGTGCTCTGTTCGGATATCTAAAGAGTAGCCTTCTGAATGCCTGGAGTTTATCTTTGGCTGCAAGACAAGCAAACACTGGGCCTGGAATCAGGAGAGTAGGAGGGGGAATAACAACAAAAAGACCCCTTGCCAGGAATGGAGAGGAGGAGACAGGCAGAGCCAGCCCCCTGACTGGCACTGTAGGGTTCAGAGGCCTGGGACAGCTGTGGAGCCCATCACCTCGGGAGGGAGGGTTTGCTCTGCCCCTGGCTTTCTGGCTCCCACCCTTTCTGCACATTTTCTCCAGCTGAGTTCATTCTTGGCTGGTCCTCATTCAAAGGCAAGGGAGCCAGGTGCTGGGGTGGAGCCAGGTTAGAGACTGGAAGTTTGTCCACCTTTGTGATATTAAAGCTAAGGGGGAGAGAGTGAGGTGGAAAACTTAAAGGAGTCTTGATTCCGTTCTGAAGTGTGCTCTGGAAGGACTGCCTTTTAAAGGAACAAGATGGTGGCTTCAAGAATAGTTTTTTGAAAGTTGGGATTGTGGCCTCTGCCAAAGCAACAGGCCCCAGTGTATTGGTGGATGTTTGCTATTAGTTCTTCTTTGGCTGTGTGTAGGAGAAACAAATGGCTTTGTTCCCTGTGAAAGATTTTTCACGTTTCTTGGCCACCCTCGTACAAAAGGACTGTACTCCAGAATTTGTGTAGCGGGGAAAGAACAAGCTTGGTTTCATTAACACTGTTAGTGTAGGGAAGATAGGAAATAAAGTCATGTATTAAGCTGTTGTAAAATGTCAGAAGCGAAAGAGCTTACTGGTGTCACTGGAGAATTGAGAATAAGGGTCTGACCAGTCTGGATCTCTCTCTCTCTTTCTCTCTCTTAAAACTCTCAAAATGTAGCTGATTCAGGCTCTTCCCTGGCTACCAGCTTAACCAGATCTCATCTTTCTCATCTTGACTTACTCCCAGTAGTTAACTCTTCCCAATATAAATGAATCTATGCTCTCTGACTACTCCAGTTGGCATCTCTACATCTTAAACAGAATCCAAGACTAAGCACCCAATAATCCAAGATTGTTCTTGAAAAGCTGGGTGGCGGATACATTATTTTCTATTTTTTTATTAGGTGTTTTCAAGGAAAGAGAGGTATTGGTTTTATAGCAGTAGTCCAGAAAAGTTGAATTACTTTGAAAGTTGAATGTAGGATTAATATTATGTTAAAAAGCTCCGACGAGGGGGAAAAAACCTTTGATTGGATTTTAATATATCTAATTAGCATAAATATGACAAAAGGATAGAAGTTACAGAGAGACATATTTTGGATCAAACAAAGAATAGTTTTTGATGATGGAACTGTTCCAAGATAATGGAGTAATTTGGCTGATAGTGGGCTCCCCTCATTCAAGGTGTTCAAGCAAAGGCTAGAAAAGTATTTGAACATTACTAATTTTAAGGTGTAAAAACAGCAATGAACATTTTACTTCATGAACTAAGAAGTTCTTAATCTGTGAACCTCATAAACATGAATGTAGAATTCTTTTCTTTTCTTTTCTTTTCTTTTCTTTTTTTTAAATATTTTATTTATTTATTTGGCAGAGAGAGACACAGCGAGAGAGGGAACACAAGCAGGGGGAGTGGGAGAGGAAGAAGCAGGCCTCCCACCAAGCAGGGAGCCCGATGCGGGGCTCCATTCCAGGACCCCAGGATCAGGACCCGAGTCGAAGGCAGACACTTAATGACTGAGCCACCCAGGCGCCCCTGGAATTAGTTTCACATGCGCATTTTTAGAGGAGATTTTTTCTTTTTTTATATAATAAATTTTTTTCTTTTATATGATAAACTAATTAATTAGCTCTCCATGTAAAGAGTTAACTTCTCTTAAGCTGTCAGTTAGGTTTTTATGGCTCCACCCTTACACATGACTATTCTGTTAGGGATCAACAGATGTTTGAAGATAACTCCTAACATGAGAGACATCAAAATAAAGAATAGAGACAATAATGCAGGGAAAAGAAAAAAAAGCATCACCACCAACAACAATAATAAATAACTCATTAGTATACCCAGAGAACTAAGAAGATATTTTATGAAACAAGGAACTGGCAACTATATAAAAGGAATGTTTCAAAGACAAAAAGGACCTCTTGGACATTAAAATTCTGATAGAAGATATGAAAAATTCACAGGAAGAATTTCAAGACAAGGAAATCTTGAGAAAGCTGAAAAAGAGGACAAAGAAATGGAAAACAGGGAACTAAAAAATAGAATTAGTCCAGGAGAGTCAACATTTGAATTAAAGAGAGACCCGGATTAAATAGAGGACATCATAAAAAAAAAAAAGAATTCAAGGAAAAACTTCCAGACCCAAAGGACATGAATTTCCAGGTAGAAGGGGTTTGACAACTATACCCTTTGATCTGTTTTCTTAGTAGATTAAAACAATACCAATGCCAATGTATATAAGTATGAAATGTCAGAATACTTGGTCAGAGGGAGGATCCTAAATTTCAAGAAAGAGGAAAGAGAGAGAGGAAGGAAGGGGGGAAGGGAGGGTGGAAGAGAGGGAAAAAGGAAAAGAGGAAGGGAGGGCAGGAGGAAGGAAGGAAGGAAGGAAGCAAGCAAGCAAGCAAGCAAGCAAGGAAATCCAAAAAGTAAAAAAATCCAAACATCATATATGAAAGACTGGAAATCAGAGTGGAATTGAACTCTTGAACAGCAGAAATGAGTAAACCATGGATTAATGTGTTTATTCATTATAAGAGTAAAATTATTTCACCCTAGGATTTTATGCCCAGCCAAACTATCAGTTAGATAGTGGCAGGGGTGATGTGAGTGGTAGCGGTAGTAGGGGTGGGGTGGGGGCAGGAGAATGGATATTTTTTCATACATTCAAGATACTGTGCAAACAATGACTAATGTCTAGACTGCATACACACCAGAGCTGCTGAAGCAGTGTTCACTAGGAAAATTCATGGTAACAGCATCAGTAGCAAGTGTAAAGTTCTCCCACCACACTGTGGGAAATAGCACAGCCTGACAGAGCTAGGTGTCAGACTCTGGAGAAGATACTCAGTTACTTGGGCTTTGGGGCTTTTAAACTGCATAACTAAAGAAACATCATATATCCTCTGTGTAGTTAGAGGTCAGGATATAATGGTAATAGTACTTGGCAGAAACTTATTTCCAGCCCTCTTCTGCCAAGATACTATTTTTGATTGGAGATAGCACCAGCCCCTCCCTTGGAATGATCGGGGGCTAGGATCGAGCCTTGAGGTTGCAGCTGTATGAATATGCAAGTTGTGGTGGGCCTTTTGTCATTGGTGTTCATGGTTAGTAAAGCAGCAGCCCTTCTCTTGGGGTCTAAATGTTGTTGAGGATCAGAATTGATCACCTGAAGCGCTAGACTTACCCTGTTTTAATTGAGCTTTGAAGGAAGTCAGTACTTCCTGGGAGGTCATTTTGTAGGATATCAGTCTTGGACAACTTATCCTTTTCCTCTCAGAAGAGCTCAAAGAGTTTATGTCACATGCACCATTCCTGAGGAAACTACTGGATGATGTGCTCTACCATACAGAGGAGGTAAACTAAGGAAAGAAGACAACACACAATCCAAGAAAAGGGGGACACATACAGGAGAGGCAAAGATAATTGTTAGGGTGACAGAGAAGGGAGATCCCCAGGAGGATAGCTAGGAACAGCTAGAAATTTTCATATCCTACACAGAAGTTCACAGGGGTAAAAAGGAAAACAAGTCCATGGGCTCAGAGTTGTTTGTTTTACTAGCATTTGAAAAATAAATACATTTTTCTGTCTGGGGTCATGAGCCATATTTTTTTTTTTTCTTTTGGCTCTTAAATAACTAACATGGATGGAACAAAGAGGGAAAAACCAAAGCGAAATACAAATCTAGCCATGTGTCAGGAGGCTCCTTTCTTGGTCCCCAAAGTTCTTAGAGCTTGTACAGATCCTTGGCTCCCTTCCCAACTCTACTACCTGAGAGGAGCTCAATATCCTTTGTAGTTACCTTTTCAAGGAAATTTGGGGAGAATGACATCAGCAGAAGAGTCAGATTAGATAACATAAAACAGCTGCCTCTCTACCCCTTCAGATCAACTCCATTCTGGATCAAAGGCTTGCATGCACTTTCTGCATGCACAAAAATAATCTGGAGAGATGTAAAAAATGGATATATGCAAATTTTTGGCCTCAATTACAGATGGTCTATTTCAGTGGGTCTGAGTTGAAGCCCAGTTCTCTGCATTTTTAACATCTAGGTGGTTCAACTATGGACCCACTTTGAGAAAACCTGCTCTAGAGATTGGGCTCCCAGGATTCGATGATGGAATTCCATGAACATGCTCCCTTCTCATTAACCCCAGCAGCATGGAACCTACTCTCAGTGAATGAGTTGTCATTTCCTTAAGGATAATATGGAGCTCTCCTTGTTTGGGGACAAACTTGTGAGGAAGAGAAACATTTCATATGTCTGCTGAAGACTGTTTTGTAGTCCTAGGGTAAGCTTCAAAAATATTATGCCACTTGTATATAGATAATTTAGTGACATAACAGTGATCAACAGAGGGGCACCTGGGTGGCTCAGTTGGTTGAGCATCCAACTCTTGGTTTGGGCTCAGGTCATGATCTCCGGGTCCTGTGATTGAGCCCTGTGTTGGGTTCTGCACTCAGTGGGAAGTCTGCTTGAGGATTCTTTCTCTTCCTCTGCCCCTCCTCGCCAATCCTTCCTCTGCTCCTCCCCGCCAATCCAAACTCTCTCTCTAAAATAAATAAATAGATCTTTTAAAAAAAAGTGGTCAAACAGAATTACAAGTAGAATTCCTAGGAGAAATAATATTGCTTTCAGCCCAAGTATCTGAATAATATTTGTTTTCAACAGGGGGCTCAGTTCTCTTCTTGTGAAAATCTTAATCCCCAAAACCAATTTTTTTTTTTTTTTTTTTTTGTGAAGCCATCATCACTCCTACTACCCTCCCACAACACTTCAAAACCTCATTCTCCCTTGGATCTTATTGCTTCAATTAAAGCACTCACTTTCTGTTATGATAAGGGATTTGTATGTCTGTTTGTCCCCCCAACCAGATTATAGATACCACAGAGATGGAAAATATCTTTTTAATCTTTATATCAACTATACAAAGTACCTGAGGGGTGATGACCTAGAAGGTGATTTATCACTATTGACTCAGTTTAATTACATATTTTCTAATCATTCAACCTCATAAACTACAATGAATATAATTCATAGTATTTTGATGATTTTATATTTTAAAGTTAATGTTTAGTCTAGTTAATAGTCATAAGTTATGAAGAATGGAAGTGGTTTTCTAAATTATTTATTTATTTATTTATTTGAGAGAGAGAGAGTGTCCGCAAGAGTGTGCACAAGTGGGGTGAGGGGCAGAGGTTGAGGGAGAAGCGGACTCCCTGCTGAGCAGGGAGCTGGACTGTGGGACTTGATCCCAGGACCCTGAAATCATAACCCTTTCATTATGAAAAAAATAATAATAAAACATTTCTCAATTTTTATTCTGCTCCTAGAATCCCTTTTCTCCACTTTTCCTAATACAATAATAATAATATATTAAACAAGATTATATACTACTAATACTATATACTCAAGGTGAAATTGGGAACTGAGGAAATTAGATAAGTCATGCTTCCAAACCTTTTCTTGAGCTCCGAGTATAGGGATCTTAGGGGAAAGATGTTCTTTATTTTATTTTCTTAGGCCTCGGTTTTCTGCTTTTCTTCACTGACACATCCAAAACATCTAGTTTATCATATAATAGTCAATTCTCAATATTTATGCATATCAGACAGCTGTATGCATTACTTCAGATTCTCTCTGACTCGCCTGCATGGGTTTCAACTTGCTTCCTTCGTACCCCAGTACCCTCTCCACCAAGGGAGTCACCATGGGACTGCTCAGGGCTTACAGATGCACAACTAGCAGAGCAGAGTAATTAACCTCCCCAGGGACAAACCCCTGACCTGTGGATGGTGGGATCTGAAGCAGAAATTCTTCCCTGTGTTCCCCTTGAGTGGGTTCTGAAATACCAGCTGCAGTCCCTTGGCTGGGTATTTGGTCCTGGAGGATCAAGTCACTAGTTGCTTCATGATGCGTCCTTATACTGGCGTTTCTTCTTTTCTTCCTCTCTCCTCTTGCCCTTCATTCTTGTTCCCAAAGATTATATCAATCAAGTACTCACATGTATGCCCTTGTCCCAGGCTTTACTTTCTGAGGAGCCTAAGCAGAGGGATATCATGAAAGCTGAGACAAGTGGTGGGGAGATAAACTGAAACAAACTGGGAGTGGGGGGGGGGGTTTCTAATGTCCATTTGATCTTTGATCTGCAATAGGTGATATTGTTCTTAGGCCAATATAAAAATATAATGATATTACCTAGTTGTTACCAAGTCGTACTTACTTGGTGACCAAAAAAAAAAAAAAAAAAAGCCGCTTTGGATTAGAATTCTGTTCCAGACTGTCCACAGAGTGGCTAATTCACATTTAGAAAATCTGTGGTTGACCATATTCACACTAAGGGAAGTGCTACCTAGAAAAACGAATGTGTAAGATGGTAATGCAGGACCATGAACAAAGGACACAATCAAATCACCCACAAACAATTCCATATGACTCTCAAGTCTAACAAGTAGGTGCTTAGAGAAAACCACAAGGCCATTATGACACCTAACAGAATTAACAATAATGAATAACAAGATAATCCTTCTTGTCTTACAGTTTGGATCTAAACAAGGTTCATACATTGCATTTAGTATGTCTCAGATTTCTCTTAATCTCTGTCATCCCATTTTCTCTTTTAAATGCTACTGTTTGTTCCAGAAATACAGTTGTTTGTCCCAAAGAATGTCCAGATTCTGAATATGTGGGCCATTTTCCTTTTGTCTGCCCTTCCAAATAAAATGGAATACAAAAGACAACTTCTTTAAAGTATTGTCAGATGACCTTTAGTTTTACTTGATGAAGATTCTGTATATCCTATTCCTTTGGGGACCAGTAGTCATACTTAATAAAAGCTGTACTTAGTAGGTTAGTAATGAAATCTATATTTTCCTATTACTGGAAAGTAATGGAAATTTTAGCTCAACCTTGACAGCTATGCATTTATAATTTTAAATAATCTTTCTGCCCATATTTTACATAGAGAACCAATATTTTACATCACTGATAATGTGATGATTTTTTATTGTTGTCACCAGAATCCTAGAATCTTAGACTTAACAATGGTTCCTAGAGGTGAGCTACTCTAACATTTTCACTTTACAGGTGAATAAATGTGGGCTCAGAGATGCCAACTGAATGCACATCAACATCACCCAGCAGGTAAAGGGCACTGGGCCCAGAATCCTTGACTCCTGCTTACCCAGTCCTGTGCCCATTCTAATAGCCACTGTACTCACCCACTGGTTGCAGTCGTACTTGGCCTAGGTTGGCAACACTTCTGAAGCCAAGATGATTCTTTCTTGTGCCCAAGACCATTCTGTATAGAATAAGACATTAAGCATAATTGTGGGTTTAATTCACAGCTGTGCTGAACTAATACTAAAACATATCTGAAAGGTTGCTAAATTCCTGGAAGACTCTTGCTAAGGACAATGCATTGTTCTTTTCATCATTATTTCAAAATATAGATCATGAACTCAAGTTATTCTACCATGCTGATTTTCATCATTTCCAGTTAATATTTCCAAAGATTCATACAATTTAAGAAAGAAAAATAGGAATGTGAACTACCATGAAACATGCATAAGTAATGATAATGATGATTTCATGAATAAAATAGTCTGGACTTAGAGTAAGGTTATTTTCCATTCTTATAGGAATCGATGGTACATTTTAAAGCCTTTGTCAGCAAACATTAGACTTCTTGCTAATTTATTTGAAGTAAATTAACACATAAAGTTCCTTTAGAAGGCAACTTCAGCTGAATCCTAGTCTGAAGGCTGTGTCAAGGCTGTCGTTATTAGTAGCAAAGGTCTTTTTACCCCACCATCTATGGCATTCTGTCCCGGAAGGCTGAGTCTGGGTTCTGCCTTCCGTGAGAAGTGAATCCATAGAGAGTGATGTTCTAGAGAACATTCCAGTTCAAACTCGAGTTCTTCTATTTAATGATTACATGACTTGGGACTAATGTTTTGAAACTATTTCAAGCTTCAGTCTCCTCATCTAGAAATGAGCCTGTTTGAGAATCAAATGAAATAATGATTGTAAAACTCTCAGCATAACATCTGGCATACAGGAAATACTTTATCACAATGAACTCTTATTACTATCATCACCTACAATGAATGAGACTTTTCTGTTTATTCAGTTAAAATGCCATGATGGCCCATTCTGGGGAGAGCTGATTAGCACTTCATTTTGACGAGCTGACATGAGAGATGAGATGCATCAAGAATAAGTACTAACTGATGCAGGTTCATCCTCCCCCCTCTGCCCCCATCAAAGGATCACAGAATCGAAGAAGGGTTCTGCTGATTAAGAAGAAATATTTTAAAAGCTCATGGAGGTGTCTTTTTATTTTATAAAGTAAGAGCTCAGTATCTACTTTTTAAAAAAAAAAATCTTAGCAAAACCTACAATCCCTACAATCATCCAAATTTGTGGGGCTATTGATTTATTTAGTTTGATTTATTGGTTTGGATTAATTAGTTGCTGAGAGTGTATTGAGAGAAGATTAATCTCGTGATAAGAACAGTGTTAATGTTAACAGATAAAATATTAGACACTCACTCTTATCCATTAAGGGAAACCAGAGGAACCTGGGTGGAAGCCTATTATTTGAGGGTTGAGGAGAAGCAACTTACTTGAAGCAGCTCAGAGAATCTATTACCGAAGAAAGAAGAAAGTATAAGAGAATGAACACTGGTGATGAGTGGGTGTGTGTGTGG
This sequence comes from Potos flavus, assembly GCA_028534135.1. NCBI lineage: Eukaryota > Metazoa > Chordata > Mammalia > Carnivora > Procyonidae > Potos > Potos flavus. The sequence continues at coordinate 48,985,000 of CM052887.1, forward strand.
GATGGTCATGCGGCCTGACCATTTATCACATGAAACATTGGACGGAGCTGAGGCCGGGTAACTTTGGACAGTGCAAAGACCCTATCCTTACTCCCTGAACCTTGGGGTAATCTTTAGACATTACCATTAATTATTTAGACTCAGAAGACTGCAAAAACATCTTGATTCATTGGCAAAGTGACAAGCATATGGTGTGTTTTGCAAAGCCCTCGCTTTCTGTTGAGAGGAAGCTAACATTAATTTCTTACAAATCCTACAGGGACTTTCCAAGCCAGCCGTTGTTAACATAGTTTGACATCGAAGTTGGAGAGCTTGGAGGAGTTTTGAAAAATAAGTTAGATACAAATTAGTTGCTTTATTCAGCCTGGTGATGAGGAAGCTTCGGAAGCCCCAGAGCCTTCCCGCGAAGAGCGACAGAGCATCGGACAGCTTGGCAGCTTGATTGATAGTCTAGGTGGCAGGTCTATTTAGTGGGTCCTACAAGATGGGACTTGGAATCTGGCGTTTCCTGCAGTGCTTGGCACTCTGACAATCTTGGCTCAGGCAAGAGTCCCGATTCCGATTCACTAAGCATGTGGTGTGATCATGGTCGGGGCTGCCCTCTGGTTGAGGGAGGCGGGCAGCCAGCCCTCTGCCAATACACAAGCTGTTGGAGGGCAGCCCCCAGGGAGATGGGAAGGGGGGCAGGAACGGGCTGAAAGGGGAGGGGTGTGGTTGAATGCAACGAAAGATATACAAAGAACCCCTCATAGTCTGTAACCCAGATACTTAATGTTGTTTGGACCCCTTCTGACAGGGCCTCAGACTTGAGCTGCAAAGTTCCCCATGTTCTGGGGAGGGGTGTGTTCTATCTTTGATCGAGCAACGGGCTCTTTCTTACTGACTCCCTGGGCAAATAATTCATCTCTTGCCCTTGGCTTCTGAACTTCCCCAAACCTCCATCAGAAAGGCATGGTAACACTTGAATATTATTTATTGAACAAGTTTAGAGAATATAATTTGCACAAGAATTCCGTCTCTTGTGGCAATAAGGGCTAACAATTAAGGCACAAATAAATAGAGCTTTTTTAGGGAGTAACAGGGAAAAAGACTTGGATAATGCCAGCAGACAGCAAATGAAGATATGAACTATTTGTGACTCCGTCTGAACTAGGAGGCAGGAGGGAACAGGGTGAATTTGGCAGCTTCATCTTCTCTTTAGCTGGTCGGGAATTAAGGAAGAGAGTGTGAGCAGGTGTAGACTAAACAGGATTTAGGTAAAAAATATTTCTGGTAAGAGAATCTGAAGTTTCTCCCATGGGCCAAAACGACCAATTCTGGATTGTTCATAGACAACTTGACCTCTTCAGACCTCTTCACACAAAATTTCAGCCTCTGAAATTTATTTCAGAATAAAAATTCTTCCTTGAGAAGTCACTTGGTCCTTTTCAACACGCTCCAGGCAAATCCACCCATAAATTATGGCAGGGATGCAAGCATTGGCGATATTTTTCAAAAGACCTTCTTGTCTGGAAAACTCTTTCTTATATTCAATCAAAACCCTTTTGGTTACAAGTAACCATTTTCCTTCTCTCCCCAGTGAAAAGAAAATATAAACAAGATCAGCTATCTCTTTCATAGTAAAGCCTTTTATGTATTGTGGTCATACAATCACTGTCCTGCCTCCCCCACACTGTACAATTCCAGTTTTGTTACTATTTCCCCAAAGGTGCTATCTTCCAATTGTATAATCACGTGTTAAATGGATTCTCCTGATATTTCAGTCCCCTTCATATCGGAGGTCTCATACCTGGTCCAGGAGATTTTAGGAAAGTGTGAACTACCAAAAGCAGGATGTCCATCCAATTCATGACTCTAAATTTCTCAGTTTTGGTCACTTGTGCTTTATCTGTCCTGATAAACTATCATGGGATCATTGCCACAATGTTCTTGGTACTCCCCCCGGGCTCAAACTTGCAAACAAAAGCCTTTTCACGTGTGGACATTGCTTTCCAGCTGTCTGAACCTCTTCTTCACAAACTGGGTGCTCCCCATCATGGCAGTGGTATTTCCTGTTTCTCTTGAGACCCTGTCGCACCTGTCTGACAGGTTTGGTGCCCAGCAGGGAGGATGCAAAGAGCTACTCCTGGTCCTTTAAAGACCATTTCCTCTTTTATGCCTTGTCCAGGCAGTTTCTTTGTCTTGGTGTTTCACCCACAGCCCCTTCTTCTCAATGGAAATCTTCTACTCTTCCTTGGGGACCCAGGTCATCTCATTAAACCTCTGTGATGGATGACATACTCCTTTCCACTTTCTACTCTTGCAGATGCCCTTAATGTCTAATCCCCAAGTGGAGGTCTAAGAGGGCAAGGCAAGGGAGGGCTTTATTTGATTTTTTTTTATATTCCCAGAAGTTTACAGAATCCTTGGCACATAGTAAGTGTTTATAAATGTTTACTGAATTAGTTAATTAGTAAATGAAATACGGGAGTTTGGAGAGTGGACAGAATCGAAAGTCACTAGCATAGAGGTACGTTATAGTGCAGGATACCACAAGAGTAGCTCAGAGAAAGAGCAAGTGGCCAAGAATCCAGCCAAAAGGAACCCTCAAGAGTGTGTGTATGTGTGTGTGCATATGTGCATACACGTGTGCATAAATATGTACGTGTGCACGCATGCAGGTGCGCATGTATAGGTGCGGGTGTGTGTGCATGTGTATGTACATGTGTGTATGGGGGGGGGGGGAGATGAGCTGGCCAAGGAAGTCATGGCCTTGTCAGAGTACTTGGAGAAGCACTGCTCTGATGGTATCGTTATTTTACAAATGTGAAGAAAAAGTTTCAAGAAGGAACATTTAAAAAATACGATGTAAACCCTGGAACAGGGCTCTGTGTGTTTGAACCCCCGTCCACCCCTACGATGTACTATCGCGCCTCTGTTCTTCGTGCACTGGCTTTCCTTCATGGCTAGCAGCATCCGGAGCTCCCTCCCGGCTCACAGATCGGATGCCCACTGCCCCTCTGCCCGCAAAGCCCCTCTGGTCCTGCTTTTGTGGGAGATCTCCTTCTCGTCCTCTGAGGAGACGCCCTCCTCCTCGCTGAGACACCCCCCACCCAGGCCTCCTCACCTCTCTTCCAATGTGAGCTCCCACCTTCCTCTCCTTTTCAGCTGACTGCTTATTTCCTTCAGTGAACCCATCAGAATGTTAATGATTTTGTTCATGTATATGCATATTTTAATTTTTTATCTGTCCCCAGCATGTGAACTCCACAAAGGACGGGACTTAGTGAGGGAAGATAGAAAATCATAATTGGATAAGGCAGGTTTGGGTCTAGTTCCCTGTCAGAGCTGTGTACTTGTTGGCAAGAGGAGATTTTTTTTCTGCTCACTTCCCCAGTCACCCCTGCCACTTTCCCTGCAGGACCAGGAGCTGGCCACTCTCTATGGCCCCTTATCACTGGTTTTCCTCGGCTTCCCTCACCACTTCTCCTCCAGGATAGGACCCTTTCAAATCCATCTGAAACAGAGGTGAAGGCTCCTTCCCCAAAGAGAACTTTTTCACTGTGCCTTTTACTTCCTGTTGTTGCCTTTGTAGTAAAGCTAAGCCGTAGGGCAAAGATCTCAAGGCTGCTTCCAGCCCCAGGAGATTCCTGCACGGAGGGCACGATGGGGCGGCTGCCTTGCTATTCTGGGCTCTGGAAATGGAATAGCGGGTTGCATGGCTTCCTCTCAGCTGCTCTGCGGGGCGTGTGTAAAAGCTCCGCAAACAGTCCCAGTGTGCTTATAAAACCTCAGGTCACTGACAATTGTAGTGCTCATTTGCTGTGGCCAATTTAGCGCTAATAAGCTGAAACTGGGCTTCGGGGATTTGTTTCCATGGCATGTAAACTCCCTTTAGAAACACATTCCCCCAAAAGAGATTGCAACCTAATAGATTTTTTTTTTCCTTTTCCATTTTTGTAAACTGACTTGTAGCCCATTTTGGAAGCGTCTCCCCATTAGCTGAATCACGGCCTCCATCTCCGTCAGTGCCCGTGCTCCACCAGGGGGCAGCCTGCCGGCCATCTGACTGGGGCCGAGGGATGGAGGAGCACCAGAGCCTCATGTTTCTCACTGTCTGGGGAGAGCGGGGAGTGACCGTGTCTTGCTGGGCAAATCCTGCTGCTCTCACATCTGTGTGGCACGCCTGGGCGCGCGCACACCGCTCAGGTGGCCGAGGTCACGCCCCGTGCCAGGGTACCCCGGTGGGCCTTCGTGCTTTTGTCTCCTAGGCCCTCTGAGGGGCTGCCCCTCAGAGAAACCCAGCCGAGGCACACCCACTGCCACACAGATGGCTGACAGCTTCCCCCCGACTCCACCCTGCTGGGAAGGAGCCCTCTTGGAAGCCAGGGGTCATTCCCGTGGCCTCAAGTCAGAAGGAGCTGCTCCATTTGTGACTTGATTCGCAGTGAGTTGGAGGCAGGCACCAGGCCCACAGAGCATCGCACTCACTTCTTCCTGGGAGGAGAGCTGGTCCACCACCAGGCCTCACAGCTTCTATACATTTGGAACAAAACAGAAGAGGGCTCTTTCCCTACAAGCACTAGTGTACCTCTTCTGAGACCCCCTAGACTTCCTTGATTGCCAGCTTGAAGTTCCTCCGTAAAACACTGACAGGTCACATTTGCCCAGAATAAGAGGTCTCGGCGTTCCTTCCAGCCTCCTCAAGGCCTGGGGACACTGAAGGAAAAGCACGCTCGTTCCAACCAAAGCAACGTTTTACCAGCAATCTGGCAGGCGCATGGCCTCTCCATCCCCATGGGCTGATTACGGAGTGCAGTCGCCTAATTGTTTGTGATCTGCCAAACCCCGTTAGGAGTTTGCTTGTACTTTGGAAGTTCTGCCAAAAACTTCTCTCTAGTTCTGGGCAGAGACACCCAGAGACACCTTTGGGGCCAACTTTCTTTCATTGCCTTCAGCTAAAATGCAAGCTGTCCTGGGAGAGGGCGGGGAGTGCCTGGGGAAGTGGGGAGGGTGGAGGGTGGGGTGACCAAGGGAGAAGTATCCGCTGAGAGCCAGCTCCACTGTCTCAGCCCCTCGGTTAGAAAATCGCTACTTTGCAGCCTGTACTTCATTATCTAGGAAAGGTTGCTGACGGACTCAGGGTTCAGGCCAGGCCAGAACCACAGGGACAGTAGCCACTCATTCCAGGCAACCTAGTGGCAGCGGGCGTCTAGTCTTCCTGGGGGGCGCTGGGCCTCTGCCGGGAGATTGATAACTGCAATCTTCTTCCTAGAAGGAAGGTTTCATTGTGTGCAGTGTGTGTGTGTGTGTGTGTGTGTGTGTGTGTGTGTGTGTGTGTGGTATAGGGCTGTGTGAAAGGGAGAGAGAGAGATTGGTGTGTGGGTTGCCATGATTCTTAACGAAACTGTTTCCCAACCCCCTAAATTTGATGTAAACTATACAGACTACACTGGAGTCAAATCATTGGCAGTGGACTAACCTTGCCAGGTGTTTGGCCTCTGTCTGGTCCGCGCTTCAGGCCCCCTTTCATTGCTCACAACTCTTATCCTCACCGATTGGACGAACCCCCACCACTTCCAAGGCACAAGCTGCCTCCACCTTCTCTAATGAATTATAGCATGTACCGCATCCATTTATGCCCATCAAGGGCATAGCTCACATCCTGGTGGCCGCTGAAAGGGAATTGGCAAATGAAACAGACACCTGGTGGCCAGATCCCCCTTGCTGTGATGTTCTCTCTGACCCAGCTGGGAGGCGGGCACTCAGCAGTTGCTGGGTGAATGGAGAGATCCCTGCACAGAGAGGAAGGCCAAGTCGTTCCCAGGAGCTCAGGCTCTCTCCCTCTGATGCCCAGTTGCCAGACTATCTTCACAAGCAGTGTGGTCTCATGTAAGGGAAAAAATTAGTCCTCCTGTACAAGAAGTTGGGAGGACTGTATGTCATTAATTCCTTGGCCTTTGGCTAGCGGTGTTAGCCAGGTAAATTATTTTCCACACTTTTGTTTCATTTTTCTCCAGTTTCTGCTCTATTCCATCCCCGCTCATCTGTGAAAAATGGTGGCAGCAAACACTTCCTTATGAGAATGTGGTGAAAATGGATTATGTGGTTGGTGCATTTGGAATTCCGCAAAGGAAATGGGCTGCAAATCCAGATCTCATCACAGGGGGACCAGAGAGACAGGTCAATTCTGCCGCTGAGAGGCGATGAAGTTGCTGGTAGTTATGAAATGCTCATGAAAGGAAGCCTGGCTTCGTTAAGGCCCCTGGTTTTGGATGCTCTTGCATTTAAAGGGGGTCATTGGCCAAACGCTAAGAGCCCGCGGGGTGAAGGGTCGGCAGCATGGCACATGGCAATCTGAAAGAATTGAGGGTGTTTATTCTGCAGAAGACGAGAGGAAGGCAGGGACCAGTGTTTGAGCCTCTGAAGGACTGCCACTTAGAAGAAAGACTGCAGTCATTCTGAGTAATCCTCAATGGGGAGAGGCTGAAAGGAGCCAAAATTTGAAAACACCTAGAGGAAGATATTTCTAACCATTAGAATTGCCTGATTGTCCAATTCAATTCAAATGAAAATGAACTGAACACTGGCTATACAAAGATGGACAAAACCTTGATGATCTATGATTCATAATTCACTGATTTCCCATCTTAAATCTAAACCTCTCAATGATTATATTTAAATCACCACCTTTCGAACAAGTAATCTGCATCTTTACTCCTCGAGCAAATTCGCTGGGGTACTCTGCAGGCAATGTAACCATTCTCAGCACTCTGTTCCTGTCCATTCCTCTATTCTTCACCAGGAATGCCTTTGCCCCTTTTGGGTATGATTTTTAGACTCTGCTTTAAAACCTTGCTTTAACCCCAGTGGTTTTTTACTTGCTCAATTTCAACCACCTCTATAGCCATTCTGTTTAGAGCTGAGTGTATCTAGTTGCCACATCATTGACTTGACTGTTTGGCTCTATTCTGACTGCCGCAGTGGAGAGGACATCTCCTGCCTGTCCCTACCCCTACACAGAGAGGGCCATCATGAGCTGTGGCCTGGGGCACATTCTGTAGGAACCCTGACATCTGGCTGATACAGAATAGAATCTTCAGCCTCCTAGCCATCAAAGCCATTGCAAGATTTTTTAGTTTCCAAAAGATTTCACAGAGGAAGGTGACAACATGAAGACCCCTGCGGGATCTCACCAGTTTAGATTGGATCTAAGTCCGCTTAGAACGCTCACCAAATGAGCTGATAAATCTGTATAATAAGTTTAATACATAAATAATAAGGTTGTGTGGAAATAAGTAATCGATGTTCTGGTTTGATCTGTTTTGATGATTCATTCAACACATATGTACAGAGTTCCTACTATGTTTCATGACCTGGGGCAGATTAAAAACATCACAAGATGTGGCAGGTGCCCCAAAGAAGGGTTTGTGATATGGGCACTCCCGGAATTACTTTGAAGGTGCCATAACAGAATGGATATGAAAGCATTTTTTTAACCATGAAACAATGCATAAGATAGGTCTCTTATTTGTCAGCAAGAAATCCAAACCACAAAGTATGGCATTTGTAACATTTCTATGTTTCATTTTAAGGGGTCTTAAGTCTAGCCACACAGAATTATTGGTATTTACTGCAACCGGGTTGGACTCGTTGAGGGTTGAGGCTCCCAGTTTTCCTTTCCTAATATCACTAGACCACAGGAGCATGGAAAGTCACCCCTGAGTCTGAGACCATCACATCGCTCCCATTAGTCACCCTTCACTGCTTAAGCAGGCGCAGGCCAGGTCTCTTTCTGCGTGCTCTCATCATCGGTTTAGACTCTTTTTCTATGTCACTGAAAGGTGATGTCTTTACCCCATCCCTCTTCTACACGCGGCGTCCTTCTACTTCTCTAGCCAGAGGGTGTTTAGCTGGGTCTCTGCACATAGAATTTAAGTGAAGAAAACTGTAAGCAGAACGTCGATCAAATTGCTGCAGTATAGCTCTTAATGGGCAATATGGAATAATAACATTAAAACAAAGTGTTACCATAACATGTTACGCTATTGTAACTCTAATAATGCAGCCTTTCACTTAGGAGTCAGGCCAGGGGTCATTAAGAATTCAGTCTGTCCTTGAGTGACCTCTGCTGGTGATTTTGGGATAAAGTTGCATTTAAACCTTTGAATTAAAAAAGAACGCTAGGGAATTCTGCAGTGATGGCCAAAGATGCAGTGGGAAGCATTTCCAAACACTTGTGCTTTCTTCTGGCACACTTGTTTGACCCTTAGCATGCGTGCTATGGTACCATGAGGATCATCTACTCCTTTTACAACCCTGTGCGGGATTATTCTGACATCTCATAGAGGAGGAAAGTGACTGTCAGAGAGGTAAACAACTCACTGGGTCACACAGCTAGTAAGTAGTAGAAGCAGGATTCCAACCTAGGGCCTCCCGTCCCCGGGCCAGGCTTCCCCTCTCCTGGGAGTCCCTCTCTGCCTCCAGGTGCCTTCTCTACCCCCACAGAGAGATGCTGGGGTGGTAAATAAGGATGCACAAATAGGTTCTTACCCAAGGGGCTGCTTGGGGAAAGAAAGGTTCTATATAAGGAGATGTTACTTTCATCTTATTATGTCCATAATAAAACAAAAAATCTGCTCTTGTCCTCCTGTTGGTGTGGCCCAGGAGCTAAGCCCTCACGCTTGCTAATGTGAACAGTTGTTCTTTATTAATTTCGGTCAGGGATTTGGGTTTCATTTCCATGATCCATTTGGGTCAAACTTTTGGCAGATCATCTTGGTTGTACAGCTGTAGGTATGAAACTGCATTATCACCACAGTGATTAGTACCCTAAAAACAAACATCCGGCCACTTCCCTGGGTGCAGCAATGTTTAGCATCTTGTGCTTGCTGCTCAGGAGTTTTCAGCTCTGCAAAAGCAAGTTATAAACAGGGGGGAAAGGAAAACCACCAATATAACACTTCCCCGGTGCGGGAGGAATGGATGGTGGGGAAGAGAGGAGATGGAGTCACAGAAAAGGTGAAACCTAAGCCTCTGAGAAAAGTGGGCCTTTGATAAGCAGAGAGAGGTGGACTGCACAGGTAAAGGGGAAGAGACAAGGAAACAGGCAGGCAGAGGCAGGTGGTCTGCTTGGGAGGCTGGAAGTAAAGCCAGTGGTTGGGGGCGGCAGGTTAGGTGGAGGTCGGTGGGGCTGGAGGGGGAGACAGAGGCCAGACTGCAGGAGGTTGAGAACCTGGCCAGGGGATTACCTTATAAAGAGGATGGCAGATCTTTACTTTCTCATGACTTTTAAAAAAAAATGTGGAAGCTTTCTTTGTGGGACGGGAGCTGGACCTGACATCGTCTTGCAGTCCTTGCCAACACCGTGAATGTTAATTCGGATGCTTTAAAAGAAGTTAAATAGCTGTTGTAATACTACCTCCCATTATTCATTGATAGTATGTGCCAAGCACTGTGCTCAGCACTTTACAGGCATTATCTCATTTTATTCTCCAATTATTCTGCGAAGAAGATACTCTTATTACTCTCATTTTACAAATGAGGAATTTTAACGTCCTGGAATGCGCGCAAGTGCAGTGACCATATATGTGTCTAAGGTGCAAGTCTACAGTGTTGAAGTTCAGCTTTTCTTCATGCCATACCCCTCTGTATTTATGTGGGGTCATTCAATCTTCAGATGTCTAGGAAAGCATCCTCTCCAATGTGGAGTGAATCTCTCTTTGTAGATACAACGGTACAGGAAAAGGGTTAAATGTTACAATGAGTGTTTAGGACAGTATTAGGGCACTTAGGTAAACCGAACCAGATCCCCCCCAACCCCCCCCTCCCCCAAGAAAAACGTTTGGAAAGAGCTCACTTTTGTAAGGGAAAGGAACGTATAGCTGCCATTCTGAAAATTTCCAGATGGTGGCGCTACTTCATCAGTGATTCCACACCCTTTCCTAGTATTTGATGGGTTTGGATGAAATGCAAGTTCAGGAAAGCTTAACATGCCCATTATTTTCTAATCTATGATTTTATCAGGAGCCATGATTTTTCACGACTAGATATCATTAAGTAATACAAATCAGAATAAATCCAGAACTTAAAAAAATTAAACCCCTGTTTTCAACAACATTCAGCCCATTGTTCAGAACTGCTCTGAAGCAATTGTTACAAATGAAAAACCTATCACAGTTTGGGGTGAATTCTCTCTTACTGGAAGTGGAGTGTCCTATAGAAAAAAATTATAATGTTGGAACATAAGCAACAATACCAAACAAATATTTTATAATTTAAATGGGGAAAGTTAACCCCCTCAGCCTAAGTATAAAATAAACTCTAATCTTTTAAAATCAGATGAAAACTTTCTGGACAAAATGAAAGCTTTCTCTTCAGATATATAGCCACAAGCTTCACCAAGAGATTTTTTTTTCTTTGATTTTAGCCTTATCTTCCCTCCAGAAAGGCCTTTGCAGGGGTATTTTAGTATTTGCCGTATTAGTGAAAGGACCTGATTTGGGTCCTCATACGTGTTTCCAGGCCAGACGGTTAAATATTTGACGTTTATGTATCACTCCTTTCTGAGGATCGTGTCTCTCCTTTGTTTTATTAGCAATACCCGGCATACCCATGGCCCCAAAGAAGGGGCATTGCATTGTTTATTCTCAAGTAGCACTAAAGTATGATTTCCCTCCCCAAACAACGTTTCTAAACATTCTCTCTGATTACACAAAATTTTTAGTCTGTGCAGCTAAGCCATATATTTTAAGAGACATTTTCAAACAAGTATGTTCAGGAACTCAAGTGTTCAGGGACAAAATACAGCCCTCTGTGTAGCGCCTAGAAGTTCAGTTGCCTCCTAATAAATATACAGCATGTGGAACCACGGGCTTGGGAGGTCTGTTGGTATCCGTGGGAGTTAACGGCATAAATTCCAAGGGAATTCAGAGAACAGACACTTAGAATAACACCAGTAAAGTCACACTAACTGCAGTATACTCAACACAGCCTGTTTAATGTGGTGTGATTTTTATTAGGTAATGTGTTGCACATTAAGCCAGAAAACAAAAACAACTAAATAAGCAAAACTTGGGATAATCTCTTTGTAAATGTTTAATGGAAACAAAGCTGAGAAAACCACTCCTCTGAATTGGATAACACGGAGATTTTGTGTAGGGTTTTTCCCATCCGTGCTCTGCGCTCAGATAACTGATAACCAGCAGTCAGGTATCCAGAATGCCTCGTCTACTGCTCCTGCCTGAAACGCACTTCTCGTCCGCGATGGGCATGACTAATGCCAGCAGGACACTTGCGTTCTGCCAGTATCCGCCAGTGTTGCCCTGGGAGCAGTCTCTATTTCTTGGTGAAGGTTATCTTTATTTACCCACGTCGTGGGTCAGCAGAAGAAAACCCAATGCATCAAAATGTTAGAGGGCCGTCGGCCTCTGTGACCCACTAGTCTGGGGTTCTGCAGTGGATCTTGCTCTAATCACGAGTTCGGCAGCTACCAGGCTTTCAGTGGAAACGAGGGGTGGCCTCGGTGGGCTATTTTGTCCTCATTGTCTCGGTCAGTAAAAAATTAAACACAGGGCTATTCCCACCTCTCTTAGTTCATCAACTGAGCTGAAAAATCCAAAGTGGGTCTTTGAGGAATGTATACAAAAATTCTTCTCTTTTACATTCTCTCTGTGTTCCACTCCCTTTCATTAAAAGTGACTAGGTATCTTGAAAAATCCCTTTCATTTAATGGTAAGTATGTAAAACATTTCCGCTATTAATATTCGGCATCAAAACCATTATTCCAGTGTCTTTTCTGGAAAAAACCCTTGTAAACCTACCTCCCACAGAGAACATAAACTTAGGATATTGAGATTTGAAAAAATACATATATAGATGGTTAACTCTACTGCATTTATTAGTGAGATCTCTATTAGATAATGAAGGAGTCTCTAAGAAGCGGATACATCTTTGTAGATACTTTGGTAGAGGTAAAGTGTATCACTTTGTGCTCTATAACTTTTTCTTTTAGAAAAATATTTTCTAGTAGGCAGAAAAGCACTATGTACTTTTCTAACATCCAGTTAATGCACATTAACCATAAGTGGAAGAAAAGTAACTATTAATGGTGAGAGCAGTAGACATTTTTACTCCTAACTGCACTGAATGGAATTCACTATTAGTGAGGTCATTCTTCTGCCCTTTCAAAAGTAATCATAATCACCTGGTATAATTGCTTAAGATGCAATTATACCACACAAAAAATGCTAATGATATATTAACATATGCAAAGGTATCCACAGTCCCAAAGCATAAAATTCGTGAAATCTTAAAATCTCTCCACGTTGCCCGCCTTGAAGAAAGTTTATATCAGATCTCTTAACTGCTGCTGTATTTTTCTCTTACAGCTTTCAATTAAATAACTAGGAGTGGTCATCAGACAATAAATTCTCTCTGATATCCCTTCCAATTTCCACCAAGATGGAGTGCAGCTTGCCCCTGAGAAATTTAAAATGCTTTTGTTTGTTGTGGCTTAAATTGCCTCCTGATTTCATTTTTTTTTTTTTTTTTCTGGGTAGTTGTAGCTGGTAATAGTAAGAAAAAATGAGACTGCTCTAGAGACTATACCATTTAAAAATATATTTTCACCACCCTAATTCCCTTTCGAAATAATGTTCCTGTTAGTGATTAAATAAGGAGTTTAAGAGTGGGTGTCACAGTGTCTATAAATAAACTTGAGAACATGCATTATAAAGAGCCATATTTTTACGATCTCATCTCCACTAAACAAAACAATATTTTCTGGCACCTGTACACTCAATGTTTCATGTAGTTCTTATTATGGAATTTCCTTTCTCCTTTTGAGATTGAAGATAATTACCGAATGTGATAGAGACTTTATAGCCATTAAAAATAGAACAGAAAAATGTTACCAGACGGCAAGTTGTTTAAAATAAATATGAAACAGACTTGAGTCCTATCTCAAACTCTGCCTTGCTTTGGTGGATTCCAAAAAGACATAGGTTTCTTTCCTCTTGATTCTTAAAAAAAAAAAAAAAATGCTTTTTGAGAGCTTAGGAAAATGTGAGTAACTCACTGCTTAAGTTTGAATTTAGTAGGAAATCTGGCTATATGTAGTTGTTTTGTTTAAAATGGCTGAATAGTAGAATTTTCAAATGGCTTAACCTGTCCTCGTCCCTTTCCAGTGAACTTGACCTGTGCTATTAGTGAGATTTGGGTTGGTTTCAGTAGAGGGGATGACATCTAGAAAATAGTGGTGAAAAAAATAGTCAGGGGCCCCTCTGAACTTTCTCATTCGTTGCGGATTATCAACTTCTTTATTTACTGGGTGAAAAGAGTGAGATTGGAAATGAAATCAGGTGTGTAGAGTATCTGGGGGTGCTTGTTCCACTTGAGGTTGCTATGGCTTTCAAAAATCCTGCTCCTTATATGGTTAGTGCCTGGACTGTGGTGACGGTAACGTAAGTGTACACATACATCCAACTGCCCAAAATGGTTTACATCACTTCCTTGCAACTTTCTATATACCAACCATATCTCAACAAGGCTAGAAAAAAATCCTGATATCTTTTCCTTAAAGTTACCAAAAATGCCCAGATCTTAAAAAAAAAAAAAAAAAAAGTGGTAGCATATGGTAAATCTGCAGAAATTTTTGTAGTTGAAATCTGAATCAGATCACCTTTGATCATCTCCAAATTCATCCTTTTGTAGTTCAGAGATAAGGCTTTTCTTTAAGATTTCATAATAACACTGCTTTGCTTTTCTTTTTCCTTTTCTTTTACCAGTGTAAATATAACATACCCGCCAGTGCTTTTGTGGGATCACGGTCAATTTCAGAATTGCTATATGAAAAGAGGGTCCAGCTGCTGGTCAAATTTTAAAAGGTGAACTGTGTTCTTTTTCACCAGAGTCAATGAGCCTCAGTCTATTAAGTTTCGAATTCGGAAAATACAGGCTGGGCTGTTCTTCGCCAAACACAGAACTAACTTTCTGCTTTTCTTAGCTAGCAGTTCTTGAGCATTTACCTTGTGCCAAAATTTGCTGAGCCATTTAAATGCAATAGGTATTTAAAAACTTGGAGGTAGAAACTAACAGTCTTCCTGTCTTACAGGTAAGGAAGCTGGGGGTCTAGTGCCTGGGTAATGTGGTCAGTACTGCACAGCCAATAAGGAGTCAGAACTTGAACTCAGGTTAACGGTAACACTTGTGCCAAACGCTGTTCCGGTGACTTACCTGCATTTATCTCATTCGATCCTCAGTCCCAATGATCTCCAGAGGTGCTCTTTTATTCCCATTTCACAGATAAGGAAACCAAAGAGCAGGAACTACTCCTGTTGGGCAAGGTGCATACCGAACAAGCAAGGAGGCAGGAGGTAATGCTGGCTTCTGCACTCAGCAAGCGTGCTCAGGGTGGAAGCAAAGCTCTGTTTGACTTCACGCCCCCTGTTGCCATGACCTTGTCCTGAAACATGACCCTTACCATGGAATAGAGTGATGTGGGAACACTAGAGCCTTTCTGGGGCAACTCTATGGGCTCCCAGTTCAGGTCTCTACTTCCTAAACTTGGTTGTCAAAAGCCAGCTGCTGAGCTTGGGAACAGTTTGTGAAGTTTGGAACTCAAAGGCAGGGGTGTTCTTGAGGACACCGGACCTGATTCCGCCTGCTGCTAAAGCTCGCAGTCACCATGGATGATGGGGCTGGTGCCCACAGGGTTGTGAAAGGGAAAATGGCCCTGGGAGTTTTGCCGAATGAGGACAGCAGAAGCAGATCCTTGGCAAAAAGAGAAAGACCTGGGAGTGAGGGGTGGGACGGAGGGATTGTTTTTTGAATAATTACAGTGGCTTTCAAGAAAATGTTAGCATTTATCTTACTGCGACATTTGCCTCATTGAAGCTGAGCTGTTTTTCTCTTTTCAATGAGAAATTGAGGGAGCTCTGAACTCTGTGGCAAATGTTAACTTTTTAATGAAAACCCTTGCACACTGTGTCCCAGAGGCAGGGCCTGTGCGGGGCTGTTGTGGAAAGCAAGCTAAACGAACCGCTGCTCGAAATTCCAGGAGGTTAATAGGCAAATCAGCCTAGAAATGGGGAAACCAGCTGCAGTCTTCTCTTTCCCTGCTCTTCTCACAATTCAAGGCATCTGGGCACCATCTTAGTGCACAAATATCCCATTTTTCAACTTCTGGGGGGTTTTTGGCTAAAGGAGCCATTTGTTTTTTATTATTATTAATGGCATCCTCTTTCTGACAGGCTCCAGACAGGCTTGCCAGTTCAGGCCACGGAGGTGGGCTGGGAGGTAGGAATCGTGATCTGATCCCTTCCCTGATTGAAGCTAAAAGGTCAGATCACCCCTTCATCCTGCTTCCTACCACCAGTCCGTGAACAGGACTGGACACCGTAGGGGATGAAAAGTCCGAGCGAGAGCTTTACTTTGTAACTGAAGATCTGAAAAACGCCTCAAGGTGATTGAACCCACGGGTTCTCAGACTTTGCTACACAGCAGCAGCACTTGGGAATTTTCACAAAACTGGTACTGGGTCCGTCCTCCTCTCTCCCTCCCCTGAGATTCTGACCCAGTTGGTTTAGGGTGCAGCCCGGTCATGGGGATTTGAAAGAGCTCTCCAGGGGATTCTAATGTGCAGCCAAGTCTGAGAACCATTGGTCCAACCCGAAGTGAATTCTGCAGCTCCGTACAGTGATAGACATTTCTCTCTCCTAAACCCCATTGATCACTCTCCACCGTCCCCCACCCCGTCCTTCACTAACCCCTACTCCAGAATAAAACCAAACACTGAACACCACTGGGACGAACTAGGTTAAAGACGTATTTGTTTCCTTTGACTGCGGGATTTCTCAGAGCTTTGACTATATAGTAACTCACATTTTTAATCCTCAAGAGGGTATAGGGGAAGTAAGTACTCCCCACATCTATTGGGCTGAATCTGAGTCCTATTTTTCGATGGATATTTATCCCTTTACAATTTTTAATTGTTTTACAACTAAAGAAAAATCAACAGAATAATGATTATGGAATTTATTACTAAATTTCATGGAGGTGCTCAGGGAACTAGGGAATTAGTGATCCATGGATCCCTGATCTTTGGGAAATGCTGCTTCTAATCTGAGAAATGAACCCCTACGCTGGTGGGTTCACAGGTTTCCTGTGTCCAGAGCGTATCTGACACCCATAGCACGGCACTTGTAACACGTTGTCCTCTGCATAACAGAATTACTTTCCATAATAAACAAGGATCATCAGATATCATTATCTTGTTGCTTTTTTCTTTAGTTGTAAAAACAGTTATAAATTTTAAAAGGATAAATTTCAATTGAAAAACATGATTCAAATTCAATGAAATAGTTTGTGATTAAACTAAACTTACCAAGCAAAAGTGTTATACTTCCCAATGCACACCGTTCCACTCTTACACATTTTAAACAAAGAGAAACTCAATCACATAGAATGACAGAACTGAAGTAATCGAGTTCTATTGGTGGTCTTTGAAATCACTTGCTATTGTCGTTTACTCCTAATCTCTGTTTAGGTGTCTGTAGTATCATGGAGCTAACGACACAGACTGAGCTCAATCATTCCAAGTCGAAGTCATTACAATTATTACAAATGTTCGAAGTGACGACAAATAGGACACACATTCCAGGAACAAATGCGTGTAGCCTGTTGCTGAATCCATGTGTGTTGGAGCCCAACGGCGGACCTGGGTGTTTTAAAATTTAACGTTCGTGTAGCATACAGCGTAATTTGATCCACGTGTGTGATTTATTTATGTATTTATTCACTAAAATCAATTGCTAAAAACTTAGACCAAGAGAACATTTGAGAGGGAGGAGGAGCATTTTATCGCTGACCTTGCTGAGGATGGATAGACATGGTAACAAAATAGTGGGCTGACTTTAGTCAGTCTTCTTATTGTTTGAAATTCTCTACAGACGCTGCAAGGCCTTATTCCTTCCCCCCCAGGGCAGACGCCTCCCGCTGCTTCATCCTGTACATCACTCTGTATCCAAAGCCATGAAATCTGACAGCGGGAATTAGAACTAAAACTCAGGTCTCCCGATTCCCACATGAGTACCTTCCTGTGTCCAGCATGTTGTGAATGATACATTTATTTGCTTCTGAGAAGGTTTCAGAAACATTAGGTGAAACTTCCAAACCACTCCATACCGAACAATAACAGCAGCATGATCCGAAATACCAGAGGCAGCCAAAATGTCTGTTCGTCCTTTTGGTCCTGTGTGTACTGAGTTTCAAATCATTTCAGCCCAGAGGTCCGGGTGACATGTGTCCCTTTAGAAAATAGAGATCGCTTTAGCTTTAATAAGAAGAAAATTGTTATTCCATCTTATTAACAAGAAGCTTGTATCACACTGAAAAATTCATTGTCTGTGTTCAGCTTGAATATTGTATTCATTATGCTTCCTAATCTGTGTGATTACTACCTGTGTAATTTGATGTCTGGCATTTGCTATCGGAATTCTTTCAGCCTATTATATTTCCCATCTTTTTTTGTAATGGGGGATAAGATTGGGACGTGGAAAATTGCAGCAGACTGCCTAAGGCGAATTGCAGCCAGCCGGCAGCTGGGTGGAGCGGCAGAAGATGCGAAGTTACGTGGGGGAATCCGAGAAAGGTGGCCTCCAGGCCTACGGTCTGCCGTGACAGCCCTAAATAGGAGATAGAATTGGCCAGTTTTCCAGTGTGGCGATTGGCCATTCCCAAATTATCTCCAGTAATCCAGCTTGGCATTAGCCATTCAGTGAAATTATTAGGATAAAACAGGTGGGGAGTAAGTGGGTAGTGCGCTGCTAACAGATTGTTACTTAGACCATCAGAGGTAAAAGTGGGTATTGCAACAAAACCAACATACTTGCAGCAAATTACTTTTAGATAAATATTAAGTGCACATGTACAAATCACAGAACAGCAACAAAAAAGATGTAAACTATCCTATTCTTTCCACTTTAACAACGAGCAGCCATTTCATTTAACACATAATATGAGTCAGGTGGTATATCATAGTGGCAAGAGAATGAGCACTGAAGCCAGATTTAACTGGTCTGACCCATAGCATAAGCAAATTAGAACTCGTGTTTCCTTTATTTAAAAGGGTGGCTTTAATCTCTACCTCATAGAGCTGTTATTAAATTACATTATAGTAAGCCATATGTGATTATGTGTGAAATATGTTTGTCTATTCAGACCATGGATCATAAATGCTCCTTAACAATGGGTCAGAATTATTTCATTTTTATATCTTAGAGGCAAGCTGGACATGAGTTCCAGAGCATCTACTTGGCAGTGCATTGCCTCATCGACATTGAAATAGAGATTTCCCAACATTTCCTGATCAATATGGCAATCTGGCCAGGAGTACAGCCTCTTGAATCCTCTGCACCTCGATTTAGAGCTTGCTTTGCCTTTTACCATCTATGACCTTGGGAAAGTTCCTTAATCTTTTGAGCCAAAAATTTTTCCCCCCCTCTGTGCAATGAGAAGAATGATGGTATCTACCTTGTAGGGTTGCTACAAGGATTAAATGAGTTAGGACATGGGAATTGCTCAGCAAAGTGCCTCATGTATATTTGTTATCTATCACTTTGGTATTATTATATGACTTTAATGGCTGGGCTTTTTGTTTTGTTTTGTTTTTTTAAAAATTCACTTGGCCAACATATAGTATATTAGTTTCTGATGTAGTGTTCAATGATTCATTAGTTGTGTATAACACCCAGTGCTCGTCACATTATGTGCCCTCCTTAATGTCCATCACCCAGGTACCCCATCCCCCACCCACCTCCCCTTCTGCAACTCTGTTTCCCAGTGTCAAGAGTCTCATGGTTTGTCTCTCTCTCTGATTTCTTCCCATTCAGTTTTCCCTTCCTTCTCCCATGACCCTCTGTGGTATTTCTTATATTCCACGTATGAGTGAAACCATATGATAATTGTCTTTCTCTGATTAACTTATTTTTACCTAGCATAATACCCTCTAGTTCCATCCACATCGATGTAAATGGTAGGTATTCATCTTTTCTGATGGCTGAGTAATATTCCATTGTATATATGGAGTACATTTTCTTTATCCATTCATCTGTTAATGGACCACTCAGCTCCTTACATAGTGTGCTATTGTGGACATGGCTACTATGAACATTGGGGCGCAGGACCCTTCTTTTCACTACATCTGTATCGTTGGGGTAAATACCCAGTAGAGTAATTGCTGGGCCATAGGGTAGTTCTATTTTTAACTTCTTGAGAAACCTCCATACTGTTTTCCAGAGTGGCTGTACCAGCTTGCATTCCCACCAACAGTGTAGGAGGGTGCCCCTTTCTCCACATCCTTACCAACATTTGTTGTTTCCTGTCCTGTTAATTTTAGCCATTCTAACTAGTATAAGTTGTTATCTCACTGTGGTTTTGATTTGTATTTCCCTGATGACAACTGAATGTGGAGCATTTTTTCATGTGTCTGTTAGCCACTTGTATGTCTTCTTTGAAGAATTGTCTGTTCATGTCTTCTGCCCATTTCTTGACTGGATTATTTGTTTTTTTGGGTGTTGAGTTTGAGAAGTTCTTCATTTTTGGGTTTTTTTGGGGTTTTTTTTGATGAATTGGTTCATCCCCTAGGAGTGGCCAAGGAGATTCCCTTCATCCCCTGTTTAATTTGGCCGCTGGAATCTGAATAGTCTCTGACATTAATGGCTTTGGTAAGAATGCCTGTGTCTTCTGTTCTTCATTTCTCATTTCCTGCGCTTCCCCACATCTTTACTACCCTGTTCGCCTTCTTTCCCTGCACATCTAGGTTGTTGTTGTCCAAGAGATTCAGGGTTTATAACAAATGTTGGAGAAACAAGGAGCATTACTTTTCGTCTACACCAAGATCACAATTCCCCACTTGCTATCCCCATGGCGATGTGAACCCCTACAGAGCCACGCCTGGTGTACACAGGAGACCAGTTCTCGGGCCATCAGGTGAAACATTCTTCATTTCCTGCTATCAATCCAATTGCATTGACCACATGCCCTGGAATCAATTGAACTGTCCCATGTGGTCATTACTAACTTATCTGGTCAAGACTGAAAAAATATAATAATTAGGACAAATATTTATGTATCACTCTTTATGTTTCAAGCTCTGTTATAAGCACTTGTCATAAAACTCATTCAACCTCTTAACAGCCTTATAAGCTAGGCACTGCTAATAGCCCAGTTTTACAGATGAGGAAGCCGAAGCACAGAAAGGCTAAGTGACTTGTCCAAGTCACACAGCTGGCAAGTGGTGGAGCCAATATTGTTTCCCCATGATCTGGCTTCAGAATCTGTACCCTGAAACTATTATCCAGACTGCTTTTCTGTCCCTTCTGAAAAGAGGGTTCCTGGAGGTAGAATATCTTAACCAAATATACTAATCTAAAGATACAGTTTTCAGCCATGGGACAGGATAGGGGGTGGGGAATGTTCTCCAGAGCCATCATCTTATATTTTAAATGGCCTTCTGTAGCAAGGCTTTGCATTCATTAGACAGTGACATATCTGCCATTATCTTTGAGGCATCCCACAAGACTGGGAGCATGCTCAGGGCAAAGACCATGTGTAGGTTATCTTTTTGCATCTCTCACACCTTACCCAGGGACTCCTCTCTAGTCATGCCCTACTTCAGGCCTTCATGGACCACTGCAACTGTATCCTAATGGTTGGCCCTCCCTTCACATCTCACCAGCCCCTGCCTGAAATCATCCTGCCTGATGCTTTTCACAAATGCTATTAATTTGTGAGACTAGTCATATCACTCTCCTCAAATTCCTCATGGTCTATGAAAGTTTCTACAGTTGTGTTCCTCAGGACACTATTGCTATGAGAAATACTAAGGATTTCAGTGGAGAAAAAAAATACTATGGATAGTTTTTATGATGAAATTTGCTAATATTTATAAAACTCCACATTAAGCACATTTATATAGTTAGTATTATGCGATTATTTACCTTTAAGAAATATACAGGCCAAGAATGTGAGGAAGGCACGTGAAAAATCCCATTACAATTACATTCCAGGGGTTTAATCCAAGCCTCGGTACCTAGACAGCATTTGTGTACTCAAAGTTGTATTGGATAGGATCTACGTGATGCTGGAAGATCTTTTACATAACTTGTCTTAAAATTTCAGTATATGCTTGTGATTTTTATCTAGTGAATGAGATATATGAAAGTTGTTTAATAGAACTTTTTGTGATGTTAGAAATTTTTTATGTCTGCACTGTCCAATACAGTAGCCATTAGCTGTGCTTGGCTATTGAGCACTTGAAATATGCACAATACAGCTGAAGAATTGAATTTTTACTTTTATTTTATTTTACTTAATTTAAATTTAAATAACTCTATGTGGCTGGTGACTGCCGTATTGGACAGCACAGCTATATATTAACTTTGTGACTCAATATTTGATCTTTTCTTGAAGAAACTGATTTAGTTGGGTGACCATTGTTTGCTGTCTTCAACCCAGGCTGATGTTCCCTTGGCAAACCAGCTTCATCTCATGTTATTTCCTGCTTCGTTTTAGTCATATTGAAGTCTTTCTTGTTATTCATATGTATTCTGTTCTTTTTTTCTTTGCTATTTTGCTTACTTCTTTCCCTGCTTTCTCCTCTCCCTACTCATCCTTGAAATTCAGCTCAGGTCTCTAAGTCAGCTGCCATCATAGTTCTCCTCCTCATCCTCCCCCTCCCCCTCCTCCTCCTCCTTCTTTCTTCTTCTTCTTTCTTCTTCTTCCCCTCCTCCTTTGCCTCCTTCTCCCTCTTCTTCTTCTTCTTGCTGTGCATATACCCAGCTTTTAGCAGAATGTCTATTTAATCTCATTGATAGTACTGTAATCTATACATGGAAAGTCTTTCTTTTGTGGCACTCTTTATAATGTACAGTCTTTGCTGAGCATCTTTTTTAGATGAACAGCAGGAAAATATTAGAAATTATAACAGTTCTCTTCCTCTGCCATTTCTTAGCGCTTCAGAGCAGAAGAGCTATGGCATACACAATGTGTTAGTTATCTATTGGTGTGTAACAAATTAGCAAATTAAAACAACAAACCTTTATGAGCTCAGTTTCTGTGGGTCAGGAATCTGAGAACAGCTTTGCTGGGTGGTTTCGGCTCACAGTGTCACATGAGGTTGCAGTCAGGCTATCAGTTGGGGCTGCCATCATCTGAAGCTTTGGCTGGGGAAAGATCCAGTTCCAAGCTCATGCACGTGGTTGTTGAAAGGCCTCAGCTGCTTGCTGACTGTTAGCTGCAGAACTCAGTTCCTTGCCATGGGGACCTCTCAGTAGGCTGCCTGACTGTCCTCATAATGTGCAGGCTGGCTTTACTTAAAGCAAGTGATTCAAGGAAGAGAGAGAATGAGAGAATCCAAGATGGCAGCTATAGTCTTCTGTGTCTCAGAATGACATGCCATCCCTTTGGCCATATGCTGTTGGCCACACAGACCAACCCTCGTACAATGTGAGAGGGGCTACACAAGGCTATGGATGCCAAGAGGGGGGATCTCTGAGACTGACTACTGTCCACCTTAATTGCACTATTACAATATGATTCTCATTTAAGGGTCACCGGGCCCGGTAATAATGCTAGAATCAATGAGTGAAAATGCTCCCCAGTGTTTCTTTAGGTGTCAGGCCCTCAGCGACCAACTCTGTCACAGAACCTTCTTGAGTGTGGACACAGATGAGAAACTCTCAGGCAGAGGTAGAGCTCGACTCAGAACCCTGTCCTTGTCATGCCCTGGCAGTATAACCCCCTCACAGGTTCCCCTTGGCCAAAGTCAAGACTCTAGCTTTCTCATCTATTAAATGGGTGTGCTCATACTTCCCTAGTTACCCAGCAGGGCTAGTCTGGATCCAAGGGGAAAATTTATTGGAAGTGCCTTGTTACTTGTTCAGTGTTTGACATGTATAGCAAAACTGTGGTGGGCCTAATGCACTAATTCTGAAGAGCACCCCTCGGTCCCCCTCCTCATCACACCTGCTTTCCCACCATCATGTTCCTCTCCACAGGGCCACACATTGCTTCTACTTTAACAAATCCAACCAGACCAGCTGTTTTCTTTTGGTATTTTTTTATTGCAGCTAAAATTCCAAGGGCTGCAGGGGGAAAGCTGCTGAAAACACCACAGGCCCTGGGCCTCACTTCAAAGCAGCTTTCATCATTCTTCACACACTGTTTTCAGGACCCTCGTCTGTTCTCTCCCGGGAACCAGATTCTCCTGGAGATTTTCCTCAGTGATATCACTATTTACAGAACTCGGCCCTGGACATCATGTTTATATCTGATTTGTACATGTCCACATGGCCCATAAAGTTTATAAGGGGGTTAGAGAGCTTTTCCGTGTTCATAAATCTTTCCCGTGCAGCCTCCCTCTAGGAGTGGGAAAGAAGAGACAGGAATGAGAGAGAAAGAAGGCACGAGACTGAGGGAGAAAATGACAGGAAGCATGAGGCTCTCCTCTTTGAGCTTCTTTCCATCATTTCCCTCCCTTGGGATCAGTGGGACAGTAGAGAAGAGAGGGTACGTGTGAGGGCCTGAAAGGCAGCTGCCATGGGCAGGCAAAGTACATGTTCCACATCTCCCTATCATCATCTGTGAAGCAGAGATAATAATAGGCCTACCCATGAGGTTGTTCTGTGGCTTCAACAAGGTGAGGGACTTAAAGCTTTTTAGTATGGGTGATAGCCAATAGCAAAAATGCAATACATTTTAATCGAGACAAGTGACAAGGGTCTTCTGTGGACCCATCTACTGCCCTGTCTCTGTGCCTCAGGCATCCCACACTGATCACCTAGCTAGGTGAGTTGTTCTCTTGAGTTGTTCTTACCCTAAAAACCTGGCTGCCCAGAACTTCTCCCTGCAATGGGCAGTCTGGCCCCCCCAAGCCCCCGAAAATGTTGCTATGGAAATAACTCTTTCCAGATATACTTTTTGCATTTTTGAAGCTGAGATTTGTTTTGTTTCAAAGTAGATGTATTATTGAGTACAACTCCGTGGGTGGCTATGTGAACATTTATGAATTTTAGGAGAAAGCATCTCAGAATTTGAAAATGAACATTTCATACCTACTTTCCCTTACTCTAACCCCGCTCAGAACAGGAAATGTCTGCAGGCCAGTGGAGGTACACTGGAAGAATAATAGATCAATAATAATTCCACACTAGTCGCACGAATTCCCTGGGCAGTTTCGACCAATTGGGGTTCAAGAAAGTCATTATAGGATGTGTCTACCCAGGCAAGGCAAAGGAGAAAAAATTGTGAAATTATTTTTTGAATTGCCTCTATCAAAATAGGTAACTTGAAGTAAAACAAATTTGATTCCTGAATTATTTACAATTGTCTTGAGGATGTTCTCATCTCTGAAATCTAAATGCCACCTCCCCAACCCCTCAATTGCCATTG
This sequence comes from Potos flavus, assembly GCA_028534135.1. Taxonomy (NCBI): domain Eukaryota; kingdom Metazoa; phylum Chordata; class Mammalia; order Carnivora; family Procyonidae; genus Potos; species Potos flavus. Next base: position 49,009,429 of record CM052887.1, read on the forward strand.
TCCTCCATGATGTAGCAAGAGTGATCTTATGAAAATGTAAATCCAAGTAGCCAGCCCTGTTTATAAACCTCAATGGCCTCTCATTGCTCTTAGGTTAAAAACAGAATAGCCCATTGTAGTCTTCTTGACTTGCTCAGACAAGGCCATGCCCACCTCCCCAGGCCCACTTCACAGCTCATCTGAGTTCCTTCCCACTTCCTAGCTTCACATGCTGTTCCCTCTGTCTGCCTTCCCTTGGTCTGCAAGGCTTTCTCCTTCCTGCCTTTGTCTAGCTAACTCCTACTCACCCTTCAGTTCTTCTCCCAAAGACTGCTTATTACAAGAAGCGTTCCTGACACTCTCAGCCCACCTAGACCACCTGGGACTTTCCAGTTACATGCTGTATTCAACATGGTGGCCCTCTCTACACTCGCTGTTAAATGATCTGTTGTGTGTTTATTTGTATGACATCTGCCCCTCCTGCTAGAATATGCATTTGCTGAGAACAGAGGCTTTGTTTGCCTTTTTCACCCTCGAAGCACCTTGAGCAGTGAGTGCCCTGAGCCAACTAGGTGCTTAAGAAACTCTTGTTCCCTGTGTCAATAGATATCCACCCATTTTTCCATTTTGCATGGCTTTGATAAGCAGAATGTGGTCTGTATCAAAATACTGCCTGTTAGATGCAAAAAATCCCTAGTTTGCCTAAAGTAATTGAATCAGAGCATTTTAGCAATTGAAAGGAAGTTGGATTTTACTAGTTCAACCCTTTATTTTATTGTTTCTGTTTTTTGTTTTGTTTTGTTTTTTTAAGATTTTATTTATTTGACAGAGAGGAGAGAGATCACAAGTAGGCAGAGGCAGGCAGAGAGAGAGGAGGAAGCAGGCTCCCTGCTGAGCAGAGAGCCCGATGTGGGGCTTGATCCCAAGGCCCTGAGATCGTGACCTGAGCCAAAGGCAGAGGCTTTAACCCACTGAGCCACCCAGGCGACCTTTTATTTTATAGATGAGGAAATGAATGAGCAACAAGGTGAAGATCACTCACCTATCTACCTGCAAAGTTGAGGCTAGGATATAGTCCCCAAAATCTCAATCATGTATACTTTCCACTAAGCTCTTAATTCCCCCAAAGCCAAATAAATGCATAGTTCAGACATAACTGTAATGGTGAATTGCCCATGTCACCCTCCACCCCCCACCATCACTTGGCCAGCTCCTGCCCCTCCCTGAGAAGACACAGCCTTCATTACATTATCACTCTCCCCTATTCTGATACCTCGGGAGGGCCCTTCCTTTGAACTCTGTGTTGCCATGGCAACTGCTCCTTCCCAAACATCAGCATCACTGCCCACAATTGCTGATGGTGAGGTGGATGGCTGCCAAGCAAATCATAGGCAATTTTTTTGAGTCAAGAGGGCCGAAAGCCTCAGATCAAGTTCAAATTATTTGGAGGATGTGTGTGTCAGGGACACTTAGCATCAGTTCTGATGGGAAGGCAGATAAAAGCTTGATTTAGTACGAGGGTAGGGGAGGCCCAGGGCAGCTCGGCCTCAGAGCTTGAAGAGCTCTTCCAGAAGCTCTTTGATGTGAAGGAGATGTTGGAAGTTGCATAATTCTTGCAGGCGGTCCAGACACAAAGGCTGCTCAATGCTGAGGGGCCAGCTCTGCTGAGGGCACTTGTTTTGTCCTTCCTTTCTCCCCTGCTCTCCTCCCCTTCATCTTTCCCAACAAACCAGGATCCGATATGTCCCAAGGAGAGAGACATTAGTGTCACAGGAGTAAATTTACAAGGCTGTTGGACTTGGGGTGTCAGAGTAGCTGTGAGGAGTTCTGTATATTAAGAGCGGCAGTCAATACCACCATAGCGACTGGTCGGGGTATCCTGAGGCGAGCTCTGACTGCTTGGGACAGAGATCTCCCATCTCACAAGAGAGAAACAAATGCCTTACAAATTGGTCACATCCCATATAGCTCATATTAATTTACATCACCAACCCCCAGGGCTAACAGGCAATATTTTTCTCCCTTTTGTTTCTCCTCCCCATCCCCCAAGTGACTTCCTCTTTTCTTTTCTCTTTCATCCAATAGTGTCGGCCTGGCCGTTTCTAGTTTGCTCAGATTTTATTTTCCTATTTCACTGTTGGGCTTGCCAACCCCCAGATCTTTCGCGCTGTAAAACCCGTGCTACACATGCCCCTCGCAGCCTGCTTTCCATCAGCTTTGCCGAAATCAAGTTGCTGGATCAGTCCCGTGTGTTAGCAGGATAATAACTTTCCTTAGCAGGACAAAATGGTGCAGAGAGAGTGTTGCCATTTCTGCTTCAAAGGCTTGAGAGATTCCTTTAACCACAAAAATGAGAAGAGAACGTAATGGATATACAAGAGTCCCATGATGGCAATCTCCCTGCTGGAAATGTTCATGAATTACCTGTAATTTACCTCAAAATGTACCATATGTTGGACTGCAAGATGCACTTTTCCTTTTTTTACTTAAATGGACTGCTATTTAGAGCACTTTTTTTCCCCCTTGACATGGGAATAGATGTTGGAAATAGGTTGGGGGGAAGTACCCCACCGAAGTTTCACAAATTAAAGTAGGCACATGTTATCATCTGAGTGCTCTGTATAAGGGAAAGAAAATGGAATTAGGTGCATTTCCCCCCCTAATACACCATCAGCCCCATAGGGGCAGGGCGACATTAAAGGCACTTTTGGAGGGGAGAAGGCAATGAAGCACCAATTCACCGGTTCCCTTCATGCATTTCATGCAAAGAGACACAAATGACAAACCCCTCCATGGCTTGATTTATGGAGTCAGGAGACCTGAAGAGCAGCTCTGCCAAGACAGAGGGAGGCCCCACTTTCCAAGTGCATCAGATGCCCCTTGCTTTCTGCCGTGTCCCAGGCAGATTTGCCATGTGCTCTCTCTTCCACATGTACAGCGATGGCTTATTAGTATGTATTTCTCAGACTGTCAGAACTTCTACTTCTTCAAATCGTTTGAACATCCTCAGAATCTTGGTTTCTTTTCCCTCTGAAGCTGAACAGATGTACAGGGGGAAGAGCCAACAATGGCAAACTTTATTTTCCACCCAGAGCCGTGGCCTTGTCACTAGCCCTGCCACATCTGCGTTTTTGAAGGGAAATGTCATAATATCGCTAATCAATAGGAAGAGTGACAGGCCCATTTGTCAAGAGCAAGCCAGCACTGCAGCTGTTGTCCTCCTCGGCATCTTTCTCTTGGGCTTTGCAAAGGGAAGCCCAGGGACAGGCCCGCTGTGTGTCTGGCATATCCCCCTCCTTTGCTGGGGGACAATAGGGAGCCACTGAGGGGAGGAGAGCGGGCCATCTTGATGCTCTGTACAAGTTGGACAGAGTACAGTGGCAAGGGCTGGAGAAGAAATGTGGAGTTTCGAGCAGGGATGGGCAAAAGCAACCAGACGCCCCGAGAGGGGAGAGGATCTGCTGGATCACGAAGTCTATTGACCCTTAATCCGGGGAGTGCAGCTGTTCATGTGTTTCTTTTGAGCTGCAGATGTTTCTTGCTGGTCCGCTGGTCAGAGGGAGGAGCAGGTCATCTCAAAGAAGTGAGATGGGGGTGGGGGTGGCCTTGGGACTCAAACTTCATGACAGTTTTCATCTTTGCCGTGAAGGGAAATATAAGCAGAGGGTGGAAAATGGTGGCAGAGCAGGCTGTCATCTCTGCCCCACCACATACTAGCTGCCCTAAGCTGATATCAACTCCGATGGGCAGGACTTGCCACAGCAATCAGATCGGTCATGCGTGGGGTCTGGGTGTATGCTGAGGTGACAGGACTGAAGTGCCCTTTCCCACCCCGCCAAAATAATTTTTAAATTAGGAAATTAATCTTAATCAAGTCTTGTATCTCTAGCCTTCGTTGGCTCAGATTACTGTTATGGCTTTTCATGCTTGGGGGGGTCCCCAAGACCAGTAATTTAGTTTTATTGGTACAAGGGAGCAAATGCTGATATTAACAAGGGAGGCCTTAAAGACACATTTATAGCATTTCTTGTCAACTTGCACCTCTCCTCTTGGCTTCTTACCCATTAAGGAGAGGTGATGCCCCAGAAAATGTCTTTTTCATAAAGGCATCCTAGTTTGGGGCATTAGTAAGCAAGTAATATCCAGTTTAAAGATAAAGGTAGTATTGCTCTTCAATTGTCTGATATGTATATATAATTCAGAAAAAGGTGAAAGTAAAAAGAGTATCAGGAAGGAATATCTTGTTAATTACTTGTCCAACTCTGAGATCAGTGAATGAATATCCGTGTGTTTATAAGGTCCCAAACCCAAACACCATGAGAAAAATTTGCTTGATTAAAAAAAGACAAGGGATTTAAAATTCTGTAACACGTTGTTGCTGTCCCAAATCCCAAATTCACGTGTTGAAGTCTTAACCCCCAACATGACTATATCTGGAGATAAGGTCTTTAGTAGGTAAAGTTAAATGAGGCCATAACGGCAGGGGCCCTTATCTGATAGGACTTTGGCCTTGAAAGAAGAGGTAGAGATCTCTTTCCCTCTCCCTCCTTCTCTCTCTCCTGAGGCTATAGCAAGAAGGCAGCCATCTGCAATGCAGAAGGGACAGCTCTCACCAGAAACTGAATTGGCTGGCATCTTAATATGGACTTCTAGCCTCCAGAACTGTGAGAAATAAATTTATGTTGTTTAATCCACCCAATCTATGGTATTTTGTTATGGCAGCCCAAGCTGATTAATTAACACACATTTTCCTCCAAAGTAAAGCACCCTTATAATAACATTCCAGGAATGGAAAGATCGTGATTCCCCTGGAGGCACAAGTATAGGGTAATAAGATTGATTTTTTAAAAACATATATTAAAATATCCATATAAATGAATGCAATACTGTACAGTAGTTTACCTGGAAGACCAGCGATGCTGCCTTTGATGGAAATACTTTTGGGGAGTCCCTTTAAGAATTCAGAGTCAGCAGCATAATCTTGAATGTCTTCAGTAGTGACATGTTCTTGTTTCTCAGGGTGACTGAATTTCATTTTTACATTTCTAAGTCGTTCAGAACAAGTCAGGGAATCAGGCTGGTAATCAGAAGTAGGTTACCATGATTGAGTCAACAAGAGGGTGTGCATGTACACCGATAAGGTTTCTGGGACACACACCCGTCTCGGATGATCATTCTGAAAGGGTTGCCTGAACCATGGTTGGCCAGGGGAGCACTGTAGAGCAGGAGGCTAGCTTCCAGGCGAGTGGACCCATGCTTGTGAGTGCCTTGCTGTGGTATCTCAGATGCTTTCAAGTTCATTTCATTGTATTTGGTCTTTACAACGTCTTTGGGGGCAGGTATTTTCATCCATGGAAAGGCAACCCTCATTTTATTGGGTAAACTCTGGTAAATTTGTTCAAGCAAAACAAAACCCTTATTGATAATGATAAAATGGCAACCACACACAGGTTCTGGAGCAAGTGAATGTGAATCTCAGGTCAGCCATTTACAGGCTTAGGGTTGTGTGATCTTGGATCAGTCACATAAGTTCTGTGGCTCTTTCTTTCATTAGTAAAATGGAATGTGATGGAGTGCTAAATTAAATTAGACTAAATCATGCACATAAAACACCCAGAACAATGTTGATGTATGGCAGGTATTCTGTTCCTGTTAGTTCCTTACTCTCTTGCTTTCATATCTGGAGATGTGTGCTAATGTCCGTAGACACAAGGCTAACACGGTAAATAATCACAATGTCAGCTTGACAATGACCTAGAGGCAGAATGGAAGGTTCTTCTATCCTACCTGTGAGGTATCAAAGGGAAGGGCCGTATAGTTTGTACAAATGGTGCTGAATGACTTTTCTTTCTCCATGTAAAAGTTCTGTCCCCATTTATTTAAAGCCATCACTTGGCAGCTTTTCCTTTTATCTACTCACCATGTTCCCACTCCTTCCCTTGCTTCCTATTAGGGAAGAGAGGATCAAAGTGGTCTTGCTTTGGGTCTCTGCACCCAGAGAAGAATTTTTAGGCCAAAGATTTCTTTCCTATTGTGCAGAGCTGACTACGTCATTCTTCAAAGGAATATGTCTGCGATTATAAGGTAAAGAGCGATAGGAAATAGTGTGTTGACCAAGGCAGAAAGGATGCCAAGGGACAGTCCAGGCTTTTTTGTTTGTTTGTTTTGTTTTGTTTTGTTTGGCACTTGCTTTCTTCTTTGGGTTTTTATCTTCACACAAGGAAAACGTCCTATATCTTATTTTCTTTTGGATTATCAAAAATAGTATATCAGCCTAACACAATTGGAGGCACCGCCTGGGTTGTCCATTCATATGTCTAGGCTCTGGCACCTAGAGCTTCGAGTCAGTGACTACAGAGGACAAAATGGCGTATATCGAGATCTTTGTGTGGTAGAGAAGAAGAGTGGACATGACAACAACAGTTCTCTTCTAGGACCTGAAGGAATATTCTCAAGTTATAGTCTGTGCAATTCATCCTCTCCCCTGGTAGAATTCCTACCCGAAAGCTAACCCTACTGCTAACAGTACTGCCTACTGTGTCAAGGCAGTCACTGGGGAAAAGCTTAAGAACTTTTCTATGATGTGAAATCTTTCAGATTGGGAAATGAACTAAAGTTGCCAACTTTTTTCATTCACATCATCCTCTTCAAACAACTGGTAAATATCATATTGTCAGGCACTAGGTCAATCGATATAAAGAAGATCTGGCCTAGGGAAAGAAAGGTGGGGATCCGATGTTCCACACGCCCTCTAATTTAATGAGGGAAAAATATCTGGAGCTTAAAGTTATGTAGAAGGTGGTGACATGTTACACTGGGCAAGTATACACACATTTAAACTTTGGAGTCAGACGAAAATTTGAACCTCAGCACTACCGTAAGGCACGTCATGACTGAGCGTCAGTCTCTGTGTACAGTAAAATAATACCTACCTATCCACCAGGACCCAGGCTGTCTCCAGCAGGAAGCTGGGCTGTGTGCATTACTATTTCATAATAATCGTCTATTCCCATGGTGCCTGTGTGGCTCAGTTGGTTAAGAGTTCGACTCTTAATTTCTGCTCAGGTCCTGATCGCAGCGTCTTGGGATCAGCCCTGACTCAGGCTCCACACTCAGTGGGGAGTCTGCTTGAGATTCTCTCGCTCCCCCTGCCCTCTGACCCTCCTCCCTCTCTAAAATCAATCAATCTTAAATCATTAAAGTAACCATCGATTTCCCCTTAGGCTGACCAATAAAATGTGGAGAACTGATGAGGCAGTATTAAAACAGTAGATGTCAGTTTGCAGATTCTGGAAGAGAACCTGTCATGTTTATAGATCTACTTTGACAAAATCCTTTAGAAAAATTAGTTTTCAACCTAAATCTGCAGGGTTTGAACCTGCAGAACTAACAGGTTGTAAGATTTTACAAGGAGCTGCTATTATTTGGAAACATGTAGTTTGCTTAAGAAACTGACAGAAAGGGATCTGTACTTGTTTTATTCTTAAGTGGAAAAATTCCCTAAAGTGATTTTACTAGCAGACTTTTAAAGAATTAAGTTGAACTGGAGAAAATGAGCTGGCAAGTGAGAGAAACGTGGAGTTAGCCATAGGGTATGCCCTGGTCTTCCTACTGAGGAAGACTGAATCTTGGTACTATTCAGTTGCTTACTGGGGTTCCCTATTCTTATATTCACATTTGCCACACCCCAAGGGGAAGTAAACAGTGGCCCTGAGGTCAGCGAGAGGGCTAGAGAGCTTGTTAAAAGGACACCCACTTCCCTTCAGCCCCTGTTTGTTCTTGGGCTAAGTGACCTCCCAAATGTTGTATCCCACAGCTGTTCACCCACTGAACAGCTGCCACAGGCTGATGCCCACTGCCACAGGCTGATGCTCACCACTCACACATGGGACTGCCCAGCTGAGCACCATATTCTCCCCCGGCTGTCGGCATCTAGAAGGGGTTGGCTGAGGAGGTGAGAAATAAATCCTCAAGCCTGATTCATCCAAATCTTCCTGTGTCCTTTTTTAGCTGTCCAAAGATTGTGCCAAGGGTGTCCGGAATGCACATTTGTATCATCTGGGGATCTTTTAAAAGTCCCAATGGCAAGTCACACCACATACCAATGAAATCAGCTGTCTGGGGGTGGGAACCAGGCATCAGTGTTTTTTAAAAAACCCTGGGTGATTCCAAGGTACAGCAGGGTTTGGGAACCATTGCACTGGGCTTTACAAACAAGATGTTACCTCAAGAGGCTCATGAATGTATTTCAAGCGCCTTACACATGGTAGGTGTTTAGTAAAACAGAGCTCCCTTTTCTATTAGTAAAAAAGTTTGATGATGATGATAATAATAACAATAGGCCCTTACACATGTAGGGCACTTTACAGTTTACTCTTATGTACACTGTTTATTCTAACTCTCACCATTTTGCCAGGAGATTAACATGAGTCCATGAACACTATCTCTTCCATCTTAAAGATAAGGAAACAAAGGCTTAGAAATGGAAAGAGACCTTCCCAAGCACAGCCTGGCCTAGAGCTGGGTCTTCTGACATCTGATTCGGTGTTCTTCCCAGCATGCAACACTGCCTCTGTCCTAAATGAGCTTCTACCAGGTGGGGGAAGACTCATCCATGCATGTAAATGTATTGAGAGTACAGAGTAGGTAAAACAATCCAAACTACTAATCTGGTGAGATCATATACCCAAAGCCAAATGAGGATCCATACCCAGTGTCAGCATCTTAATGATGTAGCTGGACTGGAGGAGGTGGCCATCTCCTCCTCCTCCTTCCTGGACATAGCCCATGAACCAGACAGGCAGGCACAACATGAGAAGCTGGCTGGATTAGAGAATAGACCAGACCCCCCAGGGTCTGACCCTGCTCCATCCATTTGCTGCATATGAGTGGAAGTACAAGTTGGGTCCACTATGCCTGAGTGCTGGGGGTAGGTATGTCTAAAGGGCAATGTACCTGCATTCTGCCCAGATCCACTCAGGGGGCTTAACAATTAACCCTGCTCCCTTCCCCTGAATCTGATAAATCTTTCTTCTCCTCTGTTGTAGAAGGGCAACTGTTGAGTTTAGGGAGGGACTAGAAGCACTAGTTGTCATATTATCTGCTCCCTTGTGGGATGAAATGGAACCACGTAAACACAATGATGGGAGATAGGGTTCTTTGTGCAGCAGGTAGAATATGAATCGGTGTCGTACAAATGATATTAGAAGTAGGAGTTGAGAGGGTGTTGTGCTCAGAGGGAGGCTGCGTGCGAAGGCATAAGAGCTGACTGGGGTCTGAAGAAGAAGCAGGAGCCGAACAGATGAAGTCCTTAGCAGAATATCTTCTGGTTCCCTGATCCAGAGTGTACATAGTGGTTTTAGAATCTTAGGGATTGGTTTGAATAAATACGATATGGCTAAGAGATTACTGACTAGTCAGGCCCAGTTGAAAACGCCTCTTTGGAGGGCAGTAATGTTAGCCCAGGATTGCAAGGATGTGTGACAGGTGCAAACTGGCTAAACCGGTCCTTTTGACATATGGTACTGTTTATTTGCTTCTGAAATGCTGGCGAGAATGAATGCTGAAACTTTGAGGGAAAGCATTCATCAAATAACCATGTAGGGACAATGTTGGCTTGAGACAGCAAGCCCTGGGCTTCAAGCTCAGACTTGACACTTATTATGTGTGTGACCTCAGACACGTGACATGTTCCCTGTACAGCACAATTTTGCCCAGGAACATGTGGATGACAGTAGCATCTATTTCAAAATGTCGTTTTGAGGTTTAAATGAGATAAGGCATGCATGTGAAGAGTCCAGCTCCCAATGTACAGTGTGTGCTTAGTAAATGCAGTCATGTTCATTGCTGTTTTTATCGTTATTACTAAGACCCTGGGATTTGTCCTGATGTGGAAATGTCTCTCAGTGATTTTTTAAGACCAGAACTGCCTACTTGTAGCCAAGAAACTTGCTTCGCTTTGCTTTTTGTCATCTTTGGGTCTCCGAGTTTTTCTTTGACCTCTAAGATTTGTCACCTTCCATGAGAATTTGAAGCAGGTCTTTCCCCCTCTATAAACATTCCATCCATCTTTCAAGTTCCATTTCAAATGCCATTTGGGGAAATTAGGAAACCCTTTAGGGAAGAACTGGTGTTCATCTCTTCCTCTCAACTCCCACAGGTCTGTATAGTTGTATTATGGCATTTATCATATTCTGTCCAGTACTGTTGTTGCATACCATTTGGCTCTTTCACCACACAGTAACTTTCCTGAGGGTAGGAAGGAGAGTCCATTCATCTTAGAGTCCCCCAGGGCACATAGTAGAGTATCCGGCACACAGTAGATGCTCAATAAGTATTTGTTGAATTGAAATGATTAAAAATTTTCAGAAAGTCTGTTTTATAACCATTCACCTTTCCATTTGTCCATTGATCTTTCCAACTAGGAAGGATAATTGGTGGGGATTATCATGAAGGAAGTTTAAACTTCATGAATCAAAGGTTAAGCAATTATTATTCCTGAGTCTTTTTTTTTTTTAAGATTTTAAATTTTTATTTGACAGAGAGTGGGAGAGAGAATGAGAGAAAGCACAAGCAGGGAGAGCAGTAGAGGGAGAGGGAGAAGCAGGCTTCCCACTGAGCAGAGAGCCTTAGATGGGGCTCCACAACCCCGGGATCATAACTTGAGCCAAAGGCAAATGCTTAACCGACTGAGCCACCCAGGTACCCCTATTCCTGAGTCTTTGATGTCACCTTTCATAGAGATGGAAATAAAATGCAGAGCAATAAAATGCTGGAGAAACTGCAGTCAACTGGCCTTTATGGGATCCTACTGTGTTACCATGTGACCTTGAACAAGCTCTGAGCCTCTCTGGGTCTCAGTTTCTCCATTTATAAAATGAAGGCGAACTTCCCTTTTTACTTATAAATTTTTCTTTTTAAAGAGAGAGAGAGAGAGCAAGAGCAGAGTGGGAGGAGGGGCAGAGGGAGAAGAAGAGAGAATCTTGAGTGGGAGGAGGGGCAGCGGGAAAGGAAGAGAGAATCTTAAGCAGACTCCACACTTGGTGTGAAGCCCAAAGCAGGGCTCCATCTCACAACCTTGAGATCATGACCTGAGCCAAAAATCAAGAGTCAGATGCTTAACTGACTGAGCCACCCAGGTGCCCTTTACTTATAAATTTATATAATTTCTGGCTTCTTTATTTAAACACAATGATGAATTTTACCATTTTTCTGTAGAGTCCCTCTCCCTCAAAACAATATTGAATAGATCAGAGGGGTTTTTTTGTGTGTGTTTTGTTTTTTTTTTTTTATTACTCCTGTATCCCTAGGACCTTGAACAGTGTCTGGCACCTAGTAGCTGATCAACAAATATTTATTGAATAAATGAATGAACAATAACTACATGTAAACATAGTTTAGTAATGTTGTGATATAGTGCTCAGGAATCGTTATGGACCTAGCCTTCCAAAATTCCCTGTTCCTGAGAGACTCACCCTAAGGTAAGATGCACAGAGGAGGCTGATATGAATAATAAGACCTACGCTCTGCTTTACCTTTTTCTACATTGTGCTGTAAGCTGCAATAAGGGATGTCTTCTCATTTAAACCAGTGCAATTAATATTTTAGATGGGGCAATTTTTTGTATTGTGTGCAAGTGTCCCATATGACATAAGATATTTACTGCCCAATAAATGTCAGTACAAACCCAGTCATTTGTGTCAACCAGAAGTTCTCCCCCAAACACAAATATTTCTGAACACCCCTAGGAGCAGTGCCCACCCTCCCATGAAGAACCATTGATCTTTCCTCTGACTGGTTTAGTCTATGAATGGAAATTGCTGCATGTCCTCTCATCTTTATTGCAGGAATTTATAATTTAGCGATGAGTTAGCCTTCCTCGTTGGAATGACTGGCCACATGAAAATTGTGGGCTCGTGGAATGATATGTCCTTTCTTCTATATGAGGAGGAAAATGTTACTGGGAACTTAGTTTGCCCTCGCCCTCCCATCGCAAAGAGAGGTAATGATAAAATCCAAAGTGGTGAGCTCATGAATAAGCTACAGGGGTGTGGATGTAGAATTGCCATGAATATCTGCTTGAGATCTACTCTGAGACCTGAACAACCTGAGTTATAAAAACCTCCGTCGATGCAGCGTTACGGGTGAGTTTTAAGCTCAGATTTTCCTAATGTCGGAGATCCTTTGTTCACCTTATCTTAGGTTTTACTTCCAAGCTAAATGGACCTCACATTGCATCTTTTGCCATCCCAGTGGGACCTGAATATTAGGTACTAATGCTTCTTCCCTCTTCCTACTGTTTTTCCATGTGGAGGGAGTATTGTTAGTATAACACCTCTAGCCAGCTCTGTAGGGGAGGTCTAGAGTAGACCAGTTGTCCCCATGAATGCTGGATAATTATATTTAATCCTGGGTAATTGTGTTTAGTTCAGCATTAGGAAGCCTAATTGCCATAGGTATGGGCTACATATTCTCCAGCTTCTGCATTATCAGTAGTTACAGTGATGTTTTGGTCCCTTTTGTTTTTTACTCTTTTGTCTTATTTTTCACTTGGCTCAGAATTTGGGAGAAGAGGGATCTTCAAACCCCAACACCAGATATGAAATTTTGTTCTTCAGAGATTGTATCCATAAATACTCTGATTTACAAAACTTAAGGGTAGTCAATGCTCAAGAATTCTATATAGATTTGGCATTGCATTGGTTAGAGGTTCAGCTCCATGTTAGTGACTTACAAAGGTTAACATCCGAGCAGATATGGTAGTAAGGCTCAATAGTATCCATAGAGGTTCTGGCTCCTCCCTCTGTTATCCTCAGCAGATTATCTTCATGTACATGATCCAAAATGGCTTGCCACCAAGTTTGCTGTTCCAGCATGCATGAAGAAGGAGGAAGGGAAATGGGTGAGTTTGCCTTTCCCTTTGAGAGAGCAGTGTGCAAGTTGTCCACACCACCTCCACTCACATCCTATTAAACAGAACTTAGTCATATGGCCATACTACCTGTGAGGGAGTCTGGGAAATGTAGCTTTTACTCTTGGAGACCACGCTTTTAGGATAAAATTGAATGTGGAAAAGGAGAATGAATATTGTGAGCTAGCTGGCTCTGTGGCCGCCTCTGCCACAAAATCCTTGTCTTGAATTTCTAGATCAAGCCTTGAATTCCCCATCAATCTAGAGAGCCCTTTCTTCTTCCCAGAATCAAAGAGATGTTGTTGTTAACTTTCCAGGGGTACTCAAGAGACTTTTGCTGGAACCGCCTTTGCTCATCTTTAAGTGATTGGGTTCTCTGGGGGCTCTTAAATTACCTTCTCTTTTTTATTATCTCTCCCTTGATGGTTATCCTCTTTCGTGATTTTAACTTCCATCTGTAAGTAGATGGCCCACATTTCGCCCTTCTTTCTTACTGCATCTCTCTCGCTTAGGTTCCCTTTTGGCTTAGATCAAGGTTTTTCAACAGAGCATGGAATAGGATGAGGTAGATGAGGAGCCTAGGAAGCAAAATTAAGGAGACGCTCACTCTCAGGGTCATGCAAGTGGCTATCTCCATGGCCATAGTCTTAATATCCTTTCTCCCATTACTGAAATAACCTCCCACTTCATTCTTGTTTTCAGATTTTGTCTACTACAATTCACCTCCACACAGCTGCCAGCATGCTCTTGATAAAATTCATATTTGATCTTCTCTCTCCCAAACTTTAAAAAAGGCCCTTCTCCCTGCCCTCCCCTCCCCACACCTTATGGCTGTTGATGGCTTATAGAATCAAGTTCAAAATCCTTGGCTTGGTATACAAGGCCCTTCTTCAAACCCTCCCTCATCATAAACAGTCATACTGTTCTACTTCTTCTCACCAATATTCTTCCAGGTCATTTGCCTTGATCCTTATTGTTTCTTTTTACCAGGAAGACACTCTCCTCTTTCTCTGTCTGGAAAACACCTATACATCCTTTAATGATTCCCTTTGAATGTCACTTCTTCTGTGAAGCCTTCCCTGATCTTTCCAAGCAGAATGACTATTACCGTAGGCCCTTGTGCATATCCCTATTATGGCCCTTATGACATTGTGTTCTACTTATTTTTTTAAATGTTTCTTCCAGGAGACTTTGAGTTCCCAGAGGAAAGAAAGCATGTCTTATTTAATTCTTTGTCCCTTGTTCCTAGCACAGTGCTATGTAGGAGTGATTAGTAAGTGCTTACTGATGGAATGGATAGATAAATGAATAACTCACTGCTTGTGGAATCTATGGAATGAGTTCCAAGAGGACTGATTGGATTTTTGTATCTAAAAGTTTACTCATGCCCACGTTGCAATTGCCCTGACATAAATGTGATCTAGCAAATTTGGCTAGTGGTGAATTTTGATTTGAATTCAGGTCCGAGGACGTCCTCTGCTCATCGGCTTCTGTTACTTGTTTTTGTTTATGGTGGGATGTCTTGTTAGTATTACGCAGATGCTAAAATCTTTCCTGAAACCCCCATGATTCTTACCCTGTAGTGCCAACCATTCTGCAGGGCTCATGCTAAAGAAGAAAAACAAACTTTTAAGCCAGCTTCCAACCCAGAGAAACAGACAGTCCTGGTAAAGGTTTTAAAACATGAATTGTTGACCCGCCTGCTTGGAGGAATCAGATATTTGGAGGTGACAGAAGAGATGATTCATGGCATGACTTCAGTGAGAACACAGTGCTTGGAACTTCCACTTGACCGCATGCACATGCGCTAAGACACAGGAACCATTAATCTGTCTTCACACCTCTTTCTCACCCAGAAGGAAAATTGTTTTGCCTAGCAAAAGAGGTAGCTCAGCCAAGGGGAGACACATTGGATTATGTTTCCTGAAGAATCTATGTTGTTATAGTGAAAAGACAGCAATAACTTGCCAAGGATTCCTGGGGAGATCATAAGACCCCGCTAGTCCCACCATTCTGCTACTTTCAGGCATGGAAGTAGTGTGATGAAATGTAATATGTGGTGGGGGGGCTCGGGTTACTTGTATGGGGGAGTAGCAGGGTTTTTTCCTCTAAATTGGGAAATCTGCAATTTTTACACTGTCACAGAACAAATGGATCCATGACTGATGTTATACAACTTATGTAGCTGATTTCACATAATTTCCAGTCAGTTCACATTTATGACAGTTAAAAGGTTTTTCTCCCACTCTGGGATTTGAGGTGGGATGGGATTTGCCCACCCACGGTCCCCAAAGCTATGTTTATATTCCCAAAGACCATTTCCTCTTCTTTACCCATTTTACCAAGGAGGAAGCTGAGGCTGCCAGTAGCTTGGTGACTTTATCCAAAGCTGGCATGTAGCACAGTAAGAACCGAAGCCATGTTCCCCAAGTCCTGGCCACAGGCATGTTTATTCAGATAGTTAGTCATGTTTATTCAGATAGTTTATTCAGATAGTTATTCAGATAGATAGTTGAATTTCCTCGTCTAGAAATTCAAGACAAGGATTCTGTGGCAGAGGCGGCCACAGAGCCAGCTAGCTCACAATATCCATATAGTTTATTCAGTAGTTTTTCAGATAGTTTATTCAGATAGTTTGTTCAGATAGTTTTTTTTTCATGTAAAAAAATTACATGAATTTTTTCATGTAAAAAATTACTTTTACATGAAAAGTAATATGATGCCCGATTCTTGTTTGTTTGTCTTTTTCCAAAAGAAATGGGGATGTCTCCATTGCTTACTAGCCATTCTATCACCATTGCCTATTGCCCATTTTGCATTCTAGCTGCCCACGCAGGAGGAGGAGAGAGTGGGGGAAGCTCTGTTCCTTGTCTGGGTTGGTGGGAAGCCCTTATGTCCATTCTCCAACTATCGGCCTCCTGACTTGCACTTGGTGGGCTTGATCTCGTCCTAGCTAAGGTCAGGAAGCTTTTGATTTATCATCTGAAAAAGGAAACAGTTAAAAAAAAAAAAAAAACGACATTCTGACCGGCAATAACCTGAATGTACACCGAAGCGCACCTCTCACTGATCGCAGGGAGTTCTTTATTCTCGTTCTATAGTGTGGCTCCCTCAAAAGATCACATCCCAAGGTGTCTCATAAGCCACATTCTCTAGAAGTAAACCCTGAGATGGTGATTCTTGAGCAACAGATTTATTGAGGGACTTGCTCACAGATGAAATTTCTAAGAGAATGAGGGGGGCAGTCTAGGGCACAACAAACAAGACAAATATTGCAAGGTGGGTTCAGTGGTCTCGCCTCAACCTGATCCCACAGGAGGCCTCAGAGTACAAGTGGGTTGTTCCACTTTGAGGAATGCGGCAGGGCACCAAGAGCAAGTACTAAGAATTGCTGTTATTTCAAGGCCCTAAAGAAGAAAATAATTATAACTACCCATAACGATGCAAAACAAGGCATCACATTTATTCACGATAAAGCATCATTTACAGTTTTGTTTATTCTGTGATGGCATGAAGGTCACAAACAAGACACTAAAAACAAAGAAAAACTATAAACACCACCAATGGAGAAATATGTTAGAGCCATGTCTCCCTGGGAAAATACTTAAGTGTCTTGTAGAACCTTGATATCTGGGTAAAAATCAAAGATTCACTGTGGAATGTCCTCAGTTCCAGTATTCCCCTGGCTTCCTCTTCTCTGTGATTCCTTCTGGCACTGACCACAGCAACCCTGCTCTTGACTTAAACCCTGGACAAGGGCAACTTGGGACTCGGGGCCTGAGCAAAGAAGGCAATTATTTTGAAACTACTGATTAATTGGGAGAATATGCTCAAAACTCTCTTGCCTCAATGGCATTATATGCAAGGCGGCTTTGGCTCTTTGTCAAAATATGACGTAAAGGACAAACTTCTGCCACAGGGTCCCCAAAGATGAAGAGAACCTGAGGTAGAGCATTTATGATACGTGGAGAACTGTGCTAGTCATCTTGTTGACATGGATTCATCTCATCTTCAAGTAACTATTTAAAGATGAAAATCATAGAGATGAGCAATATTTATTTAAGATGAGCAATATTTATTTAAGAGCACTTCAATTTATTTATTTATTTAAATCTTTATTTATTAAAGTGAGCAATAATATTGAAGCAATATTTATTGCTGTTCGACAATGTCAATACGTACCAGTGCTTAGATCAAGCAACAATTTTGTAGTATTTTTCTCACCTCCCCTCCTTTTTCGGATATAAAGTGAATTTAAAAAAAATCTATAAAGCAGGGAATAATACTACTTATTTTACAGGTGTGTCAGGACAACTATAACTGGTAATATTACTAATGTGATAAACTTTTGACTCTGTTACATTTATCTACTCAACTTAAATGTGCCAAAAATGTAGTTTATGTTTTTTCTGTTAAAAACAAGAGCCTTCAACTTTGTCCTGAGCCCCCATTCCTGCTGATGATAAAGGAGGAGTTAGGGATGAGGAGGACATACCACACCAGTTCAAGGTTATTTGGTACCTTTTGACTTAAGACCATCATTTTAAGGTGAGTGTTCAGCCAATATGAGTACCAGGTGCCCACCGGGACTGTTTTCCCCTCTTGAGAGCCCTTGCTGTTACAGCTTCTCATAGTCTACACATGACACTAGGGTCTGGATGTCAATGACTCTGTTCTGGAAAAAGGTGAGGGCTTCTTCAATAATAAGGCATCCTCAAAATTCCAAATAAAATTCAATTACATTTTTCTTATCTACTCAGTTGATACATATAAAATATTCCTTAGGAGAATGGGAAAGCAAATAGAAAGGCCCCGTAATTTAATTAGTGTGGCTTTTCTTTGACCCAATTCTCTTACATGTTGGATGAATTTCTTGTGCAAATTGAATAATTTTCACAAGTCAATTACATACATTCCCTCAGCCTGTCTGAGTGTAATGAAATAGCTTAACAGAATAAAACAATAACCCCAAGATGATGATGTTGGCCATTATTAAGTATAACAATAGGAATTAATTATGACAGAAGAAGCGATAATTGATGATTTGGAAAATGGATTCTAAAGCTCTTTTTTTTTTTTTTTTCTAAAGCTCTTTTCTATTGTGACTTCAGGGTCACATTTCAAGAGCTACAAGACTTTCTGAATGCTTTGAACAGGATTGTTAATAACATGTGTTTTTTTTTTTAATTCTTTACATTTGGATAGTCTATTATAAAACACTGTCATGTACAGAACCTTGTTTCTAATTTAACAAACAACTTAGGTAGAGCTTGCTATGTGCCAGGCCCCATTCTGAGCAGTTCACACATACTAACTCATACGATCCCCCACGCTGACTCTGCTCCAAGACTCTGGTTGCTCTTTGACAAATGGAGAAACTGAAGTTTAGAGAGAATGGGGAGCTTGCTCGAGGGCCCCCAACTATGAAGTGGCAGAGTGGGGATTTGGATCTAAACCACTTCCTGAGTCCATGCTCTTCGCCACAACACTATGCTACCTACCTCTCAGTCTCACAACCACCCTGCAAAGTAGGAGTGTTTGGTTCCATTTCCCTGTGGATAGAATATTCCCTGAACTAGAAATGAAGTTATCGGCCAAAAAAGTGGAGCTAGTTAGTACATGTGAGAGCTGGAATTCAAACCCTGGCCTCTACCCCCAAATCAGTACACATCTTGATGTGTCCTTTGAAACAAATTTCTTTTACTCAAAGTGTTATATACAATTTCTGAACTTTGGAACATTGAGTGAAAAATAATATTATATTCCTTTTTGGGAAAAAATTGGGCAGAAAATTTGGAGGGCTGCTGAAAACATGTATAGTTCTTTTAAGTTAGAAACATTTAACTTAGGAACATAGACTCAGAATGTTTGAGCTACAGGGGACTACATTGTTTCCTAGTAATGCTTATGTTTACTGTGTGGAAGAAATCCCCAAGGGAATTTGTAATAATGCAAGTTGTCAGGCTCCAACCCAAGAATTCTCAGGAAATCCGAGGTCAGGCTCAGGAATCTGAATTTTAACAGACATGCCCAGGTGATTAATGCTCGTTTTTTAAATGAGGGATGCCAACGCAGAAGAGTGAACTGACCTGCTCCAGTTTAGGTCAATGTGCATGAAGTGTACTTCGGTTTGTTCCTAAGATGACATATTTTATTTATGAAATTCTAAGATTAATTTATTCTCATAAAAATCACAAACTCAGTGATGGAATTTATTCTTAAGCGAGCTAAAATTTTCTTATTAAATGGGGCTACGAGCTACCGAATTTTACTAAGTATCATTGAGGGTTTGCAAGGTAAGTGCCAGCACCGTCTCCCCCCTCCAAGTTTAGTTTGATTAATTATATCAACTGATATAAGAGAAAGAATGGCTACCTAGAGATCTAGAGAGAGAGAGGCTATAGCCGAATCAATGGCAGTAGCCCATGTAATAGAGACTATAACAACAGAAGGATAGGGTCTGCGTGGAATATAAAAAATGAGAATTAGAGATACAGAAAGGCTGGAAATATCCAGAACTGTGTGATTAATGGAAAACCCTGACTCTACTCCATTTAAGGGTGGATACTGACCCCTCCTGGTATGTCTGCCCAAACTACAGCCCCATCGTTTGAGCCTTCCCCACCCGCAGTGGTTGGTTCTGAAACCCATACTTGTGGTATACCACCTTGCCCCCCAGACCAAAGTTGATTGGAGGGGTGAGCACTTGACACAGAACTGGGGCAATCAGATTCTCCATCACAGAAACTTGTAATGGGGATTCAAAAGCTCTCATTAGTCTCTTCTATTTGCTTCATATGTAAACTCAGGAGTTTCTGGAGCCAAAGTGGAGAAAGAGGTGCCTTAAAGAGAAGGCTCAGAGAACATGAGATACGTCCTCCATAATTTGGGGCCTCGGACGCTGGTTTCTGGGTCACACCTGAGGAATCTGAGGCACATGAGCTTAGCTGAAGAGGTGTATGGTAGGAGAATTAAGGATGTGGTTTGGGTAATAATAGCCCTCCCACAATTCTTGGGAGAAAAGGATGCACGCGTGTTGTCCAGGTGAGAAGTGGACTGTAGACAAGTGAGAGCCAGCATGAGGTTGTCTTATATCCAGTCCAAAAGGGCTACCTTGAGGTATGAATAGAAAATGGAAATAGCCTGCCAGGGGCTGTGATAGTTCATTAGGGCTGCCGTAACAAAGTACCAAAATTGGATGGCTGAAAACAACTGAAGGCTATTTCCTCACAGTTCTGGATGCCAGGAGTCCGAAATTAAGGTGTCGGTAGGACCACGCTTCCTCTGAAGCCTGTAGGGAAGGATCCTTCTTTGTCTCTTCTGTGTCTCTCCTCTCTGCCTTCATTGTCACATGGTCATTTTCCCTGCATGCCTCTGTGTCCAAAGTTCTCTCTTCTTCTAAGGATACCATTTATATTGGATTAAGAGTCCTCCAAACCCCAGTATGACCTCATCTTAACTTACCTAATTACATCTGCAACGACGCTACTTCCAAATAGGGTCCCATTCTGAGGTTAGGAATTCAGTTTATCTTTTTGGGGAAACACAATTCAACCCATCAGAGATACGTAGGTGCTAAGGAAGGACTCTTAAGCAACAGGCAGAAGAGAGACACTGTGTATGTATCTTTTGTTAAGGGAACTTAACAGATGGACTACTGCTTTTCTCTCCAACTCCACTGCCGGTGATGGTGGGGTGCTGGTACCCCCGTCAATAAAAACAACGAGCAGGCACCGAGCAGTGCTGCGGTACCATTCCGGGAAGAGTATGCCTGCTTCCCTTACCTCTCCTCCCTTTCCCTGCCCCAATACGGAAGGGTCAAACCTGCTACTAGAAGGAGAGCAACTCAAGGAGAGGAAATGGAGAAAAATTGAGCCAATCTGCCTTTGACTTCAGGCTTCATGCCTGTGAGCGCGTGGAGGCTGTGGGAGGGAAGAAGTCTCAGAGTATTGGTTATTATATGTCATTGGACATCTTCATTACCGAACTGAGACTGTATTTTTCCACTCGAACTGACTGTAGGACTTTTATTTACTGCTTAGGAATGGCCAGAGAAGTCATTTGGCCTTTCTGAGTCTTGATCCAGGGGCAAGAGAAGAACCAGACAGACCCATGGAGTCCACACTTAAAGCAACAGAGAAAGATGAAAATAAAAGTTGATGCTTACAACCCATGAGCTATGCTTGCCCAGTGTAATAGTTCCACGTGGTTCTCATTTCAGTGAATAACTTTATATTCTGGTCTATATTTCAGCCTCCCATCAACTTGGTTAATGTTTATTTTTACTCCATTAACTGATTGATATTTGATACATTGGCAAAAATCTCTTTTTATATTGTTTTGTTTGTTTTTGGTCTGCAAAATTAAGGAACAGTCGATAAATAGTGACTCACCTAATGTAACAGGATCTATATTTATGTGGTCTGTCAATAGGTCTTGCCCTTCTGTCTTGCTATTTGCCTCTTCAAGTCCCAACACTAAGTAGGTAAATGTTCACTCACTTGATCATTCCTCCAGCATGTACTGAACACCATTTCAAGCTTCTGAGATATGGTGGAGAGCAGAACAGACATTGTTCCAGCCCTCATGAATGAAATATTCTAGTGGAGGGAGAAACTGACAGATCAATAACTATAGCCAGATAGAGCACATGTCAGGTGGTAATATGGGAGCAATATATTAAAACAAAGGGATTATGATTTTTGAAGTCAATATCAAGTGAAGCTAACAAGTTAGAATATTGTATATGAAGTTGAAAATACTCAAAGGCAAAAAATCAAAAACCACCAGACTTAGCAAGTGCAATATTTCCCACATATATTCAGATGTTCTCATTTTCTGATCTACCATTTTTAGAAAGAAATGCTTGATTTTTAACATCTTCCTGGATTTCTAGAATGCAACCATATGCCCAGAGGAAGATAAAGTCTGACTTTTGAATACTGGTTAATATCTATCTCATTCTTTCTCTGGTTTCTCATTCTTATTCTGATTTCAAAAGTAATAGATGTAAATTAGAGAGAACCTGAAGAACACAGAAAAGTAAAAGAGGAAATAAAAATCATCCTACCTTATTTCTTGATTTCTGGTATTTCCAAATTTGTACTCTCCTTCAGGGGTAAAAAGGAAGAAGAAATTGAAAATGGGTTGGAAACAAAATTGGTAGAGGCTCAGGCACCTGGGTGGCTCAGTGGGTTAAGTGTCTGCCTTTGGCTCAGGTCATGATCCTGGGGTCCTGGGATAGAGCCCTGCATTGGGCTCCCTGCTCAGCAGGGAGTCTGCTTCTCCCTCTCCCTCTGCTGCTCTGCCTGCTTGTGTTCTCTCTCTCTCTCTCTCTCTCTCTCTCAAATAAATGAATAAAATCTTTTAAAAAATTAGTAGAGATTGTGCATATGCAGAATTTTTATTATTCTGTGGCAGGAGATACAGGCACTAGAGCATTCTGGATGTTTCTGGACTTTAGATGTTTTACACTGTGCTCTGCATGAAAAATACTCTGTTGTATTCTTTTGTATTAAAAAAATTATTTATTTATTTATTTATTTGAGAGAGAGAGAGTATGTGTGGAGAGGGGCAGAGGGACAAGCAGACTGCCCGCCAAGCAGGGACACCACTCAAGGCTCCATCCCAGGACCCTGAGATCAGGACCTGAGCAGAAGCCAGTCATTCAACCGACCAAGCCACCTTTTGTGTTTTGAATCATTACATCCTAATAGAACCAGAAGGATCACTGAATCTAAGTGTTTTTCATCCCCGAACAACAGTGCAAAATCATTAAAGATCTAAATCATGCCATGGACTTCAAGAACAAAGGGAGTGGGGAGGAGGGTGTCAAACCATAATTACTACCATTCAGGACAGAGAGGATATGAGGAAGTCAAAAATTCAAACTGGCAGTTTGGAAACATTAGTTTATAGGTTGGGAACCTGAGGCTGAAGCATCAAGGGGCTGGCCGAGAGTTCCAGGCTGGCTACGACCAGGAAATGGAATGACGGCTGCTTCAGTTTCCGGTGGCTAATGATGTGCTTCATGCCAGTTTCTAACTTCTAATTTAAATACTTTATTTAAACTTTTTGTTTTCCTTAGAAACAGTAACCTTTTCCGGTTCATATTGTAAGATGTTGGGGAACTAAAGTCCGGTCCGACTCAGATGTAATGACTTGTGGAAAGTTTCTTGCAGACTCACTATTGTATAGTTTCTAGAAATAATTTTGGGGCAGTAGAGTTAATTATCAATATGTGATGATCATTGATCCCAAACATGGGAAAATGACTTCTCATCCACATTTCCTTCCTCAATATTCACAGGCGCACCTGTGTGTGTGCACACAGGGATACACACACACACACACACACACACACACACACACACATTCCTTTAGCTCTCCCTTTTCTTTCCTGTTTCCTAGAAAAACATTTTAAAAGCTGAAAAAATATTTTGGTGCTTTCGGATGAATTTTCCATTTGAAATAGCTCAGCAAACGGCCTGCCACACCTGTTGGACCCTTGGAACACTCTTTTCTGAAATTCCGGATTTAAAAGAAGGTCTTACTACCAATAAAGTGGCAAAGGCCTAAGTGGATGTTAGGAGCCTGAAGACAGAATTGGGAATCTGATATGAATAGCCTAAGCTCAAAGCAACCAAAGCTGCTAATAAGACTAAAAATAATAATGCAATGTATGGCAATTAGACAAAAATGATTTTAAAAGGTAGTGCCAGTCTTTTTGTATTGAGTTGGACTCCTATGACTGAAGCTGCTCTTACTAGGTATGGAATATGTTTTTTTTAAGAGCTCTTGATATTCCTTATCTTCTCAGCAGTTTAATGAAAATTGAAAAGACAACACAGACTCTCCGGTGAGGTCGGCTGTATCTCCTCTCTGTTTCCCACTCCATTCTTGGCCAGTCCAGGGCATTATTAGGATATTTTATTCTATTTTCTTTCCTCCCAGGCAATGCATTATGTACTACCAAGTGATGTTTGGTAATCAATTCTTGATCTCTCCTGGAGGTCAGTCAATGTCACCATCTAAATTGTCATCTCATTTCTGTCCTTAAAGAGAATCCATCTATCTCCTTTGAGCACATAGAGATTTCAGATGCAGGTAAGATACTAAACCATTCATGAACAAGATGACATTTTTTCTCAAGACTGTCAGACTTTACTTTTATGGGAAGATGGACTTAGTTATTAAAGGTGTCTCTTTCATTTAAAGTTCCAGTTAATATGCTATTAACTCAACTCATCTCACCTCTTCACTGTGAGTCTTCTACATATTTCTTAGTTACTTTATTTTGGGAGTAGAGGATGTGAATGGAAGAGGAAGGAAGCTGGGGATTCTGATATGGAGAAACAGAGACTTAAAGTCAGAATTCTGAGGTTCAAATCAGGGGAGGCTGTAAATGGCTGTGTATTGCTACTGCACAGGATAGGAGGTAGATATGTTGGGAGTACTCCCAAGCAGATTAACAGGATAGAAGTAATATCCTAAAAATTAAAGGATAAGAGTAAAAGCATCGAGTGGCAAAACCTTGAAATTGTGTGGCTCGGTGATTGAGGGGATCCTTTAAAAGTAAAAAGTTTGAAATACTTACATACCTACTGTTGGTGCTCACGATCAAAGTGTCTTTTTTTCACATGCACCGTCGGTTACGTAAAGTTTGATCTCTCCTGCAGATCCTCAATCTTTCAGAGCCAGACTCAAGTGTTATTTTCAGAAGGTTTGGCAAAAACTTCAACAGCCGTTGCATCTTTCTGAATGCTTGTTCTTCCCATCAGCTGGGGGCCATTTTTAGCTTTTCAAATTAATAATTTGAAAAAGATGCAATGACTATACATAACGACTTTATCTTGTCTGCAGAAATGATTCAAAACAGCAGTTGCTACACACACGTTGGTCTCATTAAGCGAGATTTTGATGCAAGAGCACAGGTACTGGTGTCAGCGCTGCTGTTGGGTAACTGCTTAACTGTGGAAATAATGGCAGAGCAGAAGGTGTGAGAGAGCATTAACACTGATCGTTATTCTGCTGGGGGCTTAGCGTCTCCACTCGATTTTCCCTTTCTCTTCCATTTGGGGCAATGTACTGCACTTAAGCGAAATTCCTCAGGGGTTGCAAGAAATGTAATTGCATTTTTTTTTTAAGTAAGGAATTTGCTTTAAAGAACATTCTAAGGTATTTATGAAGATCTTCATGGCAACCCTGATTTTACTCTATTGTCAGTTCTGTCTCTTTGTTAAAATATCCCCCTGAATGGTTTTGATATGCAAATAACAAAAAGGCAAAAAACCAACAAAACAACCACACTCCCACCAAGTAAACAAAATCTTGTAAATTTTCTGGTAAGAAATACATTTCTTTGGTGAACCTTTTCTGATTTTAGTTACATGTAGAATGTCTCTTAACCAAGTCACTGTATTAGATACCAGGCAATAATTTGATGGTCTGAGAAAATGTACATCGAGGCATATCTATGGGGGTTATGGGAAGAAGATGTGACGGTCTCACTAAGACCCACATCAAGCCCAGGAGGAATTCCCGATTCTTTTTTTTTTTTTTTTTTTGGAATTCCCGATTCTTCATGCACATTCCAAAACAGCTAGAAGCTTTATATTTCCGGTGCCCTGAGTTATGACTGGCATAACCCTTGTCCTGTTTGTGTAGACAATCAATGGGGAAAGCCATTCTTGTTTTCAGTTTGATTCCACATAGCCTGTACCCTGCCACTCTCTCTTTGACCTGTTCTTTGAACACTGAAATGCAAAGGCAGCAACAACAGACCTTGAGTGGGACAGAAAAGTCAGTATCCAAAAAAAAAAAAAAAAAAAAGGGCAGTGGGGTGGGGGTGGAGACGGGCGTGGGGGTGGGGTGAGGGGTGCTGTTTCAAGAAAGATTCCTCTGATAGAAACTGTCTCGTGAAATATTGACCAGTGCTGGATGTGGTCTTGACCATTTTTTCAATGTTTTCTTTTATTGTGATAAAATACACATAACATAGTATTTACCATTTTGACCATTTTTAAGTGTAGAGTTCGGTAGCATTAAGTACATTCAGATAATCGAACCACGACCACTACCATCCATCTCCAGAACTTTTTCGTCTACCCCAACTGAAACCCTGTACCTATTAAACACTAACTCCCCAGTGCTCCCTGCCTCTGGCAACCACCCTCCCACTCTCTGTCCCAATGATACTTGACTCATCTCCTCATCTCGACGGTGCCACCAACTCCTCGGTATTCCTTGACTTCGGGAACTTTTTGTTGTTTATTTTTAAAACCCATCAGAGAAAATGCACAGCAGCTGGGGAAGGCAGAACCTCCAGGGATCCATTTGAAAGAATGATTATGCCAATAATAAAGCTTGTAAAAGGAGCTATCATCCCCGAATGAGGCAGGCTCTCCCCTAGGCTATGCCAAACTTAAGGCAACGTTTCTGCTTTGAAATGGCCAGTGATAGCACATTTGGGCTGCAAATGGGGGAGGAATTCAATCACCTGCGCCCAGAAAGCCAGCACAAGGAAATGGATGTCTCTCGGATCTGGCACACAGTTATTATTGAGAGAGGAAGCATTTGTTTCGGAGTCATTGTGACTCAAGTACCATGGGGCCAATTGGCTCATTTGTCTCGGTTTATCTAATTACCAGACCAAGGTGAAGATTTGGAATGGTTTAAAACCTAGAAATGAAGCCTTTGCAGGCCTTGAACTGGATGTGGTCCCAGTTCTGTGAATGAAATGCAACGGCTTTCCCCATTCTACCCTCTCCAGTCCTCCCCAGTGCCCCTACCTCCATAGAAAAACAAAATGAAGAGTAACAGCCAATCTGGAAAGGTCTGACCCTAGGAAAAATGCTCTTCTCTTAGTGGCAGAAAAGAACCATTTTACCTGAATTATCTCAATAATTATTTCAATTCACCATTTCCCATGCCTGTGTGGACACAACCTAAAATTAAATTATACCTCTGGTCCCAAGGATGTCCTTCTGGAAAGTCTTGCTTATAATATATATATTTTAAAATTTTAGCAAGTGTGCAGAGTTTACACAAGGAGAAGAAATAAGCACATAGGGACATGGATTTCCTGCAAAGGAAAAAAAAAGCCAACTCTAAGAACAATTAGTCTATCAGTCCCACTTAAACATGCAATAAACCATTTGTAGATGCTCCTTAGGGGAGTTTTCAGTAACTCAGAGGGCATGAATTCCTGAGTACATGCCAACTTCTGTTCCCAAGTGCAGTACTGGGAACCTTCTGTTAGGGTTCTAGGGAGATTTCTTTTAGGACGTGAGAACAGCTGAAGATATGATTTCTTTTTACATATGGATATTGCTAAGCACTTGGGGGCTATTAAAGGAAAAAATACATCATAAAAATGAAAGACTTTGGTAGGTTGTTTGATGTCACATAGTAAATCATTGTCACAGCAGAATATATTTCTTTATTAGATTGGCTGGGAATGATATGATAGATTGATATGTTTTGATATGGGGAAGGAGTCACTCAGGTCACAGGAATGTTCCCCAGGAGGACAGTCTTTGGGGGTCTGCGGTAGGGGGCATTGCTGATAGTGGGGATGGGGATTTAAAACGAATGGTGGGACGTGGTGGGGTCTCAAAGAGAAGCTATGCCCTTCCCCCTTCCTCCAACCTTGGGGCTGTGTGGCTTTGCCAATTCTCTACAAGACGATAACTGGACTGGTCCAGCAGGACTAACTAACTGCAAGGCCACATGAAACGGATATGCCTGGAGAACTTCCCATGCAGAAGGGTGATTAATTGGAAGCAAACCTGAGAACACGGGGTAGGCTATCCCTCTGAGGCCTGGTTGCCTTGGGCCCGAGTTTCTCCAGCTCCGAGGTGGGGTTCACAACCAGTGAGGAGAGTTCCTAAGTTTCCTTAAGAAACATGCAGAGAGGAGCGTATCTCTTATTTTGCTCTGTGCTAGTACTCCGTGAAGAGAGGGGTTGGTGCGTGTAAGATGTGGTTCATTAGGTTGGTTTGATACCAGCCCACTGGAACAGATGCTTCTATTGAGAGAGAACATGTCCGGGGTCATGTATGGCTGCCTTCTGGCTTGCCCCATAGTGTCCCACCCAGTAGGCCTTGGCTAAAGGACCTGAGGTTTCACCCTCCTGACAACCTGCACTGCGTGATGATAGCAGCTGATGTGGGAAAAGGTTTTGTTAGGTCACTGTCCTCCGAAACGTGTGCTTGGAAGCCTTGAGACTTATCAGATCCTGGCTTTAGGCCATCTACGTATGATATTAAGGCTGGATTGCTAGTTGACATGTGTGTATAGAACAAGAGGTGTGTGGGTTAAAAGCCCAGACTTGAATATGAGATAGACTTGGGTTCAATCCTTGCTTCTAGTGCTTACGGAATGTATGACCTTGAGCAGATTACTAAATATCTCTGTGTCTCAGACTCCTCATCTGTAAAATGGGAATATAGTTATACTTGTGCCAGGAGATTATCGTGAGAATTAAATGAGATAATATATGTAAAGCACTTGGTACAGTCCTTAGCCTGGGACCCTGTGGGGCGAATATTCTTATTACCCTCACTTTATAAAGAAGGACATTGAAGCTCTGAGGACACAAACAATTTTGCCCAAGGGGCAAAAGTTAAGTGTTATTGTCCCCTTATGAACAGAAAGCCTTAGTTACTTGGCTCATGATCACAATCTCTGGCTTCAAAACTAGGTGTGTTGGAGTGGAATTACCGAGGGCAACAGCTTAAACCTTCTCTGACCTTCATGTGAACACCCACAAACAGCAGGAAATGATCCACAGGGTCCCCCTCCTCTTCTGCTTTTCCACAAGGAGCCATTGTGGAAACTGAGTCTAGGTCTCTTTGCTCACAGGGCAGGACACAAGGAAGAGAAGAGAATATGGAGAATTTCAAGATACAGGCCCGATACTCAAGAATAACAGAACCCATTAGAGCCTGTTTTTTATGCGGGCTTATTTATTCAAAGAGAAATATTTATTCTGGAGAATAAATGATTAGACAGGCATCAGATGCATCCAGTAATAGATCATGCCTCACCCGAGTTTGAAACTTGAGACAATTAACTGGTTACTTTCTCTATTCAAAGAAGGCAAGTGATTTTTGTAATTTTTTTCTTATTGAATTGACCTTTTCTTTTTTGCGTATAACTGAATCAACCAGTTGTTTCAACATCTTGAATAACAAGCCAGTGTTTGAATCTCCACATGGCCTTTGTATTGACTGTCATGATACAAGTCCAATTAATGGAACAGTTGCTTAGATTGGATTTCTTCATGGAATTAGATCCTCCCTCCCTCCCCCTGCATTGAGTTGACCATTTCTTTCACTAGACCTAGTAAATCAGCAGATTGCTGTGAATACAATCTTTTTCCCCTCATACCCTCCATACTCACAAATAACCAGCATCTTAACATCTCAGGTATTCTATCAGCAAATTGGAAAATTGAATCCCTTTCTTTACTTCCTATTTCACGATATTGTTGGGAAATTAATAGGATATGTAATGCAATTTAAAAACTATAAATTTACCTCCTTAAATATGTTTCCAATATTAATTTATAATAGACAGAGATTTGTATAATGATTTAACAGTGGCACCCAATGCTTATTTGTTCTATTGATTTTCTTCTGCCACAAATGCACCGAAGTGCAAAGTATTACCTAGGCTCACAGCTTGTTTTTGTAGTCTGTTGGGAAGAGAATCATAGAGCTACTTAATCTTGGGATTGGAAAAGATCTAAAAGGTGATATTGATGAGATATGAGTGCTTAAATCCTTTCAGTTTTCTGAACAGGAGACCAAATGAAGGTAAAGCATTTGATCTCTAAATAAACCCTGATATAACAGACATCTCCCAATACTTAACACAGTGAATAGAAAAATACATATTTATGAATTATAAATGCCACACAAAAGAATCTTTGGTGTGCGATACTAGCCATATATACATAACATTACAGTAGGGCACCATTTGCAAAATGTCATTTATTTCCTCACTGTAGTGTGTGTACATTTTGTACTTCAGAAATAGGTTTCAGAGAAACTGTCCTTTCTCTGAGTTGTAGTCACTGGTAATAGTCTCCTCATCAAAACTGCAAGTCGCCAACAAGTTGTCAGAAAACATAACCAATCACCCTTCTTCGCGAACACGCCCCTTCAGACCAGCTCCGAGCTATTCCTCAGAGAGCTCTGCTGTGCACGGGGTGCCTTCCTGTCTCCCACAGTTCTCACGCACGAACTCCGGCACCACTGCAAAAGATTTCCTCATGCAAGTACATCATGATAAAGAGTAGCTTTAAGTGGAAATAAAACAACAACAGAGAATGGGTTCAACCTGTTTCCTATGAGACGTTTAAACATTTTTTCCCCAACATTAAAGTCTTTAAAAAAATACAGTTTCAAGTACTTATCCAACATGTAATGCATGGGGTCGAAGTCTGTCTTTGCTGCTCACCCCCCTGCGCCCCTCCCCCCGCTACCCCTTTCCCACCCCTGCCCGGGCTCTTGCCTCAAGGAGGACCCTTTCTCATCCATGCTCCTTCCTCGTCTGGGTCACCATCTTCCCGACTCTTTGTATTCTTGTTTTACAAGCCACCATCAGTAAGGCCTTTCTCAGAGTCCATTCAAATGCCAATATTATAAGGAAAACCAAGAGTTTTACTAACATTACATTAGTATATATTTTCAATATAAACATTTCAAAGCCAAAATATAGAAAGGAAGATAATAAAAATCATTTATTATCCCTTACCCCAGAGACGACAGCTGCTCATATTTGGTGTAGATCATTCTACTTTCCAATCTATATTCTTAGCATTTTTATGTATTTTCCTGTTTTACAAAATTGGGGTTACACCACACATATAAAAACATGTTCTCAAAACATTACATATTTTTCCACCACAAAGACTCTAAACCTTTACTATGCCTAAGAACTCCAGGACGTTCAACTGTCTCTTCTTAGTTCTTCTGCACAGAGATCTTGAATTAATAAATCTGGACTAGGATCCAGGAGTCTGTGATTTTAATAGGCACCCCTAGGTGATTTTGATACTGTTCTCTCTCAAATCATGGTTCTACAACATAATTTTTCATGGCTACATGGTATCCCATTGTATAGTTGTATACACATTCTGTAATTCGTATTATGTTAAAAATTCTCACTTCGGATATTGTACACTCAAGTAGAATGAAATAGAGTGATATAAGGAAAAGAAGGCTCTGAGATCCCAAAAAACACTGAAACTGATTTTATATGTTAGTTTAACATGCTCGTTGTGTCATTTTATTCAAACTACCCCCTTAAATGAGTAGGTAAATCCCAGAAATGAGTAGGTTCTCTCAGAAGTAATTTTTTTTGGGTGAATTCAGTTGGGGAAAACTGCTTTTGAAAAATTTTACAGAAATTAAAACTTGTTACAAAGTCCAAGTGTAACCCCAATGTATTTATACCAAAAAAACTCAAGAAAATTCCATTGTTCTAAGCCCTTCTTACCTCTTTCTGTACCCTAGTTCCTCACTTATGACTGACTTTTTGTGCCTTTATCTGTAATTCCTCTTTGGATTTCTCCTTATGTACGTATCATTCCTAATGTCTTTCCAGGACTTCCTTATTCCTAACACCTTACTGTCTTATAAACTTCCCACCATTCCTCTCTACCACCATTGGAGTGTTTCTGTGGGTGGAGGCCATCTATAACTTTTCAAGGGATATTAAAAAACTTGACAGCATAGTAAATGGGCGCTTCACCTAATGCCTGGTTGGGATAAGGAGGATGAGATAGCACCAGGAGGACCCGGAATCTGGTTTTCATGGTGGATTAAGCAGCTGACCTTTTGTTAGCTTTGGAGGCCACCCATATTTAAAGGCAGCAGCAGCAGAACTCTTGAGAATGTTGCCTTCCAAGGGGACTCAACTGACTGGCTTAACCTCTGCCCCTAGTGGAGTTCATTGTTTACGTCTGTCTGTTATCACAGGCCTCATGGAGACAGACACCATAGCTTTGAGGAGGAGCAGCAGCAGCTGGCAAGGCTAATGGGGGCAGCAGGTATCTGGGAGCAGTGTTTATAGATGATCATATTGCTAGGTTTAATCTTTGGTTTAAGCCCTTCATTGTTAAACAAATAAATTTAAGGAGGGAAAACTGTTTATCTTCTCTTGATGTGTACAAAGTATTTATCAAACATAAATATGCCGGCCAAAGAAAAGACTGGAGAACACCCAGGAGTCCTGAGATGATGATGGTGATGATGATGATGGTGATGATGATAGGAAGTTCCAAAGATTTCAGATGTTTAGCCAGTTCATATGAGAGCCTCCAACTGCCTCAAGAAGAGGCTCAGATGATCTCAGCACATTAGCCCTCTAAGTGGCCTGTAAAGAGATACCAGGCTTCAATCATCTTTATTTTCCTAATGATGAAACCTCTTGTGCATGAGCCTCTCCTACATGACTCCACCATCTCTAGCCCATCTGTTTGAGCATAGTGGACCATTTGCCCTGATGCTAGACCAGGTGGCAAAGAAAGAACCAGCTAGCCCAGGCATTTTGCACATGACAGCATAGCCCTGAGAGGAGGTTACATGGCAGAGTGGCTTAAGGAATCTGCCCAAGGTAAGACAGATGAGACATAACCAGAATCTGAACCAAGATCTGATCTAACTCCTACATCTCTCATTTTTCTATGCCCTTCTATTGCTGCTTTCTTCTCTGCCCAGACATAGAAATTAATGCTTTATAACTGCCCCCACACATGGCTTTGTAACAACAGCATGGGTTTTGTTTAGGGAATTACCATGCTAAACACAAGCTGGTGGGACTATTGATTAAGATGATTTGCCTTTTCTAGGCTAATTAGGAACACAACTCATCCCCATTCATTCCAGCTTTTGCTGTCCAGACCCTCTGGAGTGGTGGAGTTCTTGCTTTTTCCAAGCCGGGTTCTACGTCCATTCTGACAATTCTCTGAATTCCCTCACATCCTTCTAATAAATACCACATTTGCTTTTGTCAGCCTGAGTCCATTTCTGTTGCTTGCAAACCAGGAATATAAACTGAAACTTACTTGCAACTCTGAATATGTTAAAGTAATATGTTTTCAAAACTCACCTGATCTTGGGATACATGTAGGCAGTTCTAAAAGATATATAGATTCTTGGGTTGTAACTTAGGCCCACCAAATCAGCATTTCCAGGAGTGAGGCCTAAGAAAAACTCCTCAAGTGATCTATTTTTTTTCTCGAAAAATAAATTTAATTTTTGACATGCTTCTCCTTGATTCCTACATTCTCATCCATCCCTTGGGTGAGTCCTCTTCCCTATGCTGTACCTGACTCTCCTTTTGTTACTTTCCTCACTCACTGTATTTTTGAGATCTTTTTATATCAAGGTGCTGCATAGAATTTTATAATTTGCATATATTGCATTTTGTGTATCCATTCTTCTATTGATAGGGATTTAACTGTTTCCATATTCCTTTTTTTTTTTTTTTTTTTTTTTCTAGTACAGTGTTTTACTGGACATCCTCCTTGGGTACTTCTATGAGAGTATTCCAATTATATATGTACCAAGGGTGGAAAAGCTGGATGATAGGCATATACACACTTCAACTAAATTACTCCAAACCCCTTTCCAGTAAATTGCACCATTTACTATAAGGTCATGAAGTTTACTGTTTCTTCCACAACTCCAATGGTGCTTAATATTATCCAATGTTATTTTTCCTTTTCCCAGTCTAGTAGATATTAATGAGATCTCATTATTCTCATTTGACTTTCCCTGTCTATTGAGTATTTCTGTATATGCTTATTGGTCATCTAGGCTTACTTGCTATGCCTACTCACATTCTTTGCACATTTCTTTTTTGGTTTTCTTTTCTAGCAGACTCTATTTTCCAAAAATAGCTATTGCAATATTTTCCTTTCCACATTAACTTCCAGAACTTTAGCATTTTTCCATCAAGATGAGGAGTTTACTTCCCCTTCCTTGAACCTAGGTAGGACTTTGTATCTACCTTAATTAATAGAATGTGGTGAAAAATTACTGCATGACTTTTGAGGTTAGGTCATAAAAAGCAATATAACTTCTCTGTTATTGTTGTTGTTTCTCTCCCTCTCTCTCTCCTGCCTCTCTTTCTCTTTTCTTTTTCTCTTCTTGCCCTTGAAACCCAACTACCATATTGTGAGGGAGCCAGACCACATGACAAAACAGTGTTAGATGTTTCTGCCTACATTTCTGGCTAAGAATTCAGCTGCTTGCCCTCATCAGTTGCGACACAGATGAATGAGTGGGCTTTAGGATACAAGTCAGCAAACATTTTCTTAAAGAGCCAAATAGTACATATTTAAGCAGTTCTTAGTTCGTGGGATGTAGAAAAAGAGGATTTGGCCTACGAGGCTATGTTTGCCCTCCTTTACATGGTTCCTGTACCCAGACGTCAAGATGCTGCAGCTAGAAGTGAGTGGAGCAGAGATGAGCTGCTGCCACTCGGCCCGGCCCAAGCTGCAAATCCATGAACAAAACAAATGTGTTATTTGAAGCCACTGAATTTGGAGGTGATTTGTTTTGCAGCCGTGGTAGCTAGATAATCTGTGCTTTTTTCTTGATTTTAAAGAGTTCTTGGGGCGCCTGGGTGGCTCAGTGGGTTAAAGCCTCTGTCTTCGGCTCAGGTCATGGTCTCAGGGTCCTGGGGTTGAGCCCCGCATCGGGCTCTCTCCTCAGCGGGGAGCCTGCTTCCCTCTCTCTCTCTGCCTGCCCCTCTGTCTACTTGTGATCTCTCTCTCTCTGTCAAATAAATAAATAAAATCTTTAAAAATAAATAAATAAATAAATAAATAAAATAAAGAGTTCTTTATTGGCTGTAGATATTAAGCATTTGTGAGTTTTACATATTGTTAATGTCTTCACTTTGTTAATTTTATCTGTGATGCTTTCCCTTAAAGTAAAAATATCCACTTTTAGGTTATCAACATTTCAAATACTATCTGTATACTCTTGGGAATATTATTTTAGTGGTTTTTTTAAATTATTAAGTTTACTTATTTAAGAAACCCCTTTCCACCTTTCTTGTGCTGTTCATATCTATTTTGGTAACAGCATTATACTAACCATGAAAAAATTCATTGGATACATTGTCTCTTTTTTTTCTCTAGAATGTCTCTTATTTTATCTATTTCTTGAAAATTGGGGAAGCCTCTCCAATAAAAAATGGGAAGGGTTTGGAAAGGGGTATGGGGGTAGGGAGATAATTACTATTTCAGTCTGTAAAGGATATCAGTTTGTTCAACTTTTCTGTTTCTTTAGAGTCAATTTTAGCATTTTATATTTTTCTTGAAAACATCTTGAAAATTTGCATTTGCATCTAGGTCGTACAATTTATTGGAGTGTACTTCATAATAATCTGCTTGTAAGATTTTTTAAATCTCTGCTTTATTTGAGGTTGTCTCTTTTTCATTCCCTATTTTGTTATTTGGGTCTTTCCCTTTTCTCATCATTAATTTTACTGTAAGTTTTGGTACATAAATTGATGTTTTCAAAGACTCAACATTTATTTTTAATCACTTAAATTTTTTAAAAAAGATTTTATTTATTTATTTGACAGAGAGAGAGACAGTGAGAGAGGGAACACAAGCAGGGGGAGTGGGAGAGGGAGAAGCAGGCTTCCAGCCGAGCAGGGAGCCGGATGCGGGGGCTGGATCCCAAGACCCTGGGATCATGACTTGAGCTGAAGGCAGATGGTTAAGGACTGAAGCCACCCAGGCGCCCCCATTTAAACTTTTTTAGTTTACTAATATCATTGATTCCACTATTACCTTTATGTCCTTTATGCTTATTCAGTTACTGATTCTCTAGCTTTCTTTAATTGAACAATTAGCTAGCTTATTTTCATTTCTTTTTGGTTTATGATAAATGTATTCAGATTTATAATTTTCCCTATTTTCCCTTTAAGTATACTTTACCTGATTCCCACAAATATTAATATATAGTGACTTCATTTATTTTAATTCTAAGTATTTTACCCTTTCCCTTGTAAATGAATTTGCATGTAGATGCTTAACTGGTCAGTGTTTACAGGTCACATCATCTGCATCTCCATAGGACACAACTTGTATTTTTATGGGCAAAAATCAGGGAGTCTGCTTCGCCTTACCTGGGTATGCCCTTCCTGTGCTTGGCCTGGAAACTCTCTTAATTAAGTCAATAACTGCAAGTAATTGTAGGGCTCATCTCATTTGTTTTTTGTCTCTCAGAAATCATGGTCTTTCATTGCCTGATTTCCAGGATCTTAAAAACTGTTGGTTTTATATATCTTGTCTCTTTTCCTGTTGTTCTCATTGGTGTGTGTGCTGGTTGTTTTAGGCAGGAAAGTAAACCTGGTTCCGTTTTCCATCTTATTCGGAAGCGAAAGCCCGCTTCTTTCATTTTTTAAAAAGTTTTATTTATTTAAATAATCTCTGCACCTCATGTGGGGCTCGAACTCATGACCCCAAGGCCAAGAGGCACATGCTCTACCAACCGAGCCAGCCAGGCACCCCTGCTTCTTTCATTTTGTGTTCCCTTATGTGAATCGCCCGTAGAGATTCCATCCACTCTCCCACTGATGGACATTTGGGCTTGCATCCAAGTGCCACCACCAACAGCAGTGCTGCTATAGGCATTCCTCTAAGTGCCTTCTGGTGTGTCTTGAGAGTTTCTCCTGAATTATAGACCTCATAGTGCTTATAGGTGCGAGCCCTGGTTTTGGGTGCAGACATTCGGAGCCCGCAGCTTGGCCTGTGAGTATTCTGCAGGAAACCTCTCATTTTCTCCCTCCGGCAGCTTCTCCAGCCAGTGCCACATCCCACAGGGAGGACTTTTTACTAACCATCTTGCTGAGAGACGAACTGTCCTGGTACTTGAGGAACTTTCCATCGGCCCAGCCTGGAGGAGTCTTGTCCCTCCTCTCTGGCCTCACAGGGAACGTCAGGAGCCTTCTCCAATGTCAGTGGGATTCCTTTTCTGCTGCCGAGACAGGATGGGGACGGCTCATAAAGCAGTTTTACCACACACAGCGCCTTCACTCTAGCCTTGCCCCCGTTCTTCCTCTGGCTCTTCCAGACATGGAGGGCAGGGGTGGGCCGGGGATCTTTGGGATCAGAAATTTGGCATCAGATTTTAAGTCTGGCACCCCAGGTTGAAATCTGACACATGGGCAATAGACTAACCTTGTACGGGTTCATTATTTCTAAATGTTAGAGAACAAATAATAACAATAATCATTTAATTTTGGCTTTCATCTTCCTGTTCAGATCTTTCTTGTTTACTTAAGCACGTAGCCCGCTGACAGCTGGCAAGCTCACAGACAGAACATGAAGACAGACTAGCTCTGATTGCCCTGGGGTTACCTCCTTAATGAAGTCCTATAAGGAATTCCTAGCTGTCCCTAGCTGGCCTTTGCTGGAAAGCAGTTATAAAGCCTTCACATTAGCTAATGCTCAGTGTCGACTTTGCTCTCCCTGACCAAATCCCAGTTTACCTCTTTTTCCCACAACCCCTTGAAGTCTTAAGAGTAGAGACGAAAAGCCTGAGTTCTACTACTTACCAGGGGCATGCCTCTCAGCAATCTTTGAACTTTCCCATCTGTAGAATGGGTATACTGATTATTCCACTCTCACAGCAATTCTTGGAAAGATTAAACGAGAAGCTCTCACCTGTGAGCACTTGGTAGAGGGGC
Source organism: Potos flavus (assembly GCA_028534135.1). Taxonomy (NCBI): domain Eukaryota; kingdom Metazoa; phylum Chordata; class Mammalia; order Carnivora; family Procyonidae; genus Potos; species Potos flavus. The sequence continues at coordinate 49,047,041 of CM052887.1, forward strand.
GGAATGTTTTAAGCACTCAGTAAAGATTGGCTCAGTGATTCTCAGCTGAGATTGATGTTGCTCACAGGGGCATTTGACAATGTTTAAAGACATTTTGAGGTGTCATGTGTTGGGGGAAGGGGTGCTGCTGGCATCTAGAGGCTAGAGTTCAGGTACACTACTAAACATCCTGCAATGCACCGGGCAGTACTCTCCAAAAAAAAAAAAAAAAAAAAATATATATATATATATATATATATATATATATATATATATCCTTTCCAAATATCAATAGTGCCAAGATTCAGAAACCCTAGGCTAGCTTCAAGTATATTATTATTGTTGTGGACATAATATATCTTTAGTCTGGATTACCTTTATGGAGACATAGAACACTAGAAATGGAAGAGATGTGAGACGTTATCAAATCTTATCATCAGGTGGGTATGTTACCCAAACAAGTGGGTGCTCATGGAAGTAGGATCAGCTCGTATACCTGTTGATGGTAATCTCCTTATTACCCTCTAATATGTACTCAGCTGACTATCTACAAAAGAAGAGTCTAGGACACCATATATATGCTAGCTTTATTCCTTTGATCTTAGAAGACAAACTGCTGCATCCTGAGGCTTCACCTTTTTAATGGAGAGTGTTTATATAATTTTTTTCACTTATAAAAGCAGGGCGATACACACTTGTTACTCAAAGAATTGCCATTCACCATTCTTCTTGATTCTGCTGAGTCTAATTTCTTCAAATTTAGGCCAGATTCCACGATAAGCTCAGCTTGGTGAGGCTGCCAACCCCTTGAAAGCTTTTAATCAAGTCAATTCAGAGTTATTGAGCCCCATCTATTTACCTAAACCCTGCTGGGTGTTGGAGAGATAGAAATGGATGTAGTGACTACATGGCCCAAGGCTAGTGGGGAAGATGGACTGTACAACTAATTATCAGTGTGATAACTGTTATGAGAAGGGACAGAAAACGTGGAGATTTAATGGATTCCTAGAGGTGCAGGACTACTTGCTGAGGAAATGATATTAAGCTTGTCACATAAAGGACATGCCAGGTAAGAGCCTATGGAGACTGGACTTGAGGGAAGGCAATGTGAAAGACACATTATTAGGGGTTGTACTTGTTCTAAGTGTTCTCAGTTTGGAGTTGGCTCCCTGGTTGTGTAGTTTACAGCACTTAAGAGGAAAACTACTCGTATGCGTGTCTGGTTCTGCCCAAGTTTAGATAACATTTTAGGTTCAATGAGAAATCATTATATGATTAGTTCTTCCTTGAAAGAATTTTACAATCTAGCAAAATAAGAGCTAATTATGCACCCTTCTCCTGCCTTTCAAAGTCCTCAAATGTTAAATGCCTTATATCTTCCTTCTAATGGGTTTATTGTTTTGCTTATTTTGTTCAGCATAAATCAGAGCTAACACAATCCCATTTTTAATGGCTCTCTTTCAAAGTCTGTTGATATGCCAGTTGGTATGAATTGTCCTAAATGTCCTCCCTCATGGGCAAAACCCATCTGTCAAGATCTACAAAATGATATTTCTTGCTTCTGGGAGACATCTATGTGGAGCTGCCAAGGAGAACTCTGCTAAACCTGCATGCTAATAAGCCAATGTTCTGCCATCTCGTATTTCAGAATTTTTGGAAAAACACAGGTCCTGTAGACCCGCAATTAGTAATGAAAAGCAGTTCATCCCAGTCTGACCTAGGGGTGAGCTTTGCCATGAGTGCAGGGTTGTCAAATTTAACAAATAAAAAACATAAGGCAAATTATTTTTTAGTATAAGTATGATCTATATATGGGACATACATACACTAAAAAAAACTATTCCTCATCTGCAAACCATTCTGAAGTGTTAGAAAAGCATTCATTCCTATTCACCTTTGGATCATTGCTCAAATGTCATTTTCTCGGTGATGCCTCCCTGACCACCCTATTTAAAACTGAGTGACTCCCAATCCTCTTTCTTGCCTTTGTTCCCTCCATAATACATCAGAAAGTTCATAGGGGTGGGAAGAAGTGACTTACATGATAATTAGAGGGTAAAGTAGAGAGAATTTGAGGACTATTATCTCATTGGCTCTCACAGTAACGTTGTAAGGAGCTCTGTTGTCTGTGAATATTTTTTCTTATAATGTGATTGCCTTATTTTTGTATCAGTGTAATGCCGGCCTCAGAGAATAAGTTGAGAAATATTCCATCATCTTGAATTTATTAGAGGCATTTATATAGAATTGGTATTAATTCTTTTTTAAATGTTTTGTGAAATTCACCAATGAAGTCATCCAGACCTGGATTTCTCTTGGTGAAAATATTTGAACTACAAACTTAATTTCTTTAATAGATATGGATCATTTGATTTATCTATATTTTTTTCTTGAGTGAGCCTTGATATTTTGTGTGTCTCAAAGAATTTGTCCAAGAATTTGCTAAGTTGTCAAGTTTATATGTATAATGTTAGTTATATTCCCTTGTTATCATTTTAGTATCTGTAGAGCCTGTAATATTGTCACCTTTCTCATTCCTGATATTGGTAATTTATCAGTCTACCTAGAATTTTAACAGCTTTATTGATCTTCTTAAAGAACCAGGTTTTTTTTCCATTGATTTTCTTTATTAGTCTTAATTGATTTCCACTTTGACTTTAATTTTTTCCTTTGTTCTGATTACTTTGACTTAATTTGCTCTTCTTTGTTTAGCTTCTTAAGGTAGAAGCTCAGGTAATTGATTCTTTGCTACTTTGGCATGTATTATACATTTCCTGTAAATGCTGCTTCAGCTGCTTCCCACATTCTGATATTGTGTTTTCATTTTCATTCAATTGAAAAAAACTTTGTAAATTCTGTTTTGATTGATTTTATGACTCATGGGTTGCTTAGGACGTGTTATTTGATTTACAAATATTTAGGGATTTCCCTAATATCTTTCTGTTACAGTTTCTTTTTTTTTTAATTTATTTATTTGAGAGAGAGAGAGAGGGAGAGAGAGAGTATACTTGTATGCATAAGTGTGGGGAGGGCAGAGGGAGAGGGAGAGAGAGAATCTCAAGCAGACTCCCAACTGAGCACAGAGCCCAATGCAGGGCTCAGTTCCAGGACCCTGAGATCATCACCTGAGCCGAAACCAAGAGGTGGCTGCTTTAATGGACTGAGCCACCCAGGTGCCCCTTTCTGTTACAATTTCTAATGTAATTTTATTGTGGTTGGAGAAAAAACTTTGTGTAACTAGAATTCTTTAAAACTTTTTAAAATTTATGGCTCACATTATAGTCTATCTTGATAGATGCTATGTGTGCACTTAAAATGAATGCATTTCTACTGTTGTTGGGGGTAGTATTCTACATATGTTAGTTCATGTTGGTCGACAGTGTTGTTCTAATCTTTTATTTACCTACTAATTTTGTCTAGTTGTTTTATCCATTACTGAGAGAGGGTATTGACATCTCTTACTATTATCATTGAATTGTTTATTTCTACCTTCGATTCTGTCAGCTTTTGCTTCCTCCATTTTCAGGCTGTAGTATTAGGTAAATATATGTATAAATTGTTTTGTATTTGGATGAATTGACCCTTTTATCATTATAAAATGTCTCTCTTTGTTTCTAGCAATTTTTTGTCTTATATTCTGTTTTTTCTCATATTAGTATAGCCATTCTGGCTACTGCATTAGGACATCTGAAATACAGTTATTATGACTTTTAATGTCCTTATCTGCTATTTCTAAAATCTTTGCTAGTTCTCTCTCAGTTTCTACTAATTTATTACCTTCTTCATTATAGATAGTTTTTCTGCTTTTTGCATACCTGTAATTTTTTTATTGGATGCCAGACATTGTAAATTTTACCTTTTTGGGTAGAGGACATTTTTGTATTCTTACAAGTTCTTGAGCAGTTCTGGGATGCAGTTAAGTTACCTGGAAACAACTTGATCGTTTTGGATCTTGCTTTTATGATTTCTTGAGCAAATCCAGAGCAATGCTCAGTCTCAGTCTAATTATCCCCAATTACTGAGACAAGACCATCCTGAAAGCTCAGCCACATACCCTTTAAATTGTAGGTTCTTTAGTCTGGTTGGTGGGAGCACGCACTATTCCCAACTTTGTGTGAGACGTAGGCACTATTCCCTCTTACCATTTTGGATAGTTCTTCCCCCACCTCAGATACTTTCCTCACATGCATGCATTGACCTATACTGTGTTGAATGCTCAAGGGTGATTCTGCATATCTCTAGGATTTTTTTCTGTGCAGCTCTCTCATTTCCAATATTCTGTCCTGCCAACAGCTTAGAGTCTCAGCTCTATCTCTTCAACTCAGGGAGTCCCTTGGATTTTTCTTGGGTTACATCTTTCCTGTACTATCATCTGGAGGCTTTTCCAGGGGAGGAAGCAGTGGCAATGATAGGCCTTGCCTATTTGTTCCCATCTCTCAGAGAAGACTGTCCTTTGTTGCCTGATGTCCAGCCTTAAAAACCGCTGTTCCGGGGCGCCTGGGTGGCTCAGTGGGTTAAAGCCTCTGCCTTCGGCTCAGGTCATGATCTCAGGGTCCTGGGATCGAGCCCCGCATTGGGCTCTCTGCTCGGGGGAGAGCCTGCTTCCCCTTCTCCCCCTGCCTGCCTCTCAGCTTACTTGTGATCTCTCTCTCTCTCAAATAAATAAATAAAATCTTTAAAAATGAACAAAGAAAAAAAAACTGCTGTTCCATATATTTTGTCTTTTTTGGTGGAGAGGGGGTTTCAGGAAGGGGATAAATCTGTTACTACATCTTGGCTAGAAGTAGCACTCCCTTGTGTATTATTTTGAATCTGAAAAATTACCATATTTTACTCATAAATACTTTAGTATATACCTGTAAAAGAGAATACTTTTATTATTTTTTTTAAGATTTTATTCATTTATTTGACAGAGAGAGAGAGTACAAGCAGGTGGCGCGGGAGAGGGACAAGCAGGCTCCCCACTGAGCAGGGAGCTGAATGCGGGGCTCGATCCCAGTACCCTGGGATCATGACCTGAGCCGAAGGAAAACGCTTAACCAACTAAGCCACCCAGGTACCCCAGATAAGAATACTTTTAAAAATATACAATGACAATATCATTATCTCTCCTTTTAAAAATTGAAAATAATTTGTTAATATACATTGTTCTCACAAATGTCACTTTATTTTAACCCTTTTTTTGCTTGAATCAAGCAAACAAGGCCCACACCTTGGGTGTACTTGATATGTCTCTTAATAACAAGTTACCCTTACATCTCCTGCCCAGACCTCACGCTCTCTCTGTTTAGTTTTTGAAGGAACCAGTCTTTACCTTGCAGAATTTCCAACTGTTGTGATTTTGTTGACTACACCCCCCACATTTCTCTGTCCTCTGTATTTCCTACAAATTATTAGTGATCTAGAAGCTTGGTTAGGTCCAGAATTCATATCACTTTTTGATGTGCTTTCTTAGCTCTTTATATTTGAAGTATCTATGATTATATTCATGAGAAAGCCCCAGATAAGGACTATTGTGAGTTCTACTACCTGAGGCTCCTCAGTGCATACCTTTGTGAATCTACTTTTTTACTTACTACATCTAATCTTAGATCCTTCAGTCGCATCTAAAAAGAACAATTGAATTTAGCAAAAAGGTTAATGCATGGAAAAGATAACCCAGGAAATTTTTAAAATATACTGAAATAAAATTCTGAGCTGAGTGCCCTAGAAAGGACATAGCAAGGAAAACTGGAGATGGCGGAGTCGAAGCTGGTCTGTGAATTTAATTTCAGATTTTATTGTCCTAATTTATACATTCATAAAAATGAAATAGGTCATTACCAAGTGCTTAATTTTCAATGTAAGTCATAAAAATATGTACGCATTTAATACAGCCTGAGTTAGAGTTAGGACTTTCATTCCAGTCTCAGGGGATCTGACACCCAAAGGATAAAACTGTGGTGAAAAATGCTGATTTGTTTTATTCCTTCCTTCCTATGCTCACTTACCCACTCATCCCGTCATATAATTAGTCAGTAACTTAGTCACACATCCACTCATGAATGAAGGTGGTAGACACAGGCCATCCACTGATGCATGGAAGGAGGGCCTTCTCCTTATCTTGGGGAAGATGGGTGGAAAACACACACTATCAAATGTTATAAAGGAAGGTTATAAAAAAATTGGTGTGGGAGTCCAAAGAATGAAGTGACTTATCTACTATGCAAAGTCAGGAAAGATTATCTTTTTCTCTGCTTTCCAAATTTTGCTACCAAGAGCATGTATAACTTTTGATTATCTCATTCAAAGGAAAAAATTTAAATCTGTTTTCAGTAGATGCTCTTTAACTATTTTCTAGTTCTAACATTTTTTAAGATTCTGAGTTCTGAGATCTCGGAGATGGATTCTGTTGGTCAGGATGACAATATCAGCCCTGGGATATAAATATTTATGAGAATGATTGTGGTTCAGGGTAATTAAGAGATGTGAAAACAAGGAAAAGCTCATAAAGGGCAGAGATGAAATGTGAAGACCTCATGGCTTGTACTCAATACCCGATCCAGGAGAAACCAAATCCAAGAATATAAATATAAGATT
>CM052887.1:49054098-49169963 GCA_028534135.1 Potos flavus
GAGAGAGAGAGAGAGAGAGAGAAAGAGAGAGAAGAGAAGAGAATGGGAGAGAGGAAAGAAGGAGGGAAAGTAGGGAGGGAAGGAAGGCATTTGGTTTTATATTCTTGTCCCTGTATTGTTTTATTTCACTTATTTATTTATTACATTCATTTGTATTCATTTAGTCAGCCAATATTTATTGAGGGTCTTCCAAATGAAGGTTTGCATGGAGCATAGATGGGTAGATGGGGAGTGGAACAGGAGGGTACAAGGATGAATCAAATATCTTGCCTTCAAAATGCCTATTATCTAAAAGAGGAGTTTATCAGTCAGATTTTGCTACATTATGCTATTGTAACAAACAATTCCCAAAACAGTGGCTTACAAAGCAGGCTATTATTCATGGTCACATCACCTGCGGATCAGCTGGTGTGTTTGCTTCATTCTGGGACTCAGGCTGAAGGAGCAGCCTCTATCCAGAGTATGGTATTTACATGTCAGATGGAAAAGGAGAAAGAGAACAGGGAAGGAAAAAGACACACAGAAGCCATTCAAGGCTATTTTCCCATCGTATTGGCAAATGTGAATGTTCTCCCACAAAGAAGCACTTACAGCAAGCCATAGGGCCACAGGCTGGGATGTCTGATCCTCCAGCAGGGAGGGCAGCAAGTAATTGGGAACAATAATGCCATCTACCACAGAGAGATAAACACACACACACACACACACACACACACACACACGCACACACACTCACTCACACACGATGCGTATGTAGGATACATACACTATATACAAAGCATCATATGATAGGGAGTGATAGGAATTTCAACTGCAGGGGCATTTCCCTGCTCTGCCACTTAGAAACTAGCTGTTTGACTTTGGAGAAGGTGCTTAACCTCTCCGAGCCTTGGTTTTGTCACCTGAGAAATTAGGATAATAGTACTTAACTCATAGCTTTGTGGGAAGGATTAAAATATTCTGTTCAAGTGAGATACTAAGCAGAAAGCTTGGCAATGGTTATCATTAAGATTGTTTTCTTCTTCTACTCCTTCCTATCCTCTTCTTTCACCTCATTATTCTTGTTACCCCATTTCAGAATAATAGGGAATGCTTTGTGGATAATGGCATTTAATCTGAGTCTCAGAATGTGGATAGTGTATGAACAGGCACCAGAGAAATTTATTTTACAACTCAGTAATTCCCATCTTCAAAATGGGGACAATAGTAGTGATTACCTCTTATGGTTAGTATGAGGGTTAGATGCGTTCCTGTGGAGAAACTGACCCGAACAGCGCGTGGCTGTATATTGCACACAGTATGTTAAGTATTTGTTAAATACGAATACACATGTGAAGGGGCTGAGAGAGAGAGAGAGAGTGTGTGTGTGTGTGTTCAGACTGACAAGACAAAAAGAGCAAAAGCCAGGGCCAGGGAAAGCTTGAGGAGCTCACGGGAGCGGAGTCTAGTTATGTCTGGTTGTGGCACGGTGTATATGAAGTCAGGGGTGGTAGGCGACGAGGCTGATGGGGTGCACGTGTGCCTGAGCACTCGGACTTCACTCTGTTGGCAGTAGGGACATGGTCTGGACTGTGTTTCAGGAAGATCGCTATTGTCAGTGTGTAAAACAGGTGGAAATAGCAAAGCTAGGAGCCCAGAAGGTCTGGAGGAAGAATGCTGGAAATCTTGGTGGTGTTGAACGACAGCTACCCTAGGGCAGGGACAGAAAGCATGGAGAGGAAGGGCTGCTGCATGAGGGAGCAGGAGGTGAGGCCAGCAGGCCTGGGATCTGACTGGGTTGGGACTGGGTGGGTGAGCAAGAATGGGGGAGGAGACACAAATAAGGCTGAAATTTCAAGTCTTGTTGAAGGAAAACAGTTAGTTTATAGACAGGGGCTAAAGACGGTGAGTCTAGTTTGCGATATTATATTACTTGAAAGTAGATCAATGAAGGATTCTTTGGGGTTAAGAAACATCCCTTAACAAGCGATTTGAAGGCGGGTGTTAAGAAGCTGCCTGTCATTTACTGCTGATGTGAATATTGTCACTGAGATTTCTTTCCAAGCCCAAACAAGATCAGCTGTACTGAAGTCATTTTAGCCAGGAGGCTGAGAAAGGAGCTAGGTTGTTGGACCGGGAAAGTAGGTGTGTGTGTGAGTGTGTGTGTGTGTGTGTGTGTGTGTGTGTGTGTGTGTGTGTGTATGTGTGTGTGTGTGTGTCCAGAGGTGGGGGTGCTTGGAAGTGGGAAACTGGGGAAAACAGAGCAAGGCCAAGAATAAAGGGAAGAAGGAAAGGGAAGTGGAACTATGCCATCTTCCTGAAATATCAGCCTTTTATGTTTCCAATATATTATCAAATAAAATGCAGATTTCCATAAAACAATGGACAGTATGGCAAGAATTTTGATAAAAAGAATACATATTTCTAATCATGGAAAAATAATCAGGCATATACCTGATTTTAGCAGTGGTGAAATTATAGATTAAAATTTTGTTTCTCTTCGTTTCCTGAGTTTTTCTGCATTGAGCATGTATTAGTTTTATAGTATAAACATTAAATAATAAGTTCTATGAACAGGGGGAAAGAAACTATCCCTGCCATAAAGAACTCAAAATCTCCCCCCACCACACACAATTTATGCTATTGTTTTGTGACTCTTGAAACATATACTCTAATAAAAACAGATGTGCAAACAATCTCTTGGCAAGCAACAGATTCAAAGATTGGGGACTGCCTGTAGCTGATTACATTGCCAGTGTGTCAGAACAGGGGTTTTAAGTTCAAAATGCTTGCTAACAGAAATCATTACAATATACAGGCTAGGTTGGAGGGAAATACCAGCCTAAAATTTGGATACATTTAAAAGAAAATGTTTCAATGTGTTTATATTCAAACTCAGCCTCAAAGAGGTAACCTTTCAACTTAAGAGTTATTTTGGACAACTGTTCTTGAAATTGTCTTGTATATAAAAATCAATTGGTCATGACTATTGAAAAATACATTACTTTTTTCTTGTAGCCAGAATATATAGCAAATGAGAGCTCTCTAAGTGATTTAGCAAAAAATTCATCTTCAGACAGGTTTAATACAGGAACTGAACTGTTTGGCTTTTCTTCCTTTCTTTGATTCCTGAGAAAGGTAAACTGCAAATATTTCCTTCGAAGAGGGTTTGGAGATGAAGCCTTTCCTGCTTCTAGAATAGAAGCTTTTGGCGTTTGTTTGCTCAAGAGTCAAGGGAATTGGGGTTTGTAGGAAAAAATGGAATGCCTTGTAAGTATAGTAGGTGGATAGGGGCTTCTCCAGAGTCAGAAAGATATTCCCTCAATGTAGTTCTCATCTGAATTTCCCTGATGGCTAATGATGTTGAACATTTTTTAATGTGTCTATTAGCCATTTGTATGAGACACCACCTTACACCAGTTAGAATGGCAAAAATTGACAAGGCAAGAAACAGCAAACACTGGAGAGGGTGTGGAGAAAGGGGAACCCTCTTACACTGTTGGTAGGAATGCAAGTTGGTACAGCCACTTTGGAAAACAGTGTGGAGATTCCTCAAAAAGTTGAAAATAGAGCTACTCTATGACCCAGCAATTGCACTACTGGTTATTTACCCTAAAGATACAGTTGTGGTGAAAAGAAGGTCCACATGCATCCCAGTGTTCATAGCAGCAATGGCCACAATCGCCAAATTGTGGAAGGAGCCGAGATCCCCTTCAACAGACGAATGGATAAAGAAGATGTGGTCCATATATACAATGGAATATTACTCAGCCATCAGAAAGGATGAATACCCACCATTTGGGTCTACGTGGATGGAACTAGAGAGGATTATGCTAAGTGAAATAAGTCAAGTGGAGAAAGTCAATTATATGGTTTCACTTATATGTGGAACATAAGTAATGGCATGGAGGACATTAGGAGAAGGAAGGGAAAAATGAAGGGGGAGAAAGCAGAGGAGGAGAAGAACCATGACAGACTATGGACTACGAGAAACAAACTGAGGGTTTCAGAGGGGTGGGGGGTGGGGGGATGGGTGAGCCCGGTGATGGGTATTAAGGAGGGCACGGACTGCATGGAGCACTGGGTGTTATACACAAACAGTGAATCATGGGACACTACATCAAAAACTAATGATATGCTGTATGGTGATGAACATAACATAATAAATTTTTTTTTTAAAAAGCAGTATTTCCTAGGGCCACAGAAAGAAAGATGTCAGTGGGTCTGGTGCAGTGAGGAAGAGGGCCCTTCTTTCTGGCAGTGTTCTGGGGAGGTGGTGAGTCTCTGGAAGGAATTGCTTGGAAACAGGATCATAGGTCTAGGTGTTTCATAAGTATGGCATGGAGGGACAAGTGAAAGGAGCCAGTGGTCTTCTTAGGGACAATCAGAATGGCCTTGTTACAAATAACCATCCCCTACCTTCCCCCTGCCTCCACGCCTTGGCCCTGCTTATGACAATAGAACCTAGAAATAGCCCTGATTTGGGAAGGAAGCCCCAAGAATAACTGATGCTCCGTTTCCAATATATCTTGGCAGGACAGAGACTGGGAATTGAAATGAGGTAACATCATAGGTAATATATTTCTCGCACATCTAACCTTGAGGACTGAGAGTGAAAAACCAATGTAATATTGAATAAAGGGATGTCCAGTGATTTCCTCTTTGGAATGTGCACACAGATTATAAAGAGATGAAAGAACCCAAATGTGGTGTACCTGCTCAGATCTCATTTTAGACTGAGGCACTCATTCTCTCAGCTGCCAGGAGAGGTGGCTGCTGGACGCTCATAGCTATGATTATTTCTGGGAATTGACCTCTGCCAGAGGAAGCTGTGTTGGCCTCTTCCCGGGGTAGCCAGAGTCTAACGACTGATTGATGCAGGGATACAAAGACTCGGCCCTTTGCCTTGGATTTGGGACAACTCTGCCCGGCCATCTCAGCTCCAGGATCCCAGTGGGATCAGCCGAGCCCTTCTGTTGCAACTGCTTTCAATTCAACCTCTCCCTCTGCCTCATCCTGCTGACTTATATATGTTCTTCTCAAGTTCAACTTTCCAGGGAATTTCCTGCACGCAAACCTCCGCCTCAGAGTCTGAAGGTGCCTCCAGGAAACCTGACCTAGGACAATAAACTACACTAAACCTTTCCCATCAAATAACCCTGACCAAGGATAGATACCTCTTACTTCTTGTGTCATTTTTTTTTTTTTTTTAATTTGAAAGAAGTAGATTTGGGGATGACTTTCTTTTCAGTGAGAGGGATTCTTAGATTGTCTTAAGAATGAAGAATTAGGACAAAAGTCAGAAAAGAAGGTAAAAATTGTGGGGCCACCCTAGAATTTTCTTCTCTTATGGACACAAGCCAGAAGTGCATTGTAGACACCCATTTTTAATAAGCCAGTGACCAGACAAATGCCAAACACCAAAGAAACGGAATATACAAATGAACTAATAAAATGTTGACTTATAATATTTTAAAATCCCCTGATAGATCAAAAGGGATCGTGTTTTCATCAGATGTTTCTTGAGATCAGTGTGGAATTCTCTCCTGTTACTCCAGGCCTATGTGAAGCTAGACTTTTCCACTGTTGAGTCCAGTAAGGGGGAAAGCAGGAAAGTAGAAGAGGGGAAGTAGTAAGCAATTACTTATTTGTTATTCTATGTAGCTAAGTGCTAATTCTGTTCTTGATTGTCCCCAATGCCTTCTTCCCTGGAGAGATGTGGCCTCAGGATGTGCAGCATGGTGGTGGGGGTCTATTTTCTCTGTGGAATTATTATTGGATCATCTCTTCATCACTGCTACCAGTGTTCATCACCAGGAGAGACCCAGAGATGGTCTTACCTTTGAATGAATAGGATTATGATAAGTGCAATGCAGATCTTTAAGAATATTCTCTCATCAGGTTTTAAGTGATGAGCATGGATTGGCAGATTTCTAAATTTATGAATAAAATCTTTGAAGTGTAAGAAGTAGACATTCGATTGAAATTTTCCCAATTTTAAAGATTTTCACTTCCTGTAATCCTTCCCATTTCCCCTTTAGGGAGTAAGCCAGGAAGGTATAGCCTGCTTAAAATAAGCATGAAAATATTCATTTTTATTGTAGTCAACCCTGATTGGACATGTGCATTTCCAAGGGGAAATGCCAATAAAAATTCATTTTCAATGGCTTGAACTAACCACCAGTCTAAAGAAGGAAGAACAAGTGGATCCAGTTTTCATTCTAGGGCGCACCTTTTTCGAGCATTTCCTTACTTAGAGTAACTGACTCTATAGCCTGAGACCATACTGTATGTGCTTTCTATTCTATTGATTCACGCCTTATAAATAATGAAGGAAATCCCATTTTACCATCACTAGCTGATTCCAGTATCCCCAATCACTCTTTCATTACTCCGCATTATATTGTTGTAATTGTTTCTCTTTTCCCCATATGCCTCATGGTCAGCCAGTCACAGGAGAACAGTGATCTGTGAAAGGGGGTGGAGTGTTGTAGAAATGAAGAGTCAGGAGTCCTAGGTTCTCCTGCTGATGTGGATGCCTCACTCTCATCTTCACTCATTCACTCTCAGCTTTGTTTCCTCATCTGTAAAGCAAAATATGACACAGTTCTCTTTCCTAGCACTAAAATTTACGGGTTTAATATAGTTTAGAAAAGCACCATTCTATGGTTTATATATAGCTAAATTCTTAAGGACAAAAATGAGAAGAAAGTGATTTTTTTTTAGAACTACATGATGGTGATGATTATGTTAAGAGGTCCCAAGACCACCCCGAGGTTCCAGGATTCACTTGGAGGATTCACAAGACTAAGCATGTAGTCATACTCACAGATATGATTTATTACAGTTAAAAGAAAGGGAGGGAAAAGGCACATGGGTAAAGTCCAGAGAAACCAGGCATAAGCTTCCAAGGTCCTCTCCTAGGGGAGTCACACAGGATGCACACAGCAACGAGTTGTGACAACAAATGCAGGATGCTGTCATTCTGGGAAGCTTGTTAGAGACTCAATACCCAGGGGTTTTATTGGGGTTTGGTCACATGGGCAGCCTCTGGCTGGCCCATAACCCAAATTCTACCCTCCCAGAGGGAAAGCAAGTGTTTAACACAAACTGTATGGTTTGTCTAAATAGTTTAAACATCGTGAGCCACTCTTATTTAATGGTGGTGGGAACTGCTATGGACTTGAATATATCCCTCCCAAACTTATAGGCTGAAATGAAATGTCCAAGGTGCTGGTATTTGGAGGAGGGTATTTCGGGAGGTGCTTAGATCCCGAGGGTGGAGCCCTCATGAACGGGATATAGCGCCCTTGGGAAAGTGACCCAAGAAAGATTCCTTGCTCCTTTGGCTATGTGAGTTTACGGTGAAAAGATGGCCGTGCAGGAGGCACTTCCTCACCAGACACCCAACCCACTGCTACCATGATCCTGGACTTCCAGCCTCCAGAACCGTGAGAAGTAAATGTTTGCTTATTGGCCACCCAGTCTCTGGCTTTTTATTACACATGGACCCTTTGGGAATCTAAGTTCCCAGATACCATCCAAGGGCCAACCTTGTAAGCAGGCCTCTCTCAAGGATAGCAATGACACCTGCTGTGTTGACTCTTTTCTGCATAGTAACTGAGTATGTTTGTTTCTGACATCACTCTTAGATATAGACGGTTGTGTATTACCTGAGTTAAGTAAAAACCAAGATTGAGTAAAATAATATTTCCAAATAAGTTTATTTTTTTTCCCATTGGAATACTGACATGTTTATTTAAGAAAACTTGGAAAATTAAAAAAAAATGTAGGAAGAAGAAAAACATTACCTATAGTAGCAATTTCTAAACATAATTAGATAATTAGCTTCCAAATATTTTGGACATGATGATCATAATGTAATGATGATTAAAATTGCAGTCTGCTCTTTTTCATTTTATCTTATAGAAAATTTTTCATATTATTTCAGAACATTTTGCAGACATCGTCTGGAATGACTATTCCGTTGTATCATAATTTACATAATCGATACCCTTTTTGCCATTTTTCTATATCATGAGTAACTCTGTGGTAAATTTCTTTGTGTGCAAAGCTCTTTCTGTCTTCGGAATTATCCCTTAGGATGCATTCTCAGAACTGGATTTAAAATTCAAAGGTTATGAATTTTTAAAAGACTTTTGTTATCCCTGGCCAAATGGCTCTCCTGGAGTTGTAATTTTTGGGCATCTGCTAATGAAGTATTTCTCTCAAATGAAACGATGCTTTCATGTGTTTTTCCTCCCAGTGCTTCTCTGTGGTATTTTTTCCTTTTTATTTTTCTCCCCATTGACCTCCTATATTATCTAATTATCCCACCACTGGGGAATGTCTTTGGGCAAAAGCCCAACATTTATAAATGTTCCCTTTTTAAAAAAGCAAGAATGTTGCCTAGGAATCCCCATCATGCATTATCACAGACCAGCTCGTTTATTTTCTGAGCAAATGGGAAACGAGTTCCCCCGGTTTTACTGGGAGGCAGAGAGGTGGTGAGAGAGGAGAAGGGGAGAATCGGAAGTCCTGAGATGTCATCTGTAGGGTGGTTGGATGATGTACAAGATGGTTCCATAGGCCCCGGGCAAGTGAGACAGTGAAAAATAGGTTCTGAAATACAAAATTTGAAGAGATATCAAAAGATCCAGCATAACCTTTATGGTGTCTTGCTCAAGAAGGGAGCTGACCCTGCGAAGCACCAGGAGGTGGGGAAGTTCAAAGACACAGAGTGTGGAGTTGGATAGCTAAAACTGGAGCTCTCCTGCCCTTGGCCACCAACTGTGAGCCCGTCAGCACGTCACTTCATCTTTCACCCTCAGTGTCCTCACTGGTAAAAGAGATAATAGAACACAGCCTAGCCCACCTTCTAAGGCTGCTGGGACTCCGGTTCAAGTGTTCAGAAAATCACTGTGCCCAGGGCCTGGTGCATGGGGGTGTATTAAATCAATGATTATTGAAACCAAGAGGAAATGACGGGTGAGAAAGTCCTTTGCGAACTTGCAGGGCGGTGAAAAAACGTGAGACCCTTCACCCCATCCTCAGCTTAGTCATAAACAGCAGGTGATCGTAACCACTGAAAATGGTGGATTTCAAGTTATAGCAAATGCTGTTCTGTTTTCTGTTGATAGGAACCAAAGCAAGAATTCTTCTACTGGCAATAATCTAGTTCCATTGTGGTCAGAATATTTTTAGTCGGGAGAAGACCCTGCTGTATTTTATTATTTGCAGTGTTGTTGTTGTTGATCAAAAACACATATATTCAGATGAACAAAACAAAAGTCTCCTGACAAATTAACAATAATCACATTTATTAAGATAGTGTGCTCCCTGGTAGCATGTGTGTGTGTTTCAGCTTTCCCACAATGATAAAAGGTATATAATTTAGAAAATACAGAAAAGTGTAAAGAATCAGAATCCCATCTCCCAAAGGCAACCGCCATTAATAATCGCCATTACTTCCTTCTAGCATTTTTTAAATTCGTTTTGAAATCATTAGTTTGTTCTTTAAGCAACATAGTAACAGAAATAGTGTTTTATTTTAGATCCATCCAGAGCTTGTTGAATCTTGCTTCTGCCACCTGCCACCTATGTCATCTTAGGAAAGTCACTTAATTTCTCTTTGTAGATTTGTTCCCTGCTTCCTTCCAAGAGGGTTAAACAATACGGAATTTTCAATACAGCTTAAAACAGGATATGGAGGAATTAAATCAAACAGAGCCATTCTCCTGACCTTACAGCATTTATTGAGCACCTACTATGTGCTAGGAGAACTGTGGAGTACTAGAGGAACGGGTAAATGAGACTGCTCTGTCCCCAGGGAGCTCCCAGGTTAGGAAATGTTTTCTCCAAGTGTCACCTGCACAGAATGAGCCAGGGTGCTCCTGAGAAATGCAAAAAAGAAGATTGCTCATCCCTTGCTGGGAGCGCCTCCTCACACAGAATGCTGGGAGTCTCCACGATTCACCCCCTCTCGGGCTGATGGGCATGCCCCCTGGGGAAACAGACTTAGCAACAGCTCATTCTGAAGGAATGTTCCAGTGTAGTCTCGGATTCAGCAGAAGCTGGGGGGTGGGGTGGGCAGGGAGAGCGGGTTAAGGGTGCAGACTTTGGAACCAACAGATCTGGACTCTGTTGCTGACTGGCTGTGCGTTTGGTGCGGCCTTTCAGTCTCTGTGATCCGCTGTCTTTCACTGGCACAGTGGGTCTACCTGAATGGTGTTCCCTTACATGAGAGGACATCCTGGGAGAAAATGGCTATGCACTGCCTCATTCATAGGGGCTGCTGGAAAACTGGCGGCCATTGTCGTCATCCACCACAAAGGCAAAGGCAATCACAGAGGGACAATACAGGCATTTCTGGGGCCAAGGTCATCCGAGGCTTGGATTAAAACCCTGCGCCTGGAGCCTGGCCATTAACCCAAGAGCTAAGAGCTGAATTCACGGACACCTAGCTGGAAAGAAAGAGGTTTTGCTCCCTCTCCTTCTCTCCCTCTTTTGCCTCTTCCCCTGCCTGTTCGCTCTCCGTTTCCAGTCATTGGAAATGATGCATCACCCCCCAGGACACTGCAGTGGCAGAAACCTGTTACCAGTTTTGTCAGATCCTGAAATGGCAGATGGATGCAGCCGGCAGCCTCTCCCTGCATCCAAGATGTCTTCATCTGTCCTCCCAGGACCCCGGCAAAATGCTTTTGGCAAAAGCAGGAGAAAAGGATAAAAATGAAGTATAAGGTGCCACATTCATAGGGGCTTTTATGGGTTCGGATGTGTAATGATGGTTTAATGGCAGTCAAGAGGCAGGTAATTAGGAGCAATCGCCTCTGATCACCCTTGTACACAGCCCCAGATAGCTCCTCAACACTCCCGAACCCTTGTTTGCTTTCTCTGAGGCAGAAATCCCACAAGGTCTGCACGCTGCCAGCTGTCGAGCTAACGAACTGCGGCGCGCTCCTGAATGGGAGCCCTCCGCCTGGCGAGGCTCCCCCGAGCCGCCCCTCGCTGTCTTCGCCCCCGTGATTGCCTTTATCTAGCTGGTGCAGGAGCCGCTCCTAATCACGCTGTGGCTGGCCTCCGAGGGTCAAACACGGGACCATGGCTACCCAAACAAACGAGGAGGATGTCACCTTTGGGGGAGACTGATAAGCAGTTGGCAGGCAGGCCACGGAGAAGAGAAGGCGCCAGCAGCCAGCAATCTGCAAAGGCCGTAAATATGTTACACTCTCAGCAGGGAGACGGGCAATATAGGCACCAAGAGGCCTTTGTTTAATGAGCTGTCAGAAAGCAGGCACGAAATTATGTTTGAAAACATGTGCAAGCTGCAGAGACAGAGCAGGGGCCTATAAATGGCCCTCTTCCTTCGCGGTGGATGTTTGGAGCATCTTATCAGTCTGAGAACTGTCATAGGATGAAAGCTATCATTAGCAAACTAATGGTGTTTGAAAGCTACAAATTTTTCTCTCTCTTCTCCGTTTTTGACTTAAATGGATTATAGAAAAAATCTTAATGGTTTTTTCCTTTCCTTGGGATTTTGGTAAACATGCAAATTGGAAGAGAACCAAAAACAAACCACACACAGAAAGGATCTCTGGAAGAACAAACGAAACGGTGATACTTTGAGTCTCTGCTCAGAGCAATCAGCTTATATTCTTCCCAATTCTGTTGAGACTCTGTTCAGAGAACTCTAATGTACCTCCAGCCAGCATTTTATTTCAATCAGACTCGTAAAAGAAAGCATAAATATAAAATAAATTGCTCTCCTATATTCTGAGTATTAGAATTAGTGGGTAGGCATAATATCACTTCTACCACATCAGCTATCAAATACTAAAGAATAATTTTCCAAAGACTTGAAATTATTCTTGTGGGTCACATGGCTGTGAAGTTTATTTCTATTAAGGGTGAAACTTAAAGACTTTAAAAAATCTGCCATGACGGGAGGCATCACTGATTCAGAGCATATTTGGGCCCCAGTTCTTAAATTCTGAAATGATGTATGTGGTTTGGTTGCTGTGTATGGATCTTTTTTCCCCTCAATGCACAGCAGACCTGCCTTTCCTGCCTGCAGTCGAGACATGCAGCCAGAAATGACTTGCACAAAACCCCCTTCCCATTGAAAGGCTCAAGACTTTAACCAAAGCTGATTCAGGAGAGGTGGCCCAATTAGCAGGGAACAGTCTCCTGGGACCATCCCGTCCACAGACTGAAGAGTGGCAAGCTGCTGTCCTCCAGTTTTGAGAGGAAGAGGAGGGAAAGGTTGAGTAGGAAATAATAAAGCTAGATCGAAAAGGTAAAAAGGGATTAAGTTTAGAGAAATAAACTAAAAATAAAAAAAAGAAGAAAAACAGAGAGGAAAGCAATAGTTTTTGATGCACATCAAACAACAATAACTACCATTCACATGACAATTTGTCTTCCTGCTCTTTATGCCCATCACCAACTCACACATGAGAAATCAGAAGCAGTGTGCCTGAAGTCAGCGCAAGTAAAAGCCAGCAAGGGACCCAGCTCCTGACAGCCCAGGGCCTATCCTTCCCACTCAGAATCATCCTTGAAAGCATTCTTCAGTCTCTTTTGAGCACCCACAAAGAGCCCGAGTGCACTAGTACTCAGTCTGAGTCTCTTGGGGTAGGTGGGGGGTGGGGGGGTGGGAGGAGCTTCAGTCCAGAGGAGACAAGAGAAAATCAAGACAAAAAATTAGAAGGAGGACAGATATGCCCAGGGTATGGTCTCTGTCCAGAATGGGACCTATGAACAAAGGAAAACATCAACAAAGTGAAAAGGCAGCCTACAGAATGGAAGAAGATATTTGCAAATGATATATCCAATAAAGAGTTAATATCCAAAATATGTGAAGAACTTCTATAACTGAACACCAAAAAACCCACATAATCTGATTAAAAAATGAGCAGAGGACCTGAAAAAACATTTCTCCAAAGACATCCAGATGGCTAACAGACACATGGAAAGTGCTTATCACCACTCATCATCAGGGAAATGCAAATCAAAACTGCAGTGAGATACGACCTCACACCTGTCAGAATGGGTAGAATCAAAAAGAATAACAAGGTTGGTGAGGATGTGGAGAAAAATGAACCCTTGTGCACTGTTGGTGGAAATGTAAATTGGTGTAGCCACTATGGAAAACAGTATATATTTCTGTAAAACTTAAAAAATAGAACTACCATATGATCCAGTAATTCCACTCCTGAGTGTTTACCCAAAGAAAAAGAAAACATTAATTGGAATTTATTCTGGTGTGAGAAGCGAGATATGGATTGACTTTAATTTTTTTTCTAGAATAATACCCGGTTACTCAAACATTATTTATTGTGCAATCTATCTGTCTCTCAATGATTTCAAATGCTACCTTAATCATATAAATTCCTATAGGTGCATATCCTATATGTATGTATTCTAAATTTCTACGTGTATTTTAGATCATTTTGTTGCATTAACTTTCTGTCTATATGTCAACACTACGCTCTCCTCTATTCTATTATTATCTATCTAATTATTGTAGCTTTATACTATGTTTTAATGTCTGATAGTGTGGTTCTACATTAGTGATTCTTTCTCAGAAATGTTTTCATAATTCTTCCAGATATTATTGCTTGTTCATTTTTCACATAAACTTTGGAATCAGCTTGTCTTGTCAAAAACTATTTTAATACTTTTATTGTAATCTATTAAATTTATGAATCAACTTAAGAAAATTAATATATTAGTGATATTGAGTCTCTTGTTGCCTTTCCACTTGTTGAAATCTTTTGTCTCACTCAGGAACATTTTAAAGTTATCTTCATAAGTATCTTTTAAGGTTTATTTTTAAATATCTTACACTTGTTACTACCGTATGGGAGGTCTTTCATTACATCTTCTAACTACCTGTTGCTTGTTAATCTCGATACCGAGATTAACTCTTTTTTTTAAATCTCAGTATGTTAACTCTGTACCTGGCCATTTTACTGATTTCTTTTATTATTTGTAATAGAATTTCAACAGATACATTTAACTTTTCCAGATATGTAATCCTATAATGGTAATTATAATGATAATTTTACTTTCTTCTTTTTATATCTCCAGTTTCTTTCTCTCATGTAATTGCGTAGGCTAGTATCCCCAGAATAATCTTACATAACAGTAGCAAAATTGAAATGCTTTATTGAATTTATTAAGAATGAAATTTGAAAAAACAAAAGAATGAAATTTGAATGGGTACTTAATTTTATAAAATCAGATTTTTTTTTCAACATCTGTGGGATTGATTATATGATATCCTTCTAGAATCTATTAATACGGTCAATAAGTAAATACATACCTAAAAATTGAACCCTCTTTTCATTTCTAGAATAAATCCCACTTGGTCGTTGTGGCAGACTTTGCAAACAGTCTTCATTATCTTTATTTTCAGAATATTTAATAGTTTTAATTTGGCTTTTCACCTTCACCCAAATTACTTAAGATAGAATTATTAATATCCAGGAAGTAGGAACTTTTTGTTCTTATTGCTAAATTCCAGTTTTATTGCATTGTGACTGGAGACTATTGTTTGCACTATTTCTAATTTTTTTTTTAAATTGATTGACATTTCCTTCCCTCATAGATAACTACTTCACAAACTCATAGCCCCTTAAATCTCTAACACCTTTTCCTCTCTCTTCACTCTTAGCTGATGACCTTGCTTCCCACTTCACTGGAGCACAAAATGGAAACATTTGGAAAATAAGTTCCACAAACTCCCACAACAATATCTTCCTACCTACCAAGGTCTGGACTGGATACACTGCCGTCCCTCCCCTCCGTTTCTAACTCAAAGGCTTTGCTTCAGCAATTCTTCCTGCTTTCTCCTATATCGACAATTTTCCCTCTCTCCTAACTCATTTCCACCAGCGCACAACCATACTGTTATTTCTCTCATCTTAAAAACAAAATACAAGCAGAATTATCTTTTTCTCCTGCAGGCACTACCCTTTTTCTTGGCCTGCTTCCTCCCACTTTACAGCAAAACTCCTTGAAAGACATCCTTTTCCTCTCCTCTTCTCACTGAAGCCAATTCCGGTTGGGGTTTGAACTCTGCCAACCCACCAAACCTGTGCTTGTCCATACACCAATGACCTCCATGTTGCTAAATCCAAATCTTGGTCTCCATTGATCTTGACTCTCAGTAACACTTATCACAGTTAATTACTCCATTCTCATGGATGTGATTTCTTCACTTGTTCTCCAAGATACCACGCACTTCACTTTCCTTCAAGCCCACTGGCTGTTCCACTTAGTATCCAATACTAGTTCTTCTTTTACCCCTTCACGTCATAGCATCGATGTGTCCGTGGCTTGGTTCATGGATCTCTTAATATCTCCTGCTCACTCTGTACTCACCTCCTTGCTGATTCTCTCCCAGTTCTGTGGTTTTAGGTCGCATCTATTGTCAAATGATTCTGAAATGTATGCCCCCAGATATGACCATTCCATTAAGCATTAACTCATTAACTTTCAACTCTGTATCTCCACTTGGATGTCTAATGAGTGTCTCAAATGTATCCTGCCCCAAACTGAAATCCTGATCTTCTTCATCACCAGAACCTGCCCTACCCATAGCCTTCCCCATCTAGGTTAATGGTGTCTCTGCCCTGGTGTCTGACAGGCCCTCAGTAATTAGAAAGCATGGATTTTTGTGCCTAGGTGAGTGTTTACTGGACTTATAGCAAAGGTTGGCTTGTTGTCAGGAAAGGGTGAGGACTGTGTCTCCATATTATAAATCCTTTAAAGCATGAGCTAAACTTCACATATAGGGTCATTATATTACCTTTTTTCATATTCCACTATAATACTTTAACCTGCAAAAGACCTCATCTTTGTACATTTGGGGACTATTCTCTTTCCTAATTAAAGTCAGATGGTTGGCTTGTGGGGTTTTTTTTTTTTTCTTTCCTGAGCTGCGTTTTAACAGCTGTGGTATATTGCCAATGAATTATCAGTGGACAGATATGAGATTCCTTTATGATGTTAAATGACATATTACAGCATTTTTTCCACAAACTACAAAAGCTGAACATCATGGACAATATCTTGTGCAAGAGTTATCCTTTCTGCAAAATACATGTTGATTTCTAAAACATAGCTGTACAGTGTTTTTTTGGCCATTTTCCTAACATATGCTCTATTTCATGAGAAATATTTTTATAGAATTGGATAATCTTTGGTCTCAAATTTTTAGACAACAAACAATAGCAAAAAAATCTGACTTTAACTGCTGAAATGGAGGAACCATAACTAATTAATTTAAAACTAAAGCCTACCAATATAATTACCGATAGGCAAAAGTCATCAACAGGTGCTTTAGCCACTGGATAATATGTTGCATAGTCTCAAATTATTGTCATATAGATTACTTATGAATTACAGTGGAGAGATAGAAGGCTATTACCTAAACAAGTGGTCCAAATTAGAATCATTAGTAACAAAAAAGACTATCTTCGTGCCTCCTGATATGGTGGGGAAGTACATAACATCATTTATTTAGTATTCTTACCAAAATGTTTAACTTGAATATAACCATGAGAAACAAAAACAAAGTCCAGCAATAATGGTTCTGTGGTTATATTAGAAAAAGTCCTTGCTTTAAGAAGATGCAATTTTGGGTTGAAGTATCATAATAAGTGTAACTCATTTTCCTATTTTTTTTTTAAGATTTTATTTATTTATTTGAGAAAGAGAGAGAGCAAGTGGGGAGAGGGAGAGAGGAAGGGAGGTACAGGGAGAGGGGAGAGGGGAAGGGGGAGAGAGGCAGAGAGGCAGAAAGAAGCAGACTGCCCACTGGGCAGAGAGCCCAATGCAGGGCTCAATCCCAGGATCCTGGGATCATGACCTGAGCCGAAGGCAGACACCTAACTGACTGAGCCACCCAGGCGCCCAAAGTGCAACTCACTTTCAAATGGATCAGTAATGACAGAGACAGAGAGAGAAAGAGAAAGAGAGAGAGAGAGAGAGAGAGAGAGAAAGAGAGAAAGAGAGAAAGAGAGAAAGAAAGAGAAAGAAAGAAAGAAAGAAAGAAAGAAAGAAAGAAAGAAAGAAAGAAAGAAAGAAAGAGAGAGAGAGAGAGAGAGGGAGGGAGGGAGGGAGGGAGGGAGAGAGAGAAAGAAAGAAAGAATGTGGCAAAATGTTGACAGTTGTTGAATCTAAATGGTGGGTATACAGGTATTCATTGTACTATTCTTTTTTTTTTTTTTAAGATTTTATTTATTTATTTGACAGAGAGACAGAGAACACAAGTAGGCAGAGCAGCAGGCAGAGGGAGAGGGAGAAGCAGGCTCCCTATGGAGCAGGGAGCCCGATGCGGGACTCGATCCCAGGACCCTGGGATCACAACCTCAGCCGAAGGCAGCCGCTTAACCAACTGGCCACCCAGGCACCCTTCATTGTACTATTCTTTCAAAAGTTCTATAGATTTGAAAGTTTTCAAAATAAAAAGTTGGAGTAAAAGTCATAAATTAGTGGTTTTATGAAGTGAAGAGATCAGTTGTTACAGTCATATATCTCTGTAACGTGGACTCAGGGCAATATTTCATTGAGATTTATTAAGAAATGATAGAAGATACGTCTATGTGAAGACTCCTGCAGCTCAGTTTTTCCCCCACAGATGACAGACCAAACCACTATTAAAACTGAAGATGTTATTTGCAGTAGGGTAACAACGAACACAGTTACTGTCTAGCTAGTCCCTCAAACTAGCAGGTTCATTTGCTCCTAATTCCTCCCCTCCTCCACCCCGAGTGACCACCAGGAAGACTCCGAGTCTCTAAACATGTTGCTCTTTTGCACAGAACACCTTCCCTCCCCTCCTTGTTCAGGGATCAGTACAGGGGTCCCATCCTCCGTGAAGTCTGGGATGGCACGTCACTCCTTCTACTGGCTCCCACTGCATTTTGTTTTCCACAAAGCGCGTCTTCCGTGGAGCTCTGCTGGGCTCTGGCTAGATGTTTGTGCTTGTCTTTCCACTGGATCGTAACTCAGGAGTCTCTGGCTCTCCTGTGCCTGGCACAGCAACAGACACCTAGATGGTGTTTAATAAGTGCTTATGGGAATTAATGAGGCAACAAGGGAAGACCTGATGAGCTACCTGTGAACTAAACTGGAAAATCTCATTTTGACCAAGAGGCAGCTCCCACAGTTACTTATGCTGATGCAAATTGTACATCTAATCTGTTAGAATATGTTTAAAGCCTTTGAAGGGAACCAAGACACAGCTCATTCAGCACACTGTGAGAATGTAGAAGGCGGTCTACTTGGAATACCGGACTGTGTGGAAATAACTCTATTACAGTGGAAAATATTCTAGTAAGGGATGGGCTGGGAGAAAATGGGTCTTAGGGAAGGTAGGCGTGTTTGATGGAGTTTGGAAGAATAAAGGCTGGAGAAAATAAGTTTAAGAGCAGGAGTGGCATCCTTTTCCAGCCCAAGCTTTTGAGATCCCCGGCCCGCTGCTGAGCAGGAGAGTCTATGTCATGATATGTCCTGGAATAGTCACTAGTAATAACTAGCCACACTCTGTCCCTTCTAGGAACCACTGAAGCGTGACAGGAAACAGGATTCAAGCACTGCCACCCACTTGAGTTTAGTGTCTTAACGTATCTGGTGAAAACTCAGTTCTGTGCTCAAAAATAAAAATTCCAGAAGCCTTCATCAGTATCTCATGCAGCAGCACATAAGGGCATCAAAACTGGGGTTTCTTGACTATAACACATGGGAGCAGTTGGGAACGCAAACTGTATCTAACATTAAATGTCATTCACAGTATGAATGGATTGGAGGATGAAGGGAGATGGGGAGTTATTGTCTAATAGATACAGAGTTTCAGTTTGGGATGATAAAAAGTTCTAGAGATGGAGGGCAGTGATGGTTGCACAACAGCGTGAATATACTTAACGTCGCCGATTTGCGCGTTTAAAAGTGGTTAAAATGGTAAATTTCATGGTATGTAATATTTTACCACAATTTTTAAAAATGAAGGAAGAAGTATCTTCAGTTCATGTAAGAGGTTTTTGAGCTTTGCCAAATTACAGATCTTTGCAAAGCTGTTTGGGGAGCTTGGAGGGGCCCTGCCACCCAAGTTCTGAGGCAGTCACGTGTCGCTGGGTGTCCGTGCATTTTGTGCCAAACTGGTGCCTGACGCGCTGAGAGCCCCGGCGTGGGCTCATGTCTTCAACTTCTGGCTCTGTGGAGATCCAGCTCACCAACAGCAGATATGTGAGAAAACACCGGGTCTCTGGGCGAGGGTCCTGAGTCCACCTCGCTCAGGCTTCCTGGTCTGTGACAGGCCTCTCCACCTCCTTTCCCTCTCATCTCTCCTAGCGTGTTGATAAAACTCCCTGGGAAGCAGCCTGGTAGATCTGAGATCCAGGAAAGAGGAGGGTGCTGGGTGAAGGTTGCCTCATACACAATGACTATAATTTTATCATATATTGAATAAATGTGTATGTGCTTTTTCAGTTGTTGCTTTCGGGCTAAAAATGTCAACCTGACTTCAAGTTCTCTTCCTGTGTGTAAGGATTTGTTGCTATGTCGTCTTTGCTTGTAGCATAGGTATTGCGCCAAGAGAAGTCTAAGAGAAGTTACTTAAAAATGTAGTGTGCACTTCTACCTAGATCATTTAGAAAAAGTCTCTTCTCCCCTCCTTTGGGGATTTGCCCAGCGTTTTTCTCTGGTTCACAATTGTTTATTTGGGCTCCAGATGTTCTTGGAGGGGGGAACCCTGCCCCTGTAAGATGTGCCCCCTGGGTTGACACTGAGATAATGCACATTAAAATGGAGGCCCTAAAGACCTCAAGTCATGGGCTGGCAGTGGGGCTTAATCAATCCTTTGCCATATTTCAGAATGGATGCAAAGGGAGACGCGATGGTGCAGGTGTCCATTTTTGTTGGAAGAGTATGTGACAGGCTCCCCCGTTATGGTCTGGTCTTTTACACATCCTGCAGTGGCTTCTCTCAACAAGAGCTCTCCAGTGTTTGCCTGACGACAATGTCCTCGGGCTGATGAAGAGTGTGCCAGCAGCACTCTGGCCTCTCCAATCCCCCCCCCACCCTTGTCCATATTTTGAGTACATACTACTCTTTACCTTGGATGGCCTCTGAGAACTCCATTTCTTCTGCTGTTTTTGGTGACCTTCCCTTACATACTGGTTTTTAGTCTGTGACTTATTGTTATAATAGCACCACTGTTGATGATTATAATAGGTTTCTTCTCTGCACCAGGTACGTTGCATATAGGATCACATTTCCGTCCTGAGAGGCAGGGTAGATATCGTTGGTTTCATTTTTTAGATGCAAAAACTAAAAGACAAGGAAGGTAGCGTGACTTGCCCAGGTCTCTCCGGTGCTGTGTGCTGCACGAGGCTTGCTGCCTGTATGTAGTGGGCCCAGTTTTGGTTCTGCAAATAGACAGCAGGTACTCTTAGGAGTCAGGAGATCCTTCTTCCTCAGAACCCTTTCTTATTTCTCAGCTTCCTCTATGAGGATCTCACCATTCTATGACATAGAAAAGGAAGTCTAAAGCAAAAACATCTAAAGTACACTTTCCAGGGGCGCCTGGGTGGCTCAGTGGGTTAAAGCCTCCGCCTTCGGCTCAGGTCATGATCTCAGGGTCCTGGGATCGAGCCCCGCATCGGGCTCTCTGCTCAGCAGGGAGCCTGCCTCCCCCTCTCTCTCTGCCTGCCTCTCTGCCTACTTGTGATCTCTCTCTCTCTCTCTGTCAAATAAATAAATAAAATCTTTAAAAAAATAATAAAATACACTTTCCAGACTTATATCAGCTGCAAAGAACAAAGAGGACATAATGCTGAGAACCATTAACATACCAAGAACACACCCTCCCCTCTGTAAGAACTGGGCACACATCGCTTGGTACCCCAAGCACACTTCAGAGTTTTCCATTTTGTTCTCCAAAGTAGCCTATTTACATGGATGGCAATAAATAACATTGCAAAGGAAATTTAATGTCAACTGGAGGGGTTAAAAATTATTTGAAAATGAAAGGACAGAATGCTTGATTTATTAGGAATTAGCAACTACTTTTTATCTGAATTCCTTGAGTGAACTAAAACATATCCATCTGTTTTGTCTCTCTTTTTTTTTTTCCCTTCCTTCGGCAGGAGTAAATAGGAGGGGTTTAACAGTATCAGAAAATAGAATATTTAGTTTTTACAGGACATACGAAAAGGGTATCTAATGTTGTACAGTATAGCAATTCAGCTGTTGGGTGTTGATGCTATATAACTTATATTAGCATACGTAATGTAGCAGGACTACATTTGTAACTTCAAGAGAGTTTTCTCTATACACAGACACAAATCCTATTGTCAGAATCCTAATAATAATCCTAATATTAGGACCCCATGTTCCTATTAAATGAGCTTCCTATTAAATGAGCTTCATATAAACTGAGTTTAATTCAATAACCATTTGAAAATTGATAATGAAAGAAATTGACTCAGTCAATGACTCTGCCTCTTACTTTGTGATCTTGGACAAGAAGTCTAAATTTCCTGTAATACATAGTGACCAAAAATGCCAATACAGACCTTCCATCTTTAATGTTAATGCTTACACCCGCACATGGACTGAAATAATGCAACAGCAACTCCTAGGGACTCTAGCTCTCTTTTAGTTGATCTGAGTGTTAGAAGAAGAATAAAACTGCTAAGCTTACTCAAACGTTCTTTTTTAAAAAAAGAACGTATCGGGCAAATGTGAACAGCTTGATTTGGAATCCTTTTGCCCAACTTTTAAAATAATAGCAGTACTAGGGGCGCTTGGGTGGCTCAGTCGGTTAAGTGTCTGACTCATGATTTCAGCTCAGGTCATGATCTTAGGTCAGGTTATGACCTCAGGGCTGTGAGATTTAGCCTCATGTCAGGCTCCCTGCTGGTTATGGAGTCTGCTTAAGATTCTGTCTCTCTCCTTCTCTCTGCCCTTTCCACCCACTAGTGTGCGCTCTTGCTCTCTTAAATAAGTAAATAAGGAAAGAAATAAAGAAACAATAGCAATACTTATAATACAAATTAGCATTTATTAAGTACTTACTATTTGTCTGGTCCTCCAAATGCTAGTGCTTTGCATATACTGTTTCATTGATCCTTACAACATATGCATGAGGGAAATATTATCTCCCTGATTATATAATACATGTCTATGTAATATATTATATATCATATATTATATATGATGATATCATGTACTATATCATATATCATATATATGATATATCTATAATCTCCCTTATTAGATGACGAAACTGAAGCTTAGAAGATTCAAAGGCTTTCAGCAGACCATACAGTTCTTTAAAATCTAAGTCCACCTGACTTTAGAGCCCTTGCTAACAATGATTATATTGTAGGATGTTAGGGCCTCCCTCTTCAAAAAATGTAGAGAAATATTAAAATGTGAACAGTAATCTGGCAAATAGAAGTAAAAACTCAGCTCTCAAACTAACAATTTATTATGCATATATTTTCATCTGTCATTTCTTTCCATTTCATATTATTTATTTTTATAGTAATAAGAAAGGAAACTACAGTGATATTTTGTGTGCTTCAAATAGAAAAAAGGAAGCAATGGTTGAACCCATTTGGATTCCATTCTGCTACAGCCAATCCTTTACAGAAATGATGTTGTAATATAAATGAATGTACACTTGTACTAGAGGGAAACATATATAGTCTTTAAAGTTATTCAATTTATTTTGCTACTCAGTTGTTAAAGTGTTGGTGAATGTAGCATGTATATAAATATGACACCAGTGACAGCTATAAAGATAAACCTTTTATATTGTAACTTCTCAAGTTAAGCACCCAAGACTCAATTTGGGGAATAAATCACGATAACGGGTAGCTACTACATTTATATGAAAATGAATAAATGTCTTATATTATCAGTTTATTAACCTATAATGAGTAGATACTTCATCATCACTTTGTAGATTTTTTGAAATACGTTGGCCTAGTTGTGTTATAGATAATGCAGACTCATCCGGTTGCTAAGAAATTAGTTTTATTACCTAAGAAATTGCTTGTCTCAGTACTCAATAGGAGATTGGACTGAAAGAATGTGTGGCTGACCCAACACATTAGCCAGCTCTGTGACAAACCCAGTGGGAGTCTGTTCAGTTATATTCTTCCTTTATCTGGGGGAGATAAGGAGGGATAAAAATAATATATTGGCAGGGAGGAGGATTAAAGGCAGTAAGAGCCCTCAGGGCACAGTGATGAGAAGCCTCCAGGAGCAAGTTCCCAGGATTCTGCCACGTGATACATATTATGGGAAAGCTTCTTATCTTATGGGGATACGAGGGACCCCAAGGCAGTGCCTCACGAGGCATATTGTGGGCAGTGTGATATTTCTGCATTTCTGCGGTGTGATATGAGGGTCAATGCAAGATCCTTTGCCCCTCCCCCCATTTGCTACTATGACATACACTATTGCTTGATGGTGCATTATTTGGGGTTTGCCCAGAGATGAAGGCTTTAATTTCAGGAAGCTCTAAAGTGTACATATGGAGATTTGGAAATAAGAAGATAGTTCAAAGAGTGACCCAAGACATTCTTGACTTGTTGCATGGCAACGAGCTAGCTGAGACAGTGAGTCCCCTTCCCTCCAGCTGAAGAGGCTACTCCCCATCCTGTCAAAGAACAAGAGGGCCCCAAATCTCGAAAATCTAGTACCTAAGCACAACTGGCACCTGAGCCTAAAGCTTCCTGTGGAAGGACTCTCTTCCTGTGTAAGGACTTACACACACATATATATATGATACACACACACACACACACGCACACACACACATTTTGGAATGTGATGGGATAAAAATTACAAAATATAAAAATTTCATTTTCATAGATATGTAAGAAAGGTCACTCATTACATTTCCAGGGGAAGGAGCAAACCCCACTCCAACCTCCCAGGTTCTTCCAGTTACATTAGGGCCTAGTGTGCACAGAGGGCAGAGGGCCGCTGTGCCGGGTGCCCAGAGAATCAGAAGGATGGGCGTTCCAAGGAAGAACCTCGTGCCCTTGAGCGACATGTGGACAGGAGCCACAGTGTGTTCCTTCTTGCATTCCCATGCACAGGGGTCCCACACATAGTAGGTGCCCAAGTTTGATAAATAACCTGAGTGCCTTCTTTAGAAGAAGACTTTGCTATGAAATGCAAAGGAATGCAGTGTGGAAAGAAGCCTGGCTTCCCTTGGAGTCCCACCCATCCCATTCACATTGAGCGAGTACACCTTGTCACCTGCAAAAGTAGCAGGCCTGGCCTTCCACGGAATGACTTAAATGAGCAAGTTGTGAGGGTGTAAGCTATTGACCAACACGATGGTCTGTAACTCCTTCAGCCATCCGAAGACCCATGGGGGTGAATATTGGAGCCAACTGCCCATAGCTGAATGGTTTTCCCTGTTAAATTTGCAAGCAGCTCCCACCTCCTGCCACTGAAAACTTCAGCCAGAAGGCCTTTCATCTTGTCTGGGTTTCTGAGACTCTGAGGGAAGCCTCAGAAAATGAGCCCTGCCTCTTAGCCAGCTTCCTTCCAACACACTCAATCTCAGCTCACTGGGGCCGGCAGAAATCAGCTGCAGAAGTACAGTCAGAGGTCAGGACAAATCAGCCATCTTTGCACGGAGACCTTCCAGGCCGGCTGCTCCTGGCATCCATCCATATCCACCCAAAGGGATCTGCGGACAACGTGAGTGACATCTCCCGCTGCCCTTTCAAATGCTCTGGTACTGGGCCTCTCAGCATCCCCATCTTAAGCCGCTCAGGTACACATGAGTCAGTCAGCAGTTCCAATTAGAGGATCAGAAACGGAATGTGTAAGACTTCTCCCAGATGGCTCTAGCGTGAGAAGTGAATGGTGTGGATCTCACTAATAGATTTTCCCTGATCTCTGGCTGAGAAGCCAGATAAGCACAAAGTGTCCATTAAAGGGCAAGTGGGCCTTACGATTCCCTGTCTTTTCATCAAGGCAACTTGGCCACACATCAGCTGTGGAACCACTTTGGTTGCTGAGCTCCGAGCCTTTATTTTATCACCAACAAACAAGGCCCATAGTGAGCCAGTGAAATTATCTTCAGCCCTTGATCAGAATTGTGCTGTCCTCCTCCCTGCCCCCTGCCCCCCACAACCAAGCCATCCTCCACTTCGCAAGGATTTTTTGTGAGACGATGCACAGAGAAGATTTGAGCAAACATGCCAATTAGCACTGACCCTCAACCTCAGAATGTGGAGGAGCCATGCTGTGGGTAAAGGAAAAAGTGGTTTATCAGAATGGAAAACACGTTTCGCAGCACAAGTGGTGTCTCTGCTGGGCATTTAGTACTCCCGTCAGTAGAGTTTTAACCCTAGGATGGAGGAGTAGAGAGAAGGAACCCCCTGATGGTGACTCAAAACCTCTCCCTAATTTATTCACTAGGATCATGCCTCTTCAGCCCTTTTTGGGGAAGCAGGGACAAAAAGGAAAAGAATTGATAACTATATTAACTAGCTATTCTGAGTAGCAAACCCTCTAAAACACTGTAGTTTAACCAACAACTATTAATCATCTCTCAAGCCTAAGGGTTGGGTGAGTGGTTCTGCTGGTGTTCAGGGCTTGGCACACCTCAGCTAGAACTTGTTCATGCTTCTACAGTTTCCTGCCAGACTGGTTGGGGGTCTCTGATCTAGAATGGCTTCCATGAGAATGCCTCCGCTATCTCCCATTTCGCCTCTCATGTTGCAGAAGGCCAGCCCAGCCTTGTCCTTGTGTCAGAGGCAGGGTTCCTGCAGGGAACTGAGGACTAGGCTTGGAACCTGCATGCCAGCACCTGCAATTGCAATCTGTTGGCCAAAGCAAGCCAAGCCATGTTCAATGGGTGGGGAAAGAGCTTCTACCTCTTGCTGTCACAGCTCACATGGCAAAGGATACAGATACAGAGATGGGTGGAGAACTGGGGCCATCCGTGGAACTCATCTGCCATGATGGGAGAAAGCAATGAAAGGAATAATTTGGGGAAAAGAAAGAATAGATTCAAGGTGTCTAAAAGATTAGGCTTTCACCTAACTCCAACTGTTCTTTCTCTTCTGCCCATGCCCTCCCCCCAGCCTTCTCCTCAAGTGTTGGAAGGTTTAGTGCATGTTTGTCCAGGAAAAATTTGACTAGGTCTGATGATCTGGGTTATCACCCACTTCCTCTCTTAGGAATGCTGTCGGCTTCTCTCAGGCACAGGACATATATCTCAGCAGGCAGCTTTGAGGCCAACAAGAATCAAGATGGCTTCCAGGGTGAGGAGAGATCACTGAGCTCCAGAGGATACTCACCCACTTTTATGGAGAAGGGGGAGAGTGAAGAGGAGAATCTTAGTATCACCCCATAAGACAGGGCACCTGCCTACCTGTCCCATATCCTCATCAGCCATTTCCTCTCACATGCACTGGCCACCTGGTGTGCTGAACAACCTTCAGTTCCTGAAATCTGAGATGGAAACAGCTCCACATCTTTACACACACGCTCCTTCTGTCTGGAACAACTCTGCCCACCCAGACAATTTCACTTTACCCTCCCAAGTTTCAATGTGAAGGTCACACCTATAGGTGCCTCTCTTCTGGGTTTCCAAAACTTACCCCAACCAGAGCACTCATCACTCTATTGTAATTGTTTACTTTTCTTTCTTCCTTGTGATTCTGTCAGTTCCCTTAGACTGACCAAAAAAATAAAAAATAAATTAAAAAGTCTTTCGTCTTTATATTCCCAGGGTGAACCAAGTCTTTAGTTTCCATATTCCCAGAGCTTATTTCAGAGCCCACCACATAGAGGTGCTTAATAAACCCAGCTTCACTTTCTCCTTGGGGAACACTACATAACCCTTATTTTGGAGCAAGGGCAGGTTTGTTTACGTTCCCAATACCTCTGGAGCAGAGCAAACTTTTCTTATTCCAGTTTGGTTAGCTGATTTGGGCAGAGTATAACTACTTTGCCTGAAATCAACTGGCTTCCAAGTGGCAAAGCAAGAACTGAAATCTCTGTCTTCCAAGTCTTAGCCCAGTGCTCTTTCTCATTAACCCAAGGTTTAAGATGGATTTATTTAACTTTTAATGTCCTCGCCCGATTCCAGCAATGAATTTATTCAACAGATTACGCACTGACCATATGTCAGATACTGTTCTTCAATTTAAGAATATAGTGATGCATAAGACAGATCAGGTGAGTATTAGAGGATAAACAGTAATTATTTAATTTATTCACAAATGAAATACTTAGATTGCTGTTTGCACTATTTTATGTTTTTCATTTATAGATGAAGAAACTGAAGCCCATAGAGGTGAAATAATTTGGCTAAGGCCACACAACTAGAAAGTGGTCAAGTTGGAATATGAACCCAGTCTAGTTCCAGAGTCTGTGTTCATAACCACTCTCCCGCAAGCTGCTGGTATAAAACGTTCTATAATGTGAGGTCATGATAAATGTTCTAAAATAAGTAAAGCAGGGGAGGAGGCAAAGGGAATAGAGGATGCTGCTTTAGACATGGTGGCCAGAGCAGCCTATCGGCACAGGTGACACTGGAGCAGAGGGAAAGGGTGAAACTCTAAGGGGAAGAGCTTGGCAGGAAGAGGGAATAGCAGGTGCAAAAGCTCTGAGATAGGAAAGTGCTTGGTGAGAGCTGGGAACAGCAGAGAGGCCAGTGTGAACAGGGAGCAGAGTGATGGCAGATGTATTAGAGAGAGAGGTTGCTTTCTGGGGGCCATAATAAAGAGTTCGGATTTTATTGTAGTATGATTTGTCGGAGCTTATAGCATTACATATGAAAACAAGAGTAAAAACAAAATCAAATAGGATTTAAAAATTATGCAACACCAAGGGTAAAATTCCATATAAAATGTGCACCTTACATTTTGCTCCTGAATTCAGGTCATATACTTTGCTACCAGCATCAGGCTACAAATTTGAGCTTGAGTTTCCTTGTGGCCATTGCAAAAAGGGAAATATAGATAGTTCCACACTTCATAGTATTGAAAGATTTTTAAAAAAGAGAGATGTTGTTTAGAAGCACACCTATTCCTAATATGAGACTTTAGGGAGTTCTCTGGAATACTGAACTGATCAAAAGGAAAGTTAATGCATTTTGTAGCTAAACAGAGGTATTTTATAATTTCAGTAAGATGTACAAAATTTTACTGGTTTGCCCATGGTGGAAACATTGAAACTGAACATGAAAATCTTCCTGTGTTTCTCTATATACAGCAATTTCAGTCCACATAATTTGCAAAAACCGTATTTGAGGCTCAGAACATGTCCATAGTGATAACATATTTGATTCAAGAAATGGTTGATTACATGGTTTAGGTCAATCCAAGAGTAGGGGATGAGAGGCAGCATGGTCAGTCTTCTCACACTGTCATTAGGATGGCTGACAAAAAGAAATAGACCACAGAATGGCCCCCTAGAGGCCAGGCCAGGGCAAGGTGCTTCTCATTTCTGGCACACAAGAAAAGAAAGTAATTTGCTCTTTTACTGTATTCCCTTGACAATCATCACTGCAAACCAATTTTTTACCTGCTTACTAAAAAATGGAGAAAACAGGCAGATTGGTTAATGAAGCCATGAGGGGGAAATTTCTCCCCGAACTTGTGTGCTCATTAATACTCATAATACCTCCTGTGTTTTGAGCACTTATCCCATTCAGACAAATTCCAGTTTTTTCCGTGCATTCCTAAGTAAAGCTCTTTACCTTCTGGAGGCAGGTACTTGATAGGATTTAATGGGACGAGGAGACTCATAAGCCTTGAGTTGTGTGCCTTAATTAAGTCCCAAAGTTTTGATGGCATAATAGAACATTTGAAGGCCGTGTAAGTTGTTCAGGCTATTCAGAAACTGCATGATACTGTCATGCCAGAGTTCTAATGGGCCCTAAAGAAAGGGTGACTAAAGAAAGGCCAGGGCCTTTATGGAGAACCTGGGATTACGCAGAGAGGTGACCACTGATGACTGCTCCAAGAAAGAGAAAGGGAAAGGAGTACAGGGCCGAGAACAAACCTACACTCTTTGATCCAATCCCCTTCAGTTTCCTTTTGACCCTTTGCATTGCTTGAGTCTCTGGTTCCCCCCAGAGACTTTTGCTCTTCTCATGGAGGAGGGGGACTGACAAAAACACCACTGGGTTTGTTAGAAAGTCATGGAGCCTTTCCTGAGAGCAATTGCAGGAGCAGGAGAAGCAGGAACAAAATTCAGAAGGAGCAGGTTGTGAGGAGGTGGGAAGTGTGGAGAAAGAAAGTGGCAGAAATGGGAGAGAGAGAAATTGCATGGTGGTTTAAAGATGCAGTGGGGTCAGGGGCTAGTCTTTCTCCAAGATACAGGAGGCCAGTTATGGAAGGACTAAAGGAGAGCGCCAGAGGAGAAATGAAGAGTGAAGGCCGGAGTCAAGAAGGAAGGGGCAGCAATCAGCTTTGGATTGGCATTGGAAGGAAAACGAAGCACTTTATAAACAGGTTTGACAGAAGAGGACCCAGGAGCTGTTATTTTGAGGAGGAACTCCTGCAGTCTGTGCAGCCTCATTCTTCTCTGGAAAAATAGGATTGTGTGCGTGAAGGGGGAGGTCGCCGGCCAGGAAGGAGGGAGGAAAACATAGATCTAGGGCTTGGGGAAAATGGGGAAAGGCTGAGATGACTTCTATCACATTGACACAGAGCTCTTAGGAAAGCTCTCAGTCCAAATGTCTGGAGCTATCTTGGGTAGTGTTGAAAATTTAGAATAAAACTCAACCCTGGTTGAGTTAGAAGCAAGCAGGTGTCCTGTGCTCAGGGCTCAGAGGTGAAGAGAGTGAGGGGGAAGGGAAGTCCTTAGCAGATTTGGAAAAAATCTTAACAAACATTAGCTCCAGTCAAAAGCAAAAACAAAGAAAAAGTAAGTTTCTAAACTTTCCAGCTAATCAAGTACATGGTGCATTTCTCCCCCCGCCCCCAAATACTTGACTTCCTTTTCCATAAATATTTCTCACTCTCTCTCTTCTTTCTATTGTCCTATATTTAGTAAGTATCAATGGATCCCGGGCTGTGCAAGAGACTATTTTTAATAAAATTCCTACATGTTCATATTCTATTTATTTATTTATTTATTTATTTATTTAAAAACCGATTTTATTTATTTATTTGACAGAGAGAGACACAGTGAGAGAGGGAACACAAGCAGGGGGAGTGGGAGAGGGAGAAGCAGGCTTCCCACAGAGCAGGGAGCCTGATGCAGGGCATGATCCCAGGATCATGACCTGAGCCGAAGGCAGGTGCTTAACAACTGAGCCACCCAGGAGTCCCTCAACTTCTTATTTAATGCTCATGAAACACCTTAAAGGACAACAGGAAGGGCAGTTACATCCATCTCCACTTTATGGCTGAGGCAGGAAACTCAAGTCTCAAGAAAGTGACTTCTAAGTCAGTTTTCTACATCCTTCCCCAGTCCTGACCTTCTTCATAGCTCTATCACAGATGTACTTACTTACTTGTGTAGTTATTTACCTGAAGTCTGTCTTCCCTGCTAGATCGTAGCTCCGTGAGGTCAGACTGGGGGTGCTATTCACTGTCATCTTCCTAGTGGGTCCTGTTTATCATGGAATCCTTAGTGTCTAGATCCACAATCAGTAGATTTGTGGATGGGGGTGCCGATGGACTCTCTTGAACAAATCCATTTATTTTATTTTATTTTTTCAAAGATTTTACTTATTTATTTGACAGAGAGAGAGATCACAAGTAGGCAGAGAGGCAGACGGGGGGTGGGGGGAAGCAGGCTCCCTGCTGAGCAGAGAGCCTAATGTGGGGCTCCATCCCAGGCCCCAAGATCATGACCTGAGCCGAAGGCAGAGGCTTTAACCCAAATCCATTTCTTTAAAGAACCTTTACATCTTAAAGGTGCTTGTGAAGTTGTATGAATTGAGATTCTTGGATTTTTAACATTTCCCCCAATATTTTACAAACTTAGTCTAACAACAAATCTGACGCGTTCTGACATCTATGTAGTAGATAGTCAACAATTTTTGTTGTAGTAGAAGAGTAGTTATGTATGTGAAAGAGTCAGAACCTGAGCCTGGGTGTTCTGACTGCAAGTTCACATTTGTTCTACCCTTCCCTGCTTCCCTAGTATAACCAGAGCAGGGCCTAGAACATAGTAGACCACCAATAGACTGAATGAATCAATGAACTAGCATCACTTGCTATGGGATTAATGTCTGTGCCATGTAACTGTTTGCTGATTTGTTATGTTTGGAGGTCTACCAATGACACCTGTGATATTTAAATCTCCTTGTCACATAGCCAAGAATGATTTTGTTTGTAGTGGAAAAATAAGAATAATAGGGAACGGACAAAGATAATAATAAAAATGAAACCAGAGAGCTGGTAAGTCTTCCCTCACCAGGGACCTCGTTAACTGGAGGAGAAGACTTTTGTTATGTTTGTTTCTCTTTTTGACATTAGAGAAATAAGAAAATGAATGTCTTTTTAAGATGTACATAGCATACAATGGATTATTGTGCAGCTGAAAAAAATCACTAGACTAAACTTCTGAGGCTTGCCACACTTTCCTCAGTTAGCCTAGGTTTGCCCCTACTTACTCCCTGGCCTCAGTTTCCTCATCTGCAGGATGGGGATGCTAGTATTTGCTTTACCTGCCTCTTGGGATCGAATGAGGTGGATGTTTACTAGAAGCTGTGTTTTACCTAGCTCGGTTGCACCTGAAAGGATGATGTGTTAACTAAAAAGTTCAGTTATGTCAAAGAATCATAGAGAAGGATAAATATATACTACAGATACTTTATTTTGGTCTAACACATACCTGTACATTCACTAATGAAGCTTTGCTCTAGGACATACACCTCTTCTTTCCGTGTGGATTTGCTATTGGGGTTTTCTTAGGGTCTTTCTTGCTCAAATCCATTTCTTTCTTTCTTTCTTTCTTTTTTTTTTTTAGATTATTTATTTATTTGTTTGAGAGGAGAGAGAGAGAGCATGCAGACATGCAAGCATGAATGGGAGGGAGGGGAAGAGGGAGAAGCAGTCTCCCCGCCGAGCAAGGAGCCCAATGCAGGGCTTGATCCCAGGACTCTGAGATCATGACCTGAGCCGAAGGCAGACCGTTAACCGACTGAGCCACTCAGGCGCCCCTCAAATCCATTTCTTTAAGGAAGTTACAACTTAAAGACCCTTGTAAAATTCTATAAATTGAGATTCCCAAAATTTTAAAACATTTTCACCAGATATTTTACAGTGATCTTACCCAAACTTAATTTGACAGCACAATTATTTTTAGCAACTCACTTTATGAAATATTTCCAAATCGTTCAGCTCTATTTTTATGGAAACAACTCTCTGCCTCTTTACATTCATTGCTCATCTGCTTGAAATAAATTAATTTACATTACTATAAGTACTAATATAGATTCTTCAAGTACAACTGCTAAAAATAAATCTAGAAATAACTCTGTAAGTATGCCACACAACTAGTGAGAACAGAGGCTCATGGGTGTATTAGAGCAGCAGCTTTCAAACTATTTAAATGTACGTCCAGAGTGAGAAAGGCATCTGCTACTGCAGCCCCGTACACACACGCAAACACACACGTGCACACACACACGCACACCCTCATACAAATACAAACACACATATGCCCCTCCAACAAAAACTTCAGAAAACACAGCTTACCCTTACAATGTGTCCATGTGCTTTGATTTTTCTTTTTTCAATCTATTTTACTCTTTTGTTTTCAAATGCTGGGTGCAAACTACTAAATCATTTTGATGTCACGCTCATGGAGCTCCGCCTGGAGTTTGCAAAGACCTTGTCCTAGAGAGTCAGTTTCTAGTCAGGAGCGTCAGGTATCCTGTGGTTCTTAGCCAGCACGTTTTATGGGGGGAACGGAGAGGGTCAGTGGGCCTGGCAAGCGGATGGAGTGGAGATCGGTTAGGAGAGTTTCTAGTGTCCATGGAAACACTTTGTAAGTGTGTAAGTGTAAGGGTTGAAGGCAGGCTTGGATTTCCTCTCAATCGAGGCTCCCTGGTAATTGTTCTTAATCCCCGTGCCAGATCCCCCACTGGCCCCAGATAACGGGGTAGGAGATGGATTTCCAAGGGGCGCACGCACAGGGTAGGGGAAGCCAATCCAAACAGACGCGATGTGCTCTCAGCCGGGCCGTGGAGAGACCGAGGACAGCACGGGAGACAAAGCGCCGCCTGCGTGTGATCTGCCGTGACACGTCACACTCCTCTTGCACACAGCAGCTCAGCAGAGTCAGACAGGGTGACTCTGTGTCCCATGCCGAGAGGACTGCCCGCTGGGCCAGGGCCACTAGCAGACCATTCACCTGGAAACCTGAGAACTCGTCCACCCTGATGGAAACGACCATTCAGCTCTTTGTATAGGAAAGCACGAAAGGCTCCTCGGGGGCCGGGGATGAAACCTGAAATGGAAATACTATAAAGGAGAAAAGACAAGGAAATGACCCTAGGCTGCAGTCACCCCCCCAAACCAGACAGGAGTCGTCCAACTTCCAGGCTGTTGGAAGAGCTCTGAAGCATTTATCGACCTTGGGGTGCTATCCACACATAAGCACTTTTCACTCCCAATTTCATTGTTTGACGTTCTGAAAAGGTATGTCCTGCAAATGTTCATTCCCATTTCAACAAGGGTTTCGACACCTGATAAAACGTGAAACTCATCATCAGCTGAGGCCTCCTTGCCCCTTGAGATCCAGATATGAAGGACTGGGAACTCCATTCCACACTCCATGGCCAGTCAAGGACTTCCTTTTACATTTCTATGAATTTGAAAGAGCTATGGGATAATTCTTTTGGATTTGAGGGCTTCTCCGCCTAATTGTTCAGTTATGTGCATCTGTATGTGTGACCACGTTGACCCAGATGTACAACTGAGCCTTTCCTTAATCGCCACAAAAATCTGCTCGCACAGGCATCTGAACAGCAGACACATCAAAAGTCTTGAGGAGGCAGAAGCGGGCTTTCATTGGAGCAGGTAACCGTTATAGTGAATTATTGGGTAATCTCATTCTTAGACATTTTTGCCCTCTCTCCCTGACCCTTGTCTTCCACCCCCAGGCATTTTTCAGGACTTCTTGATTCCATATGCTGCCTACAGCCTCACATTACCTTGCAAGCCTCTCCGTGCCTCTCCACTCCCAAGAAACCTACCTGTTTTTCTCTCCCTCTATTAATCAGAGCAGTTCCATTCTCTATGACCCTTATCGCCAAACTCAGCTCGGGTCCTCACCTTGGCAAATGCAAATCACACCCAATATTCAATGGTGGGAGAAAATAGGGTAATTGCCATAAAAATATTTCATTTAGGAAAGGAAAAAATAAAACAACATACAGTGGCGACTATTGAAAACTGGTGATATCTCATGCTGGACAAGAATAGCCCGTCCTGGCTACCCTGCCAGCAGAGTGAGCCACAGGATCCGTCAGTCTGGCTGCCCCCAGTTCTGCTGTCTTGGAACCCCTCTCCTGTACACTGTCCACCATGTGAGCGCATCGTAGAGAAGAGGTTCCCTTCCAGAGGCTGCATTCATTCCTATGGCAGCCCCCCTCCTGTGCTGAGGGTTTGGGACCTCTCGTCTTAGGGTCTGAGCCATTGTAAGCATTTGAATGCCAAGCTCAGGTTTCTTTGGCAATTCAAGTTGCTTCAAGCAATCTAGCCATTGTCTTGGCTAATAATTATCAGAGCACCTAAAACAGTTGCTAATGTTCAGGCACTCTTCTGAGCTCTTTCCATATATTATTTTTTTAAGATATGTATGTTTATAAATAAATAAATACAATAAATAGAGAGGGGAGAGGGGCAGAGGGAGAGAGAGAGAGAGAATCTCAAGCAGACTCCGCTGCTGAGCACAGAGCCCAATGTGGGGCTCAATCCCACGACCCTGAGATCGCAACCTGAGCCCAAACTGAGTTGGATGCTCAACCGACTGCGCCACCCAGGTGTCTCTTAAGGCTTGAGCTTTGATAGGAATATGCTCTAAATCCCAAGATATAATAGGCACATCGGCCATGAACAACTAAATTTCACTGAATTAACCAACACCTCTAAAGTCTCTGTGGCTGGGAACTACTAAGGTTTACTTCTTCCTCATGTTTCATGCCCCTTGGTGGTCAGCAGGGGCGGTTCCACACATCATCCATGCTCAGGAATCCAGGCTGATAGAGAAGGCAGCACCTTGAACATTGTTGGTTGCCATGTGAGGGCAAGGAATGTTCTGGAAAATCTTGCACCAGCACTAAGTTCTCAACACTACTCAAAATTTATTGGCCAGAATAGGTAGGTCACATGGCTCCACCCAATCACAGGGGCCATAAAATTCAATTCTAGCATATGTCTGGAAGGCAAAGAGCTGCAAATTTGGGGTGAGTTACCAAAGCCTACAAGACTAAAATTTGTCACCACATTTCAGGGATTACCAACTTTCCAGCCAGCACAATGGGAAGCCTCAGCACTCCATCTTCCATCCTGACTTAACCAGTTTCATCTTTTAGGTTTAATCCCTTGTGACTCCCCACCTCTAGGTTTCAATATCTGCAGTATTCAGGGTTATTTGGGTTGCAAATAACAGAAAAGTACTGAAAGTTGGCTTTTAAAAATACGGGATTTTTTTCTTTACACTATTCAGAAATGTAAAGTTGTGTTACACTTTGGACATATCTGGAGCCAGCAGTTGATATGGAGCCAAATGATATCTCTAGGATGCTGTCTTTCTCCATTGGGGGGG
This sequence comes from Potos flavus, assembly GCA_028534135.1. NCBI lineage: Eukaryota > Metazoa > Chordata > Mammalia > Carnivora > Procyonidae > Potos > Potos flavus. Next base: position 49,089,868 of record CM052887.1, read on the forward strand.
GGGGGGCTTTGATTTTCTTTATGTTGGTTTCATTCCCAAGAAGAATTCTTTATAGGGTGACAAAAATAGGCAACCACAGCCCTAGGCTTACATACTATCAGTTTCACAATCCTCGTGGACAGTATGCACTGAGTTTCCAGTAGCACTAGCAGGAGTCACTGGTCCAGCTTAGGACACATACACATCCCCTATCTGTGGACAAGGAAATATGGTGCTCTGATTGGCATTTTTGAGTCTCATGTCCAACCCCAAGCCTAGAGGGAGGTGAGTTCCACCAGGACCTTATAGGCCAAGAACAGGGGAAGAACAGTTGCTGAGGAAAAAAGAGAAATGCATGATAGGTAAAAACAATAGATATTCACTAGAATTATTTGCCATTTGTATCCCCATTTTCTGGTTGAAGAAACTGAGACTTGCTACAATTAGATGTTATGTGCATCCCTATTTTATGGTTGAGGGTATTGAGACTTTACAAGATTAAGTAGCAAGTCTTAGATCATGCAGTGGTAGGGTTGAGTTCAAACTCATCTGATTACAAATGACATTTAATTATTTGCTGTGCTCAGTTGCCTGCTATGCGTGCCTATTACTAATCTAATAACAGAAATGTATGACAAAAATGTAGCATGAGGTTTTGAATGTTTAAAGAAAAAAATTAGATCTACAGTATTTCTTAATATTATTTAGAAAATGTTAACGAAAAACAGGACTATATAATATGATAGGAATCCCCAAGCTATCTAAATCTTTCTACAAATAGAAAAAAAAAAAAAAAAACCAGCGGGTTTTTTTTTAAGTTCATGATCTCCTTTAGAAAAATTAAATGGTGAAAATGAGTTAATTGATAAATACAAATTCCTTTTTAGAAAGGACACAGATTTAATATAAAATAATTGCCTCTTTATGACTGATTTATCTTAAGCCTGACTGCATTTAAATTATATCTTGCCCTTATTCAGACCTTATCTAGGGAAATAAATGAACCTTTCATTCTGGAAGGAGATAGAATGGAGAATGCCCCATGAGGAGACAAAGAAGAAATAGTCTGAGTTCCTAAAAGATGGATTGAGATCCTTTTCTCTCCTCCTGGTTGGTGAGGAAGACATACATATCCCATTGCAATAAATCGTGAATCACTTATAAAGCAGTCCCTTGTAATGTAGATCTATTAGGAATGCTTCCCCCTTCCCCCAGAGCCCACCACCACTGTCTTGTCCATTCTGAGCCTCCTCTGGAAGGCTGATGAACAGTTATCTCCCCCAGGGCCCATGGAGACACCATTGTGGATGCTGTCTGTTGAGACAGGGTGCAGCTTGTTTGACTCCTAAGACTCCATTCTCATGCTGAGAATGGAGTAAAATACGTGACATTCTAGACTTTGGGCCCTTCTCCGCAGGAAAATGGAAAGCAAACACTGAGACAATCCCAAAAATCCTTCAAGGTGAAATAGCTCCAACTGAGGCAGAAAGGATGGGGAGGGATGGGGGAGGTGCAGAATGTCTCAGTTATCCTAGCTCTTTGCCTAAACAGTCCAAAGTTACAGGATAATTGCTGATGCACCACTTTGTACGTGTCGATCTAGACAAATTTATATTTCAGTTAGATGGGCTCACTTAGCTCATACAATTACATTGTACAAAACAGAGGCTAGACAGGCAGCATTATCAAATCTAGGGACCACCGGGGCTAAATCTCTTTCCTTCCCCTTGTGATAACCCGAGTGTTTACAAATATGCTGTTTGGGGATAGGTCTTCAGAAGGGCAGTAGATGGCGCACCTGAGGATGGGCAAGTAGTTGTAACCAACATGGTATCCACTGCTGACCTTGATGAGAGCCTTTTCCACAGGATGGTGGGGGTGAAATCCTGGTTGGAGTGGCTTCAAAAGAGAATGAGAGAAGCTGGAATGAACACTGAGAGTAGAGACATCTCTTTCAAGGACTTTTGCTGTAACTAGAAGCAGAGAAATCTGACCATTGCTAGAGGGTGTTATGAGATCAAGAGAGTATTCTTTGCTCTGTTTTGTAGGGAAAGGGATTGTGGAAGGGCTGTACACTGATGGGAACAATCCCATAGAGAGAGAGAAGCTGATCCTTGAGTAAAAAGAGGAGATTGCTGGGCTGCATCCTTAAATAGAAAGAAGGAATAAGACCTAGTACACAGGTGAAGAGATTGACCTTGGTGGTTCATTCATCCTAACCAGAGGGCACATGGCACCCACAGTATAAGTGCAAGGAGATGAAGGACATGGTGATAGTAACTAGTGAATATTCTCTTCAGATTACTTCAATTTATTAGAGAAATAGAAAATAAGGTATTTGGCTGAGAGAAGGATGGTGGGGGTGACACTGGAATTTGAGGAGGGAGGAAAAAATACGAAATAGTCATCAGGTTGACTGTCAGAATGAATGACCTAGATAAACAAACCAAAGAAGCCTATTTCTGGATTATTAAGTGATAAACTTAAACATGACCCCACAGATTAAGGCTGTCAGTGCAGACTTTGAATTCTGATTGGAATTGTCATGTGGTGATGAAATAATGCCTGATGCGCAGTGTGGGGAAGTCAATCGGTGGTGGGTTTAACCTAATAGTCTTTCAAATATTAAATAGTCTACAAAACTAAAATATTCTCAATTAAATAAAATAAAGACAGTCTCCCTAGACAAAGATAGACTGAAATCATACTCTTTGGGAGATGCATTAAAAAAAAAAAAATTTCAAGGACTTGAGGAAAAATCATTGCAAGTTGAGAAGCCAAAAGATAACGCAGCTTCCAAAAGAAGAAACATAATCTGACTCAGAATGTTGTTTAAATGCTGGGAGACAAAGCCCAACAAGAATGTTTTTACAGTATAATTTTGGAAGTGCAAAAGGCATTAATATTTAAGGCAACAATTGTAAATAAACTTTAAACAGTTTTTTGACCCGCCTTGCACACTCCCCTAGGATGGCATTCAGGTGCTGTATACTCCCTGAATTTGCACACCAAATGTTGTGTATATGAGTACATACATGCATACGGAAGTGAGCACGTAACTGTCACTGAATTCTCAAAATAGATTCTGATTCCGAAAGAATGACTTCCCCCCCAAAAAGAGAGTGATCTACACCAGAAAACTTGCAATATGGGCAGGATATTTTACTCAGAAAATTTCTGAAATGAAGATTTAGAAACAGTTGGGAATGGTAGGAAATACAATGGACCAGGAATCAAGAGTTTGGATTCTAGACGTGCACTTGATGAGCTGTCTGATTAACGGATACATTTCCTCATTGCTCAGGACATCAGCTTCCTCCTCCACAAGAGAATGGAGCTAGAATACACTACCGCTAAGATCTCTTCCAGTTATAACATGGTAGGATTCCATGGACGTGTGCTGCACTGCATGATTTTTTGTTAACAAAAATGAGGACAGTCTTTATCTAAAAGAAAGACTCTGGAAGGGCTTCGTGGCTCCTCCTGGATCCTCCTCTTCTTCTCTCAGTAAGTCAAAATGACAAACTATCTACTAACTAAAGAGAAATAACAAGGTAATATCTAGAGGATACCTTGGCTGAGATGCTAGTACAAAGTGACGGTTAAGACACATCACCCTCTCAGATGCTGACCAAGAAAGGATTTCTAAATATTTACATCTGACATACCAAAATGACAGAGGGGGGTTATTTTTCCAAGATTAAGGAAAGGTGAAGAGGCTGCGAATAAGAGTATTTCCACAGGAGGAACATTTGAATTCCTCCTAACCCTAAGGCTTCTCCACAGAGTATATATTATAGCAGCTTTCACTGACAGACCAGTGAATTTGATGATGGCGCATGGATCACTCTAAACTGTCCACTGGGTCATCTGTTCCTACCATCTTAAAGCATACCTCATTGCTATGGAAGCCAGCCTTGAAGGTGGCCCCCAGTGATCCTTGCCTCCTCTATTCACACCTTTATGGAAGCCTCTCCCATAATGCATCAGGGTTTGATTGTGTGACCAATAGAAATGGCATGTTATTGCAGACAACAGAAACTGAACCTAAATAAGCCAAAAATAAGTTCGTAGGAGGGTATCTGGGAGCTGATAACATCCAGAGGCAGACTGAAGGAGCAGATTCAGAAATCAGGCAAGAATCAGAGTCGGCCAGGAGCTTTGCATCTTTGCATGACCTAGGAGCTAGGAGTCTGCAAGAGCAAACTGGGTATCTGATGTCTCAGCTCTCATCAAACTCGCACCATGGCAGAACCTTGTGTCTGCTCACACGGACCACCTGGTCAGGAGAGGGGAAGGAGACTGATGTTAGGCAGCAAGGCCAAAAAAAATTTGTCAATAGATACCCACCCTTCTTATTTTTGCAGAAGCCAGACTTTGTTGTGAGAAGGAGCAAAGAATGTTCTCCTAACTCCCAACGCTGGTTCTTTACATATCAGGAGCCAAACCTGGTGGCATCTGATCAGCAAGTTTGCATGTTTAAATCATGGACTGTGGAGGGAGGATCAGGTCAGGTTAGGTCAGGTTAGGAGAACGAAAAAGACTCATATGAATGAGGGACTGGGGGAGGGGCAACCTCTGAGAAGAGAAGACAGTCAGGAGACCAGATTGGTGTCCTGCCTTCTCTATTCCTGTACCTGGAGGACTGGAACTCCAGCAGAGGACCCTAAGGTACTTGGCTTAAGGTTCTTCCAGAGTAGGAAGCTGTATTCTTCCTTTTCCTCCAGAATAGACCCCTCCAGCTGGGTTCTCAGTAGGAACCACCAGCAGACCTCAGGGAACCAGGAGAGGTAGGAGATGAGGGAACCATCAGGCTGTGAAGAGCACCGGTCACAGGTAGATACACCAGCCTCGGTCATCAAGCGACAGATTCAGCAAGCCCAAGAGAATATCCGAATGCCAGGCAGATGCATGGGCTTCCCTTGCAACTATCCAAGATGACTCCTTATGTGAGAGGAGGTAGGGAAAGCCCTTGAGAAGAGGGAGTGTATCCTCAAAGAGGCCATTTTTATTATCAGAAGAGAATGAGGTAGCTCGAATTGAGAAGATTGAGTATTTTCCACCATTAGCATGAATGGAGCATCATAAGCAAATATGTCTCTCCATTGACGGCACCCCCATATCACAGCTCTTGGTCTTATCTCTGTGATGCTCTGAGCTACTGCTCCTTTGCCACAACCGACCCCAGCTCTCGATGCACCAGATCTTTCCAGTGGGAGCTGGAGGAGGAAAAGGACGGTGAAGGGATCTTACTTTGAAAGCTACTGCAGTGAGTAGTCCAGGAGTGATATGGCACTGCCCTCATTCATGACCTCATCTGAGGCCATAGCCAAAGAGTAACCAAACAGCCAATGTGGCTGAGTCTTCACAACAGCCACCGGGTCCTTTGCACCAACCTTCTGAGCCAAGCCCCAAGCTCTGTGGGTCACATACTGGGTAACCCCGCACGAGCCCCTCACAGCCTTGGCCTCAGCTTCCTCATTTTTAAAGTAGGATGGAAGTGATAATGGTGGGGGATGGGTGGAGGATTTTGTTTTTCATTTTTTGTTTTGTTTTCTTTGTTTTTTATCTGGGCATGAGGAAATAGGGGAGAGGATGGGACCCAATTCGGTTTCCTCAAATGATTATCCAGCCATCAGATTCTAAGGCTTTACGTTACAGCATTTTCTCATGGGAATGCTATGCAGAGACCACTGCGTAATCTATACTTCAACTAATTTGTAAACACAACCTGAAAAATGTTCAGCAGATAGACCAAAGGCAAGAAAGCAATCCCTTAAACTCTAGCAGCTGATGACCTTCACCAGTAGACCAACGAGAACATGCTTTGGTTCTAAGCAGAGGTAACAAAAACTAGTACCTACAGAAATGAGCACGGATTTCTTCTTAACAACTGGGCCCCCAGTAGCTGGTCTAATGTAATCTCACAGACCAGAAAGGCCAACAAGTTGAACCCTAACTGAGTACCCCGGTGGGTGGCCCACCCCGTCAGCTGTACCCTACAATTTAGCAGCTGTAACAGTGGCCGGCCAAGCTCGGCACTCAGGTCACAACCCAATGCAAACAAGCACACAGACTGTCTAAATCTTGTAAAGAAATAAAGACGAATGAAAATCAGCTGATGTTCAAACTAAAAACCAAAACCAAAACCAAAAAAGAGGTAGGTAGGAGAAGGAGCAAGGTAAAATATTTTATCATTGGTGACTAAACACAACTGTGTAGGAAAATATTTTTGCTATATCAATGGCTAGATTTAGTAGTGTGGTGTCTGTTTTAACTTTTTTTTTTTTTTTTTTTTTTGCCAGTTCTCCCAAAGGTAGTTTTATTTTGCTGAAAAGGCAGAGAAAGGGATTAGAAAAATTAGCATTAATTAAACTTTATTTCCCTTGGCCATGGGCCACACAGTTCAAATAAAGTGCAGCCTCGAGCCAAGTTCCCTCACAGGCAAAATTCAGAATGCATGGTTTAATTCACGTATGTTTTTGCTTTTTCTGACGAGAAAACAAAGAGAGGGGATGCAGATAGAAAAAGTGAGAAGGTGAACAGGAAGGATGTCTTCTGTTTGGCTTCCTTTAATTTTCTGCTTTTAGAGGAAATTAGTGGGAAAGGAGGGGCAGAGCAGCATACAAAGTTATGTTTCAACCATATAAAAACATATGCGAGTATATAAGTAAATAAATACAATACATGTCGGTGAACAAAAGCTCCGTTCTTCCAGTGTAGGTCAAAACCCTTGCGTTGTCCTCGACCCTTGCCTCACACATCCCCCTAGACTGCTTTCAAAATGGAGCCAGATCCAATTGGTTCTCACCACTTCACCACTACCCCACTGGTCCAAGCCACTATCATCTCTTCTGCAGAGTATTTAAACAGCCTCCTAAACTGGTCTCTATGTTGCTTTCCAAGAATTTGTTCCCTACTGAGACAAACCATAAGAGACTCTTAATCTCACGAAACAAACTGAGGGTGGCTGAGGGGTGAGGGGGGTAGGGATAGGGTGGCTGGGTTATGGACATTGGGGAGGGTATGTGCTATGGTGAGTGCTGTGCAATGTGTAAGCACTTGTGTGAATGATGATTCACAGACCTGTACCCCTGGGGCAAATAATACATTATATGTTAATTAAAAAAAAAAAAAAGAAAAGAATTTGTTCCCTACTAAGTCTGATCTGGCTTCCTGCTCCCTCCGTGACTTCATCTACTGTTCTTCCCTTCACTCCTGATTCAACCATGAGCTAGTCCTGAAGCATGCTGAGCCTTCTGTCACCTCAAGCCCTTGACAGTTCAGGCTCCCTGTGCCCAGAACATTCTTTTCCTGGATTTGCTTTGTGGCTTGCTCCCCTATTCTTTCATGGCTCTATTGAAGGCCTCGAGTTACCAGAGAAGTCTTTCCAGACCATTCTGCATAAAATGGCAAATCTCTGTCTAGTACTCCATAGCGCTCATGCCCCAGTTTTATTCATTTTTGTCCACAGCACATACCACCACCCAACATAACTTTATTTGCTTCTTTATTACCAAAAGTTTCTCCCATTAGAATTTATACTCCTTGAGGTACTGTTTTGTTTATTGCTGTATCCCCAATGCCTACGATGGTCCCTGGCATATAGCTGATGTTCAATAAATATCAGTTGAATAAGTAGATGAGGGAATGGATAAATAATTCAATAAAATGAACACATAGAAAAGAAAGTGAAGGAAGCTATGGCAGAGTGCAGAGAAAGAGAGAATACACAACCTCCAAATACATCTCTTTAAGGTAATAGTACGGGTAAACATTTCATACTTTTATTAATTTGCCTAAATGTATAAAATACAGATGTATTGCTTCTGTAATGAAAATAGTTAACACTTATCTGAAGACAATTTTGTCAACTTTAAAATGTAGCTAAGATTTGAGAACAGAAAACATAAATATAGGTTGGGGTTCCTTTAAATGAATGTTTTACAACTTGAGGAGGATGGACAAGTCAAAAAGTAGGAAGGGTTCTTGAGATGAAGGCCCAGCTTGTCTCGATGGTACCGCCACCCACAGAGCTATTCAAGCCAGACACACAGGCTCCATGCCACCTCACCCTGCGTCCCCAGTCACCAGTGCTGGCCATCCTCTGGAGCCGTCTTCCCTGCTTTCCATTCCCACCACCATCATTACCACAAACATCGAGGCATCATTTTCATTCCTCACTCACGTCCCACTCTAAAAGTCAACCAGATCTTCTCAATTTCTCCTTCTGTATCTTTCCTTCATCCATCTCTTCTTGTCCTTCAACACCATCGTTGCCTCAGGGAAATTTTGTATTCAAGTCCCTATACCTCATCCCTCCTCCTCAGGCAGCCTCCCCAGCAACCCCCTGCTGGAGGGGCTTTTTGAAAACACAAACTTAATCATCTCATTCTCCAGACATCTAAAATCCCCCAGCTTAGCACACAGAGCCCCTTCTGGACCTGACCCTGCCTGACTCTCTACGAGGGTCGTTGTCCTTCTTTTCCAGCCCAACCCCCACTCCAGCACTAGTGGCTTTCCAAACTCCTGGGCCGTCTCCTGCCTCCATGCCTTGAGCATGCCCACCTATGTTCTTGGAATGTCAATCCTTGACCTACTTAATGGGCACCTACTCTTTCAAACTTACCTCTCTTGCCACCTTCTCTGGAAAGTTCTCACTGGCCCCCATTGATCTAGACGTTATTCCTCTGGGTTCTCAGAGAGACATGTGTTCTGTTTCAGTCAGTGATTTACTCATTTGGATCTTACATTAGACTTTTAACCTCCTAAGGGAGGAGCCCATGTTTTAGACTGCTTATTCACTTCAACATTTGACTCAGCATTTCATATCTAATAGAAATTTAATAAGTAATTGCAAGAGGAAAGGGACAGGGGAGAGAGGGAAGTCAGATTACTAGAGAGAGGCAATTAGATTGATTAGGACTATACATATGTTGAGAGAAAAGTACATAAAATCTTAAGATCGTGTACACTAAGTCTCCTTCTGTGGATGTCTGCAAACCTTGGAGCTGAGATTTTTGAAGGAAATAGCATACAATTGTTAACAACAGACAAGCTATGTGGATCTCAATCTCAGTGGAACCACTTAGAAGCTCATTACTTAACCAATTTGAACCTCAGTTTCCTTATCTAGTAAATGAGAAGGAGAATATTGTTTTCCTGATAAAGCTGGTATGAGGTTAAATAGGATAATTCACGTAAAGGGCTCAGCACAGTGCCTGGAAGCAGTAAATGTTCAATAAATGTCATTAGTGATAACGATGATGATAATCATTAGGAAACAAGATACCAACGGTTTTTAACAGAACAGTAAGAGGAGGTCCAATAATAAAACTACCCAATGTATCACACTGCAATTGCAATCAATGGTATTTCAAAGGCCAACCCCAAATCAAAAGTGTCATATGAGGGCTTGGGGCTGCCAACCAGCTGCTCTTTGCAGTATACCGCCAGCAGCACAAGAAAAGACAGCGGGCTGTTAAATTTCTCATGATTTAACAGCAGTCTCAAAGCCGTGTATTCAGAATGCTTCCACAGGATGGCAATGGATAGTACATGAGATAAACGGTTCAGGAATCAAATAAGATCATGAGATTTTGTAAACCAAGCCCAACAGTGGTATTTTCTGCAAGACTTCTCTGAGCATCTCTGAGGAGGGGATAGCAGGATTCGCCCAATATTTTTAATCCTGATGTCCCACGGTTTTCAGATCACCTCCTGAGACTTTTCAAAAATGCCCCAGTTTAAGGGAAGTCCAAGGGTCTAGCATTTACTCCCAGTTCAACTGGGAAAAAGGAAAAGAAGGAAGGCAGGGAAAAGAAAAGAACATACAGCCTCCAGATGATATTGGAGCTTGAATATTTTACGTGAATATTTTCCTCTTTTCTGCGTAAGCGTGAATATTTTATGCTTTTCTGAGTTTTCCTAAATGTAGAAAATAAGTGTGTCACAATTCTGTAAGCAAAGAACAAATAACATTTGTCTTCAAATAGTTTTGTCAAATTTAAGATTTAGCTAAGATTTGAGAGCAGAAAATGAATCAGGAAGTTTGTTTTTTTTTTAAGTCAATGTTTCACAATTTTAGGAGGAGAAATCTCCTGTGTGTTGTGAACTAACAGAGACAGAAGGGCCTCGCTAACGAATGCAGAGTCCCAGACAATCCCAACACTGTAGACTCGGGGCTAAGAGGCACTTGTTCAGAGACCCACAGAGGCCTGTGATCCCATCGGGGCCCACTGCTCAGGAAGCCCCTCCTCGGGCTGCGGGCATCTGCTTGGACCTGAGGAGCGGAAGGCCGGGTCTCAGCAGACACCCCCTGAGCAGATCTCGAGGAGAGGGCTAGGTTGGTATTGAGACCCCAGTGCACCCTGGGGTTTCCCCACCCCAACCCACACAGCCTCCCAAGGGCTCTTTCCTTTGGCCTGGGGTCAGGCTGGGCCGGCAAAGGCCAGACCAGCCTCTCACTGCAATCACTGCTGTGGGGCTCAAGCTCTTTCTCTTGTATTCATTTGCTTTCAAGTCTATCTGGTAACTCTGTAAGTTTCTCCCTTTCATTCCAAATTGGTTTCCTGTCATTTTTATGAGAAGGAATTTATTAGTGCTTTAAAAAATATAAAAATGTCTTTGTGCCTAAATCTTTCCTTAACGGGCTTCTTTACAGTGTTTGTTCTCTATCCTGTTTGTTGTTGTTTTTTTCCCTGTTCTGAATTCAGTGCTTCTGGGCCGAACTAAATGGAAGCAGATCTGGTAAAGGCTGGCGTGCAGGTGGGGTGGGGGGCAGCCAGGCCCTGGGGCGGCTGAGCCCGAGAGCTACTAAGGTCTATTACTCACTCAGCCACTTGGCAAGACTCTTCCCCCAGGCAGCACATCCCCCTGCTTTCTGAATAACACACACACCACGCAGGGGGCCTTCACTTACACAAACAGCCCTGAGCACCTTCAGCAGGCTGCTGCTGGCTCCTAAGCATGCAGATGCCCTAGAGAGGCCAGAAGGGAAGGGAAGTGCGTGCTCAAGGTCTGAGCCTCCCTCTGCGGGCCTCACAGGTGCTCCCTCTGCAGGGAAAGGGTCAGTGGCCATCTGGAACCAGGGCTGCCCGCCTGCCTCCTAGGTAAGGGGCCTGCACTTTGCCGGTGCTAAGCAAGAGGCCTGTTCTGGAGCAGTGCAAGCCGGGGGGGGGTCCAACGCCGGTGCTGGGGCATGGGAGGGGCGTGTCCGAAGGGAGCGCGTGCCCGTGAGCACCTGCCTTGTCCACTCCTCACCTCGTTCAGGGAGATCTGGCAACAATTTCAGAGAGAGAGGGTGTGGGGTACAGCCTGCCCCCTGGTCCCACCCAGACACCACACACTCATATTTTCTGAAGGCTCCTGGAAAGAGATGCTTAAGGTAGACTTAAAAATTATCTTGACAAATGTAAGGAAAATGCCTCCCATAGGACTAAGTGGAAAAGACTGGTTTGAAGAATTACACATAAAACAATTTTGACTGTAAAAAAAGGATACCCCTCCAAGATGCATGTGAAAGGCAGGAATGGATGAAGCACGACGGTCTCCTCTGTTTAGTGGGGTTCTCCGTGGTATTTCTTTTTCCCCCTCACACATTTGCACATCTTCTAATTTTTCTACAACGAGCATGCTCACTTTTAGCAACCAAAATGTCATTAAGCCATTTGTTTAAAAATCTGAACACCTCTTAACAGAGGGACAGTTATGGGTAAGATAGGTGTGTGTGTGTGGACATATACATATATACACCATGCACATATATAAATAAATGTGAATAAATGTGCATGCCCATGTGTATCTGCGACTGTGTACACATGAGATATGAAGTATCAACTTAAAACATACAGATAACATGTAACATACATATCATGATTGACTTCAAAGGCCCGCAAATACAGACAAATGACCTACTGGGAAACCCACAGAAATTATGTCACACTCAGAAGGTCAACAACAAATAAGACAAAGGGACGCCCACTAGCTGTAATAGGATTTGTCTTCCATTTTCTGGGGTCAAGTGATTGTTGCAAAATAATCCATTTTTGCGAAGATGGCCACCTCTGACAGGATAAAGTGGGGAGGGCCCTGCCTGGAGCGGGAGCCCTGTGCCTCGATGGTGACAGTGACCTTAGTTGATATTTTTGCCCAGGGGCAGCTTCTCTCTCTTTCTACTCGCAAGTGAGAAACTGCAGTTTGCAGGAGTGGAACAGGGCAGGGTAGGACGTTTTCTCTTGGGGCAGGCAACCCTGGGCCAGACACAAAAGCCCTCATGTGCTCTGCGGACACGACTGCCCTCCCCGGCCTCTTCTGTCAGTCCCGGGCCACTGCTCCCTCTACCAGTGCCCCTCGTGCTGTGTGGCCTCCAAGGTCCTCCATGGGGAAGAGCCTTGGGAATGCCTCTCTGGCAGCCTCAAACACTCATCCCCCACACCTGAGAGTTCTCAGGCCTGGCACCTTAGCACACATCCTGCTCTCACACTGAGGGCTTGGTGCAGAGCAGGGCAGAACCTGTAAGAGATGAAAGGCTTCGGGCGCCTGGGTGGCTCTGTCAGTTGAGCGTTCAACTCTTGATTTCGGCTCAAGTCATGATCTCAGGGTCGTGAGATTGAGCCCTACGTCAGGCTCTGCACTCATTGGGGAGTCTGCTTGAGATTCTCTCTCTCCCCCTCCCTTTGACCCTTCCCCTGCTCACGCGCATGCTCTCGCTCTCTCTAAAATAAGTAAATCTTTTTTAAAAAGAGAGAGATTGACGAAGGGCTTCATTTTGTATGACCTAATCCTCAAAGACATGGAAGGTTAGGTCCCAGAGGGAAAGGGAAAATCTAGATATCTGAATTTTCTCCCCGGAGTTTCTGCATCCCTTTGGAGTTCTTAGAATTTGGTCCCACCTTTGGTATTACCCATGAGGGAATGGCACTCTTCCTTAAATCACACGTCAAACAATCGTTCCAAATATTTTCTTTAAAGAGCTTTTGTTATTTTTCTACAAGGTTAGTCCTTGTAGGATAACGCCAGTGTGTGTGTGTATATGGTTAAGGAAAAAGTGGGTCATTCCAACAGCTCCCTGGCAGCATGGAGGCCTGCAGCAGGTGCTGGGTGATGGCGGGAAGACTGAGCCCACCTGTCTGTCTGCCGTTTGTTTCGTGCGTTCAGAACACGTGATTCAAAGATCAGTTGTAACTAGATGCACAGTGAGCTTGGAAATCAAAGTTATAGTCGAAAGACCTGTTTACTTTCTGCTATATGAAGTGCTATAGCCCTTTGTTACTAGCACAATAATTCATTATAAATAGTTCAATTAAGAAAAACAAGGACTGGACCTTCTGGCCAAAATTTAAAGCAGAGCAGACTCAATGAAAAGTCTTAGTCTTTGTCAGGACTCTAGGTAATAAGAGAGAGTAACCCAATTTCATCTAGAGAGTCCATCAGTTTCTGGAACTGGGGAGACTAGGGTTATGGGATTTACAAAGTCAGGTTCTCCTGGGTCCAGGGGCATGGATGACATATAAGGCCAGTCGTCAGTCTCTCTCTCTCTTCTCGTGGCTCTTTCTCTACAGATGGAAAGGTCGTCCAGGCAAGCTCAAAGACCATATCCTTATAGCTATGATTCCAAACCGAAGGGGCACACACACTCTTTTCAACATCTATGTGAAAAGCCTTAAGAAAGATAGCCATTTCAAAGCCAATCAGTCTGGCTTGGGAAGAGAGGACTTGGACCGGCCCATCAGGATGACATGCCCCCTCTGCACTGGGGGGCACAGGGAATACCTGTGGGGTGGGGTGCTGTGCAGGGGGACACAACTCTGCTGTTTGTAGATCTATCAGGATCCCACGGAATAGGAGGAACATGGTTCCCTAAAGGAAAGAGTGAAGTGTGCTTCCCTGAAGGAAGGGAAGGGAATACCAGATGGACAAATGATTTCTCAAAGCATCACTGTAAAATGTGCCTGAAAAGGAACTGATCCTGTTTGACATACTTTCAGGAAACTAAAAATGAGAACAGAAAAAAAACTAAGATTATTGGACAGCACTGAATAGAATATTACCAAGGACATATATTGACCCAAGAGAGTTTGCTTCAAAAAATACCTTCCGAGTGAAAATCTGGGGATGATGGTATCTTGATTAAAATGTTTATTTTCATAAAACAGAATCCAAACAGCCTCAGAGTCAAAACAATTTTTTCCTGGAACTGAGGTATTTTTCCCCCCGACGAAGTCCAAATTTAATTAAGATGGGATAAACAGCATCTGGACATTCCTGATCTTATATCTTGACATAATTTAGCCTCAGAGGCAGTCATATTTTCTTATAAGATGATCCTTCCTTTCCTTCTGATGGGCCTTGTCCTTGGGTAGGGGAGAGGGGAGAGGTTTCTAGAATCTGTCCCACACCATTCACCATCACACATCTTAAGGGAGCTCTCTCGGAAGCAGAGAGAAACCCAGTACTTCTCGAAGCTCTTCAAAAGGCTCTTCAAAGTCACAGGGCTCTGAAGGGGAGTGTCTGTCACCAAGTGACTTTGGCTGTCCTGCTTTACACAGTTTTATGACTTCTAGTCTATTTCCATCAGTTTTCCTATTTTATGGCTGCAAATAAGATAAATTGCATGCTCTCTCTCTCTCAATCTCTCCGTCGCTCCCTCCCTCCCTCCATTAGGGTCACAGATTGGAGGACTCACTGCTCATCTGTAAACTAAAATAGATCGTCCCACAGGCCCATGCTCTCTCAGACCTCTTGTGACCTCACCCAGTAACAACTTCTGCAGGCAGAATATGGGACACACACACCACCCCCCTCCCCGCCGAGAGTCTGTCTCAGAGGGCAAGAGACGGAGTTGGTGCCAGTATCGAAATGGGTTGAGCAAAGCTGTGTCCCTCAGAGATCTGATCGTGCCTCTGTGACAAGACCAGTGTCCCTTCTGGTCCTGTGTGGGCAGTCTCCCCTCAGGTTTAAAGTCCCTCAGCCGTGTGACTTAATGACAAGTCACTTCACGTCTTGGGGATCACCTATAAAACGAGAGGACTAGACTCGGTGATTTCTGTGGCCCTTACAGTTCTGATGCCCTGACTCCATATCCCACCACCACGATTTTGGGGAGTTCTGTGCAACCGTAACTCTTTCTGGTGTCTCTCACATTAAAGCCAGCCCTAACCTCACCCCGCCAGAGGGTATGTCCACAATAGCAAGAACAAAAGCAAGGACAGACAGGAGGACAGGCATCGGCTATATTCAGATTAAAATTGGTAAGGTTAAGTCAGTAGCATCCTTAATAATGTGGCCATTTCTTTCTCCTTCTCCCCTCTGGGATTAAAGCTTGTGTGCTGACTGTTGAAAAATCAGTCATTAACGGCCAGGAAATGACTTCCCCATCCATCAGAACACTGCTCAGCCATGTTTCAGCTTTCCCCCCCTTTCCCTGTATAATTATTCTCATCCACCACTGATTACAGTTTATAATAGCCATAATTCTCTCTGAATCAATCATTACTTTCCTTTACCATGGGGTTACTGGTAGAAGCATGAGGGAATGCAGTACCCCTGGCTGGGTTTTATTTTTTGGAAATTGCCTGCTTTCGTCTGGATCTCATTTAATCATCTGGATGTTCAAAGAAAAGCTAAGATTTTAATTCAAAGCCATTTTTTTTTTTTTTACTTGACCTTAACTCTTCTTCTTCTTCTTCTTTTTTTTTTTTTTTAAGAGGAAATGATGGCTGGTTAAATAAGGTTGATATTGCACAAAATCCGCGAGTGTTGTTGTTCGGAGTGATTGGTAGGGGACACGGTGGGGATTCTCGTCAGGAACTCATGTGCTTCTTTGGTACTTCACCCACGTGAGTGCTGTTCAGGCTATCCATCCTACATGATTTCCTGAAAGGTTCGAGAACTGTCTGTTCCCTCCATGGACTAATTGAAGCCAACATTCCTATTTGGAGGAAACAAAGTTTTTCTTCTTATATATTCTGGGAGGTATGATAATCAGTCATTTACATCTTAGTGAGAATTTAAGGCAATTCAATTTTGTTCAGTACTTACCAGAATTATTATGTTCAATGTACTGAGCCAGTGCTTTGGTGAGTTAAAAAAAAAAATGAATATGATCTAGACCTTGCATCCTGGAGCTCCCGTGGTGGGTAGAAGTGGTAGGAAGATAGACATATAAATAATCATTTTGGTATTCATCACATGTACCTTGGATTGTTGGGGTACAAAATGCAGCAGGAGAATGAGAAAAAGAGGTTGTTTATACACTAAGGATCTTAGAATTCCTAGAGGAAATGTGATTTGAGCTGAACCTTGGCAGAGGACAAGGACTTGAACAAGCAGTCATTCCAGGAGAGGACAGCAGAAATTATTCACAAAGGCCTGGTAAGGGAAGAGAGGAGGGAGGAGACCAAGGCCTGATAGGAAAGGCCTGGAAGGGTGGTGCGACCTGGGGCCATGGGGGTTGCCCAAGGCTGGCTGGAGCATCAGGTAACCCCTGACAAAGCTTTGGAGAAGCATCTAGGCTCCTCTCAGAGAGGTCTAGAAATACTTGCCAAGGCAGCATTAGCAAACGCAAGAAGATAGGACAAGACATCATATAATTCAAAAGATATTAGAAATGTGACCTCATGGCTAATGAAATTTGGGACCTGCAGATTAAAATAACGAAAGGAGTAATTTTACGATATTGGACCCTCACCAAAAAAAGAGTCTCTCAAGCCCAAACAAAACCAGGTTGAAGCTGAAGCTCAAAAAAAAGACGTTTTACTTAGAAATTTTTTAAATATTAGCATAGTATTTGGGAAGTGCTGGATCAGCACGACAGCAAAGGTTCTCAGAGCTATTTGCACGAAGGAAGGGCTGTATCTGTGGTGGGAGCGGGGACAGCACCTTTGCCATGGCATCCCTCCTCACTAGCACATAGTTGGTCTATTGGGGAGACCCGTGACCTCTCAGAGAGCCCCTTTTACCCTCATTTGCCATATTTGCCATTTATAGGAGACATGACATAATTTATGCAGCAAAAGCCCAGGGGTCTACAGTCTGGGGGAAAATATTCCAGGTAGCTGCTAATCTGGAAGTTATTTTCTTTCCCTAAACTGCCAGGGTGGTCCATATCAGTGGTTTCCAGCTTTCTTATTTCACGAGCCAGTAAAATTATTATTATTATTTTTTACATTGGGTGGTAATGGGGGGAAACAGGGGTTTGCTTATTTATTCTTTTGCCAAGTCAGGGCATAAAATATAGCCACTTTCAGCTCTTCTATTGTTTCACACACACACAAAGCACATCTTGATACCAAAAACATAAGTAAACCATCATCTCAGCATAGAGGACAGCCTTTTCAATTGAAAGCTTTATTGAAGAAGACTTTCTTCATTGTCCTTATTTTTCTCATTTTGCAACAAAATGCTCAAAGATGCATCTTGGAAGGGCGTAGAGCCCCAGAGAAGCTCATGAGCTCTCTCTCATGCTGCTAGAAGAGAGCTCCGAGAGACAAATCTGGGGTCACTACACTGGACACATATCGGGAGAAAGGAGAGGGATAGCCTCATTTTCCGGCATTGTCCAGATTGATTAGGAAGCAAATCGTGATTGCAGTGTCAACTCACAATGTGACGTTTGTGAACAGCAGGAGACAGAGGCTGAGAAGTCTGTCTTGTTGTGGAAGGGAGGCCCATTCTGCTAGCCTTTTTTGTGGCCAAGGGCTTGCTTGCCCATAGAAGGCTGGCTGAGATGCACGATTAGGGCAAGAATGTGTTAAAAGCGTGGAACAGAACCTGGCCCAAAGCATCTCCTTTTTAAGTCCCTCTTGGCTCAGGTTTCCATTAATTCCCAGTGTGAGGGCAGAGAGAAAGAAAGGATTGATGCTGAACCCCGACCAGGAGCCTACTGCAGACCACGCACGTACAAACACCGATTACCAACTCTGCTCCATGCAGAAACCTTCCCAGCTACACCACCTTATTAAATCCTCGAGACAATTTTATGAAATAGGTGTCCGACGCAACTTTTTTTTTAGTTGGAGAAGACAAGACTAAGAGAGGTTGGGTTCTTGGCCTCTGATTACACAGAGGTGGGAGCAGGGCTCAAGTTTGCCTGAACCGAGAGCCCGCTGCGGCAGCTGCGCCGAGACCTTCCCTGCGGAACTGGCACTCGGTTTGTGTAATCGCCTCCCTACACGTGTGCGTGCCCTGCAGATCTACACTTAACACACCATCTGAGTATATCCCATCATGCGGCTTTTCTAAGTCTCCACGGGTCCTTTGTTGTTTTTATACATGTCTCCAGGCATAGTTAAGGGATAAGCCCGAGGAAATCAGATAGACACGGCTCTGGCATTGAGGAAGCTGTCCAGGCATTCGAGCAGGGGTCCTCCCGACACCCATCTGACCAGAGCGCCCTCACTCTCAGGACTGGACGCCTACTGATTTCGAGGGTTTTCAGAAAGCTTCCCCAGTCCCGCGGGCTCCGTCTGACACAGCTACGGGCTTGAACGCAAATTCCCAGGAACGTGAATCATCTGCTTTTCTCTAGGGTTTTCCTCCATCGTTGGCCCCAAATACTTCATAGCAGCAGTTCCAGAAAGAAGGCCTGGGAGAGAGGAAAGCTTGCATATTAATTCCAGTGGCGACGTAATGAGAATTTCATTCACTTACTTTGAATTCCCTGGTGTCCCCCATCCTCCCCTTGGTTCATTAACTCTCCGTACCTTGCCCGGCTGCTGACTCTCAAGAGAACGAGTGCACTCTCGGTTCCTCCAGCAGTTTGCCTGGTCCTCTCCTCCCCGCATCTCCGTCACGACTTCACCCACACATCTGCTGCGGCCCCTCGCAGAGGTCTTCATCCAGCAGTGTGCGTCCTCCCTCTCCAGGAGAGGACAGCCTCCTCAGTGGGAGGCTTACGCCTAGCTTCTGCCCATCCGATCAGGCACTGCTGGCCCTCCCTTCTCTGATATTGGAGCGGGGGATGGTGGGTTCAGCCCCTAGTTCCCAACCCCCAGCCCACCCCAACACAACAGACATACTCATTTATTCCAGAGACGGACCTCACTGAGTTGCGGTCAAAATGTGATAAAATGCTCTTCCGTAGTCTGAGTCTACAATTCCAGACAAAGGTTTAGGGGTATGAGAAGTCGTGCAGGGGCAGGGAGGCGGGGGTTGTGGTTTGGGGAGAAAGTATAAGCTAGACTTTATAATCCATCCAACATAGGTTAGAGTCAAAAGCTGACAGTTTCATTCTCAATTTAGATGAAGAAGCAAACATGCTTGCGCACTAGAAAAATCTCATTTAATTTCTGCTAACCACTTCTGCCAGAGGCCCGTGTGTGTGTGTGTGTGTGTGTACACCCCCGCATGCACAGGCGTTAACTGGCCCCATAAACTAGGAAATGTAGAGGAGGGCACTGTTCCTCCCCATCCTGTAGATCTGTCTGAAGGCTCTAAGGTGGCTACAGTGCTGAATGGAGTCTTCAGGCTTTTTGAGGGGCAGGGCTGACGTTATGGCCGTGCACACAGGGCCCCACACCTGGAAAGACTCTGTGCTTGGTAATGTTCTGCTGTTGTCCTAAAATTCTCAACAACTTGAAACAAGGGATCTACATTTCTGTGTAGCACCAGGCCCCATAAATTATGCAGCTGATCTTACTGAGAAGTATATCCTAGCTAGAACAATGGCAGAAAACACCAAATATAAATGAGTTGTGTGATCTTGGATCTGTCGCTTCACCCCCTGAGCTTTAGCTGGGCACGCATTTGGTGGTTCTCAACTCTGGCTCTACCTTCAACTCACCAGAGGAGCTTTGGAGAAGTATCAATGTATTAGAATCCACTTGGAAAGGGGACTGGCATCAGAATTGTTCTGAAGTTTCATTTGAAGTTCTGCAGGTGATTCTGATGCAAAATTATTTCTGAAAATGCAAGCCTAGACATTCTAAGCTCTGTTTTCTCTGATCATGTATTCATTTTCCTTGGTACCTGTTCAAATTCCCGTGACTGCTGTAGTGCATAGTGTAATCATGCTTGTTTTAATTTAAAACTAACATTTTGTGGCACCTGGGTGGCTCAGTCAGTTAGGCATCTGCTTTCAGCTCAAATCGTGGTCCCCGGGTCCTGGAATCAAGCCCCCAGTTGGGCTCCCTGCTCAGCGGGAGCCTGCTTCTCCCTCTCCCTCTGCCTGCCAATCTCCCTGCTTGTGCTCTTTCTCTCTCTCTCTCTCTCTCTCTCTGTGTCAAATAAATAAATAAATAAAATCTTTAAAAAATATTTTAAACTAACATTTTAAATTTGTTATTATCTAGTAAAAGGACACTCCAGGAAGATGCACCATGTTTAATTTATGTATAACTCCTGACTTTGCACCCTCAGATGTGTGCATAGCCCACTTTGAGAGGCCCAGGACTAGACCGATGATGGTTTTTAAGGACCCTTATTTCTTCAGTATTCTTGGTGCCTATGAGCTGTATCCCATAGATCTTTCCACAGATGGCCATATTCATGTGAGAAATGAATTCCTTAGATGTGTGTATCCTGCCCTGCTAACATCGCCAACCCTGGGCCTTCAAGGAAGTTCAATGTGTATACTAAATGTCAAGGTCAAAACAGGGAGTGATTGGTGTAGGCCCAAGGGAGGAATCTGAATTCACATCTGCTCCAATAATTTAACAAAGAGAGTCTCACCCTTAGTCACATTGGGAAACATCAATACTGTTGAATAGTTGATGCTAAGTTAGATCTCTTAGAGCTACTCTGGTATTACTCTAGACAAAAACACGGCAAATGGAAGTTTTTCTCTCATGCTCTTCAGAATCCCTAAAAGTGACCAATATGTTCAGAGTGTATTCTGCCAGCTTAATCAGGCCTGCCCACTAGGGGGTTAGTACATTCCATGCCCCAAACCATCTTTCTTCTCCCATACAGATGCCCTTGGGATAGGATTTGATAAACTAATTCTCACTAAAGTGTCAAAGACTGAAGCCATCTACCTAATTCTTTCCAGGTGTAGTATATCTCAACAGGGCTGCATTTACTTAATCCAAAAGAATGTGGCTTTAAGGTAGAATTTTAGGCATGAATGGCAAGCAAGGAGGGGTATAGTTAGACCTAGATCAGGCTTCCTGGACCTCCTCAAATAACATAGTTCCTCTGGCAGCTGGCCATATGTTTGTCATTTAAGCAACAAATAATGCTATCAGCAAGCAAGTCTTTGAACATATGAAAGCATGTATTTAAGAAATCAACCAACCAAATAAATGAAAAACTTAAGGATATCATTTGAATTCCTACTCAAATTGCTCAAAGATGGGAAGATGAATTAAGGGTGCTTCAGGAAAACCTGGCAGATAAACAAGGAGTTTAACATTGATGCTATGAAAATGAGTAAAGAAGAAAAGAGTGGGTTGCAGTTAAGAAGAATCTAAGCATGAAAGGCAAATCTCTGGCATTCCCCACACACTTTGGATCCAAGAAACCAGCTAAAGGAGATAAGTGAAAGATTTAATAGAGAAAACAGCCAAGGATCCAGGAGGAAAGGGTGCTGACATGCAGTGCACCCTCTCCTCACCACACCCTGGGTCTTGCTACACACGTATGTTCACCCAAAAGGAGCTCCTTTTTCTCCTACGTCCATCTGGAGGGAGTGGTGCTTTCTAATTCATCTATCAGAAGAACACTCTCCTGATTTTCACCAAGATTTCCTACAGGCCAGCAGCAACCCTGGAACCAATCCCAGTTAATCTGTGGTCTGTATGCAGAGAATGTAAAAGCAAGAATAGCCAAAGGAAGCAGAATGTCACAAAAATTCGGACCTAGACCCAATAAGGAAGACATAAAAAAAAAAAAAAAAGCAAGCAAAGGAATTGAGATTGGTAGAAGAAACATATTTCATGAGTCTCTGAAATGTTTTCAGCAGGTCAACCCTGCCTAGAAGAGACAAAAAGAACTGAGGCGACCGACCTAGCTCCCCTTCCTGCCAGGACTGATCTATAATTTGACAACAGCGTAAAAGGCCGGTGCAGGGCTCAAGGCGGTGCCTCTTGAAAATCTACAAGCCAAAGAAGTTGCCCTTTTTTATTTTGCTAATTTAATGTGAAAGTGAGATAGGTTCCTTTGCAACCTTGACAGCGAGCTTTCTGGGGAGGTGTCTAATATTGGACATAAAATGGAGACATGAATCGATGAGACTCATTAATATTCATAGACAGCAGATTAAGGTTGGTGGGAAAAATTATTTATGAAACCGGGATATTGTCTTCCTCTCACCAAAAGGATTTTGTTTGGAGAGGATTGCATCGGGTGACAGGGCTATGACAGATTAGGTATGAATTTGCAGATTTCTTGGTTTATCTCCCAAGGAAAAGAATCTGAAACATTTGCAAGCAAAGAATGTGCTGGGCTGAGAGCCGTAAATGCTTCAGCACTGTGCCGGTAGGTGTAATGAGGTTCAGACTCTGCGGGCGTGATGGAAAGCACTTGGAAGGGAATGAAAGAATGGACTGAGAGTGTGGTTATGTAACAAAGGAACAGGCTGAAAGCAAAACAGGGCTCAGCTGATGGCAAGGAAGGTGGGGGGGGGATGAAACATAGCGTGTTCCTTTTTATTATGCATGTGGGGGATGGGCGATAGCACGAACCTGAATAATATAATATGTAATTTACAATCTTTTCTCACATTAAATATGTATTTGTTGTGCTGCCTAAGAAGCCTTTGTGTTGTATCTGACTGTAGTTAGTATAGGGCTATTTTATAATCTAATAAAGACAAGAGTGAAAGTCAATGAGTTAGGAAGGTGTCTCAGATCGTCAAAGAAACTCTGTTAACAGTACTCTTTACTTACACAGTTTGAGGATTTATTGCCAGTCCCTTATCTCCGTGAGCCCTTTCCTCCTTTATCTTTCTGATCCTTTACAGGCTTGTGGAAATAAGCTGTAGACATCTGCTGAAATTTTAAAGTGACAGGTGAAATTTCTCTTTTCCAGAATTAAGCATGGAGAGTGGCAGAGTGAGAACCTTAGGATAAGACCTTGAAATGTTCCCCAGGGCGTACAGCATGCCTTTGATTTTTAAAAAGTTTTCTGTTGATTGTGCTTCAAGAAATTTAGTCCCCTCCCCATGGGCCCAGCCCATCACAGTTTGGTGGTTGCCGTGGGGCTGTAAACATAATTGGAGAAGAAAGAGTGGTCGTCCGTTTTAGATTGTTTACCTACAAGGCTTAAATTAAGTAAGATCTCCAGATCAATTTAAAAAAAATTTTTTTTGGTGGATACGAACAGATGAAATTTAAAGATGTTTTCCCAGGAATTTGATAGGCCAATCTTTGAGGACAGGAGACCTGGAACCCATCTAAGTGGAGCTTTATGCAAAACAGCCCAGCAGAGGCTACAAGGGGGAACAAAATCAGGGCTGGAAAGCTGGAAGAATTCTTAGCCATGATCTGCCCTAATCTCTTCATCTGAAAAGTATAGCAATGAAGACTGATAAAGAGCTCAGCCCAATGGATAAACAATACATGGGACATCCATACGATGGAATATTATTCAGTCATAAAAAGGAATGAAGCCCTGATAGGTGCTCCCCCAGGGAGGAACGCCCAAAATATTACGCGGAGCAAAAGAAGCCAGACATCAAAGGTCACATGTTTTATGGCTCCATTTGTAGGCCGTGTCCAGACTCGACAAATCCACGGAGACAGAAAGCAGATTGGTGATTGCAGGCAGCCGGAGGGAGAGAATGTGTGGGGTGACTAAGAACAGGATGGGGCTACTTTTTGGGGTGATGAAAAATGTTCTGGAATGGTAAGGAGGTAGTAGTTGCATAACCTCGTCAATACATTAAAAATTCACTGAATTGTATGTCTTAATACAGTGAATTTTATGTTCTATGCATTTTATCTCAACTTTTTTTTCAGTTAAGGGAAAAAAAAGGCAAAAAGAAAACGAGAGGGCTTGGCAAAAACATTAAGCAAGGACTGGGCCCAAGCTTCCCGATCTGAAGGGAGGGTCCTTTCTAGTCATAGACCCTCTCCCAGAATCATGATGTTAGTGTGTAAAATAACGTATATGAAATAGCAAGGCCAATTATATCAAAATGAAGTTATCA
Source organism: Potos flavus (assembly GCA_028534135.1). NCBI lineage: Eukaryota > Metazoa > Chordata > Mammalia > Carnivora > Procyonidae > Potos > Potos flavus. The sequence continues at coordinate 49,113,935 of CM052887.1, forward strand.
AAATATTCTTCAAAAAAAACCGACAAATGTGTGATCTAGTACCGCATGTGCTTCTAAAATGGCACACTAAAAAACAGTACCTAGCAGCTGACCTGAGCCCTATTGTCCTTTCAAAGTCGTGATGAACGTAATGTGATTCTACCCAATGTCCGCAACAACCGCAATGGGATATGAAGTCTGTGATTTCTATTAATGACAAAAATCACAGATACTAATGCTGCTTTCTCGCTGACACTCATGATTAGGGAAATGCTAAATTTCAGTTAGAAGGTATTCAAAATAGAAATACATGTATTTTTTATACATCCAAGATCATAGACCCTCAAATTATACGTATGGGTCACTTGGGGGTTCATAGACCCCGTTAGGAATCCCTACATTGCACCACTTTGGATGGTATCCAAGAAAAAGTGCAAAGGACTCAAAATATTTAATAAGCCATCGTCATTTAATTACTTAGGGAGGATGGTTTCCCATCTCAGCCACTGGCAAACAGCAAAAGTAACATCTAAGGAGACTTCTTGTCATTCTTCAAGAGCACAGAATAAACTACCCGATTTAGTAGGCAGATAAGTCCCCTAAATGCAAATAGGTTTCATTGTGTTTGTGTCAACTCTCCAGTTGTAGGAAGGCTAGGGTGCTGTCTGCAGAACAATTTTGAGGTTCTGTTTCCTGCTGGGGGTGTTGGTAAGTTCTGTGCTAGATTCGTGTGATTATTGATGTCTGCTCCTGAGCCCAGAAAGAGAAGTGGTGACCCCCTGATCCTATTAACTCCCAACCCTAAATGCCGAGCCCTTCTTCCTAGACCTGCAGCCTATCTCTTGATGCAATTTTTGTCCCGGGGGCCCTGGGTTTAGCAATTCAGTCCTTAGCAATTCTACACCAAATGTGCGATGTTAACAACACATAAGGTAAATTAGCCATGCAGACGTTCCGTGTGGCTTTTCTTTTTAGCAACAAATCCCATTGTTTATTAGCATGACAATATGTTACCAATGAAATGACGCTTATTAAGAAACTATCATTTGGAGAATGATATTAACATGCAGAAGTACTTCAGAAAGCATGATGCTTCTTGTTTAAAATACTGTTAAGCTCTGCTTTTTAATCTACTCAAGGCCTGCAGGTCCTCTCAGAACTAACTGAAACTCACAGTGAGGCTTCCAGGCACCACCGAGAGCCAAGGTTCTGACCTACAGAGCCAGGAGGCCAAGTGCTTTCCCAAGTCTGTGGCTTTCCCTCCGACGTGCCAGGGAGTCACAACTTACCGTGAAGCGGGTTTCTGTGTATCGGACCAACAGGGGGCTGCCCTCTAATCGTGGGAGCTGGTTTACTGCCTTTGGTCCTTTCGCTTTAGTTAGTGAAGGTAACAGCTACCCGACCCAGGCCTGCAAGGGAAGGCGGCCTCTGGAGCTTGATTCTCTATGTTGTTCTCCTCGGTCTACCACACAGACGAGGCAAACGTGATGTGTATGGTCTATATGCACGTATGCATATGCAAGTGTGACGTGTTTCATCTGTGTGTAATCTATATCCTGCGTGTGTCTGTATGTGTGTGCGTGCATGTCTCCATTGTCCTTCTTCCTTCGCCATTGCTTTTCCCCTACTGGGCAGGATGAGAAGGAAAAGAACATCCAGTGAGTGGGGGAGGAGTCATCTCAATTCCCTGACCCTTAACTTTAAGTTAGTTTGACTGAGCAACTGAGTTTGGCCTTCTGGCTTCTACTGAACCATTCTTCAGAGACTCTATTCCTCCCAATAACCTTATTAGCAGTGAATTTGCCCCCTGATGCTTCCGAAGCCTGAAATGGTAGTGGGTTTTGAGATTGGCAGGAAGCTCTCCTCCATCCATTTCATCCTCCTCACTTGTGAGTCTGAGGTTCCTCTGACTTTTGACCCTTGGACCAACTCCACATAAAGTGAGAGCCGCTCCTGGGACTCAGCAGGAGAGTGGAGATCCAGGGCCTTCCCCCCCTTTCTCGCTCATCCAGGGCAGACTGCACTAACTGAACACAACACTCGTTCCTGTGAACTGGGTCTGGCCTCAGAGTCCTGAACACGAGGAAAGCCAACCGTGGAAGTCAGCACGGAAGGGGAAACCTACTGGCCAACCTGACATTGAACCCCCACCAATGAACAGTGAAGGCATGGGGTTTGCATAACTGACCGCTAGCTCATTGTGCAGTGGAGGACTGTGTCCTCCAGCTAACACTTGAAGGTCAATGTGCGTGCTTCTTAAACAAGCCAGTTCGCTGCTCCTGTTTAAGAGCTTCTCTTAAAGCACGACAAAATATCCACCTTGTCCATTAATCTCTGTGAGACAGCCTAACAGAGAGGATTGCTGGGGGGTGAGATGTGTCACTCCCCTGCGTGCTGGGAGGCGCCCTGATTCTCTGGCATGTCAAGCCTGTCCTGGCACAGGACAGCCCCTGTGTCCCTGTCGCTCAGTGCACTGCCTCCTGGCCCCGGGGTTTGCCCACCCCAGCCCCATCGGCCTAGGAGCGCCAGCCCTTCCATTTTCCCTAGATCTCCCCTTCCTTCTCCTCTGAGCATCATTTGCCCACCTTTGCATGAACCGAAATCCCTCCCGTCTCCCTGCTATCTCTGGGAGCAAGCACAGTTTTCTAGCACACCAGGCACTGTGTTCATCATTAGTGGTGTACGATGTTTTGTTATCACAAAATCCCCTCCCCTCCACTTTGCTTCTCTCTTTACAGCCTCCCTGACCATTACGTCAGCCATTGGCCATTGGAAGATGTCCCCTTGCTTAGTAGAGATAATCCCCTTAGCCTAACAGAGGTCCTCACTTATGCTTTTGTACCTGATAACCCTCTGTCACAGATGACTCTCCTGGAGCCAAGCTCTTCTCTCCAGGCCCAAATCATGCCATAGTATAGTCTCCACCCCTGCACCATTGCCCTCTTGATTGTCTGGTATTTCAGGCAGCAAAGGATTGGCTCCTGCCGCTGAGAGCAAGTCAGGCGGTGGGGTCAGTCCCATCAACTAATGTCTTCACTTAGCGGCAGCCTTGTCTTCTGCACAAAAATGTTCTCTCTCAATGTTGTAGGCTTCTCAGGGCGGGGAAGAGAATAAAGAATTCATCCTCCTCCTATCAGCTTTCACCCAGACAAAGAGGGAATCTGAATGGGAATCTGAATCTTAGCTTCGATCTTCTGGAACACAGTTTAGGCTGGGGCCTCCTGGGCCTCCTAGCTAGTAAGCCTGACTTGGGAATCTAGAATCTATTGGTGGGGTGCAGGAAGTACAATGGTGTGCAAAATGTGGGGTGCCACCGCCACCCTCCCTCCCCGCTCCCCTGTCCCTGCCAGTCCAGAGAAGTAAAGTGAGCTCAAAACAATTAGCCAAAGGATCAGCTGTCTGTTTCCCAGACATGGCTTCTGGTTAAAGCTACAGCAAAGTACAAAGGTGCCAGGCAGCTAAGAAAAACATGGATAATCCCAAATGTTCACATTCCTTCAGTTTCAAAGTTTTCATGGTGTCCTTCCCCCAGCTGTTATTCCAATAAGCAGAGGACCTGCCGGGCCATGGAAAGGGCCCTGGCTTTGGAATGAGAAGACCAGGGTTGAGTGCAGCTCCTGCACCTCCTGGTGGTGTGACCTTGACCAAGTCCTGAGCAGAGCAATCTCGTGGAATCGAAGGGCCCCACTGGTGAATAGGGAACCATTAGAATGTCTTCTTCTCTGTGGCATTATGAGTTTCCAATAGAGCGAGGTAGACTCAAAAAGCCAATTCTGTTCTGCATTTGGCATTACAAAAACAAGGACTTTTTCCTTTTTCTCCATAATTCAACAGCCCACCATCCTCCCAGGAGCCCCTCTCCCCCCAGCTCTCCTGCCTCGCTGTATCCAGCATTTGCAGGGGCCACCCAAGGCCTGGTTAGTGGGGTGCTCAGTGGGGTGGATGGGGGGATGAATTCATGATGCCTCCATCTCGCCCATGCAGATGGGTAAGGCAGCTGAAATTAATGACATTCCGAGCCACTGCAGTGCTCATCTGCTTAACAATCCAATTTCTAGGACATTTTAGAAGTTGTTAGCTGACTGCCAAAAATGAGGATCATTAAAAATAGATTCACAGCTGTTCAGGAAGCCAGAGATATAATTTTACCTTCATTATGCCTTATTGCAGATGTTATTGATTTAATCTCATTGCATTTTACTGTGTAATATCAATTCACACTGTCTTTGACTTGGAAATTAGGAACTGTATTTATTCTTCCTATTCTCATAGTGCGGATATGGTGAGACTGACAGCCACAATGACACCAGGTTCCGAGGTGGGGGCACCATTTGGGCAAGGCCTAATTGGAGGGGAGCAGAGCTAATTCCATGTCGTTGCCCATGAGAAAAATCATCTAAAGTTGGGGGTCACTGTGCCTTTTAACAGTAGGTCTACCCACACAAATAATTTAAATAAATGAATCAGAAGAACACTTGGTTTGGCTTGCGTGTCACCAAAAAAGTTGGTTCAATGAATCTTTCACTTCTCTGGCAACTCTTTTATCCTGAAAATTTCACATTGAAAATTGCTAGAGAATTTAATATGAAATAAATTAGTATACATTAGAATATTGTTTTCCAAGAGGGGTTTCTCAGAACATTTGTCTTGAGATACTCTATGATATTAAAAAAAAAAAAAGGTCCAGGGGCACCTGGGTGGCTCAATGGGTTAAGCGTCTGCCTTCGGCTCAGGTCATGATCCCAGGGTCCTGGGATCGAGCCCTAAATCTGGCTCCCTGCTCAGGGGGGAGTCTGCTTCTCCTTCTCTCTCTGCCCCTCCCCCCACAATGCTCTCACTCACTCACTCTCAAATAAATAAATAAAAATCTTTAAAATAAAAAATAAAATAAAATAAAAATGTTAAAAGGGCCCAGTGCTCGTTTGGCAGAACATATACTAAAATTGGAATGATAACAGAGATTAGCATGGTCCCCTGTGCAAGGACGACATGCAAATTCATGAAGCATTCCATATTTTTATATAAATAAAATAAAATAGGTCCTGATCCCAAAAAGTCTGGGAAACACTATATGATAAGTCCTTCTTTTAAGGAGTTAGAATATATGGTGGCATATTAAAGCCTCCAAGCATGAAAGAAATTTGCTTACTTTGTTTAATCCAGCATTTTCCAAACTAAAGTGATGCAGAATCGTTTGTTCTCCCCACCCGTTAACATCTCTGACTGCTAGTGTGCTGAGGAATTCCATTTGGGAATCACTGCTTTAGGATAGTAGTGGAAGAAGGAAGGCCAGCTCATTTCAAGGAAGTCCCACACCTTTGCTGACTACCAGTATGGCCGCCATCTTGAACCTGAATGAGCCATTCCTGATTTACAAAGGTTTGGTTCATGAACTTTTTGACCTGAGTATCTGGGGCTTCATCTCTCTTCCTTTCCCTATTTCACTGTCTCAGCCTCTAGACTCAGGATCCATCCCATTCACTTCCAATTCCCAGCCTACCCACCACCCCATCAACTCTGCCCCAAGAGAACTTGCAGGGCTCATCACTCACAGGTGCAGAGGGGCTCAGGGAGGCCCCTGCCTACTCTATTTATACAAGATTCAGCCATTTCCTCAAGTAAGTAGCTCTACGCAAGTGAGAAAATTTGTTCATATGGTGTGCTCGAAGGCCTATAAGACATCAAGTATAAAATGATTCCGAATTTGCCCCATTTTTTTGTAACATGAGTATGTTTCATGGTCTTTAATAACTCATTTAGCCACACTGTCTTGATGAGTGGTTGGCATAGCATGCCTAAAGATGCACAGGTGTCTCTGTCTGTATTTGTAAGGGCTTAGGAAAGAGTCCCCCCCCATTTTGCCAACAGTGATATTTGAAGGGGTTCCATATGCACCACTTGGTTTGATGAGCTCACACTGGAGGTTTTCCCAACCACAGTGGACATCATCAAGGATGGTGTGGCCCAAGGAGTTTTACTCCATTTCTGCCTACTACCTTGCAGACTTCCAGATGTCACTAGCTTCCAGGCTGCTGAAGGTCTGTGGGGACCATATACATTTATATCTATGTCACTTTCTTTTATTTCATAGAAAATATTACCCCTTTGATGAGACATCTAACATTTCCTACCAGGTGCAGAGAATGTTAAGCAACTTCACTACTATCTCTCTCTAGCCCTTCCTTGATCTTCCCCACTGCCGGTTGGCTGATTTCCCTACACCCAGCCAGTCCCCAGTGGTGACCTAATACCACTTCTCAGGATGACGACTGTGGGCAAATTTGGGGCAGGGTTTAGGCCCAAACCAGAGTTCAGAGCACAGACCTGATCTTATTTGGTACTTATTCCCCACAATCACAATAGACAACTTGTGCCCCACCCCTGGATTGTGAGCCACACCGTGCCTGGCTTTTTACTTCTCCACCTAGCCACGGTGGTGACTAGCACTGAGTTCAATGCCTACTTACTCATTCCTGCTTTAGCCTCTCCCAGCCAGTAAGGGATAGAGCCAGCGCTGGATTCAGAGTCTCTCGATAGGCAGATTCATCACGCTGAAACCAGTTCGTCCCAAGGGTGTGATTCTACAGAGCAGTCAGCTTACTCCTCCGTGGGCCGACTCCATTCTCACAGCAATTCCAGTCTAGTAACCTAGATTGAAAAGCTAGCTGGGGCTCATAACTGCATACATTGCTGTGCCACAGAAAATTATCCGGATTGTTGGTTTTTTTTTTTAGTAATATAGCTTATGCATACAGGTTCAAGAATAGTGTTTGGGGCAGGCAGGTGGCAGGGCTATGTTGACAAACTCATAAGGTCATAGGTGTTCCAGCTTGAAGGAGATCATGGAGGACATTTAGAGGAACGTCCTTATTTTTGTAGTTAGGAATTTGAACTCCAAAGACTGGCACAACACAATTGATTGACTAAATTATGCTGGAGAATTCGTTTTTACATAAACCCAAATGGGAGAATTCATTTTCAGTTTCTTTATTGATACCTATTTTTCTTTCTGGTATTTGAGTTATGTTACATTTTAGTAGCTCTGATGTGATTCAGAATTATGTCCCTTTGAAATCAAACTAAAGTGAAATCTCCAAAAAAACCTTTAAAGAATCTGAGACAAGAGAGACCACAAAGGAAAACTCAATTTGGACCCATACTTGAATGTCCTGAAAATTAATGCAAGAGCAAAATACAACTAATCTGTACACTGTATGGAAAATACAGAGATAAATACTAGTTTTACCTTCCCTACCATATTTATATAAGTATATTATATAAGCATATACTTATACATGACAGACCCAGACATATTAAAAAAAGAATAGAAAAATAAAAGTGCTTCTTTACAGGACTTAAGTTACTCCATTAACATTGCTGCTAAACAAAGGAATAAGAAAATAAGAGATTAAAAACAGACGTAAGGAAAACTAGCAGAGCGGCGCCACCTAGTGTCTATAGTGTCTATAGTGTCTATAATCTGAAAAAGCCCTTTCCTGCGCCCTCCTGTGGTAGAATTTACCATCCCTGGGAGTCAGGAAAGCTAATTTTATAAACATTGGTTTCTTTTCTCCGCTGTGGATGGGAGATGGAAAGATATAGCATCTCAACACATTTTCTTAGCAAGGTATAACTTCATTCACTATATTTAAGACAAAACAACTCCGGAGATCCAATTTCCCGTTGACACGATAGTCTTCCTTTACACGTGATTTCAAGTGAATTGTACTCATTAACCTTTAAAATCTGAATAATCTTAAAAGATGTAAGCCCTTCTGTTCCCATGACCTTCTATTCATGTGAAATTTTATGAACACCGTCCCTGTATCAACTTTTTAGTAACACTTCAAAGCCAAAACAAACTTGAATTCTTAAATAAGCTAATTTAGAAGTAAATGTGAGAGAATATGAGCCAGAAATAAGATTCATCTTCCTCTGTGCCTCAGTTTACCTATCTGTAACGTGGAAATTGTTCTGACTCCAGTCTACCTACCTTCCTTTAGGAGTGGGGAGAGTTGCCGTTGATAGGATTACATGAGATTGTCCATGGATGCTATCGAAGAGTAGAAAGTATGCGATTTAGACAAAACTGAGACATTTTGTTATTTTTATGAAGAGTTGAGAATTTTGGTGTTGAGCTCTAACATCAGCACTCCCTGAGCGAAGGAAAGAACAGCGAATGAGAGAACTAGACGAACTTTACTAGTCTCATGATTTATCTTTGGATAAGTCATTTAAGTCTGGACCCTGTTCTCCATAGGGCCTGTTTTGGCTCTAATATCCTACAGTTAGATAATACGATTGCAATCTCCCTGCCGCTGTCCCAGCACAGGCCCTCGTTACCTCTTACCTAGACTGTTGCAATATCTCCCTAACACATCTCTCCCAGCTCCAATCCATCCGGGCAAGTAATCAAGGAAGACAGGTTTTTCCAGCATAAATCTTCCTAAAGTGTAAGTCCAATCATCCCATTCCCCTGCCTAAAAGCCTGAAATGGCTCCCCGTGGCATTTTGCAGGCCAACCAGGCTCTATCGGCATCTACTCTGCGCCAGACAGTATAATTGGCGCTTTCCGTGCCCGGTGTCATTACATTCATGCAATGACACTTTAGTTTGGCAGGACATACCCCATTTTCATGGGGGAGGAAGCTGAAGCTCCTAGCTGTTCAGGAAACTGATTCAACTCCCAGTCAAAGAATGAAGCATCTGGGATGCAAATCCGGGTCTCTGGTTCAAAAATTTGTGGTCATTGTGAGTGGTTAAGGTGTAGACTTAGGAGCCAGAAATGCTGGGGTTGGAATCCAGGCTCTGCCAAACATGGTTACACATTGTGTGACCTTTGGAAATTTCCTCACCTCCCTGTGCCTCAGCTTCTTCATCTGTAAAATGGGCACTTAGTGAGTGGTTTTTATTATGATTACCACATTTTCTCATTGAACTAGGTATGAAGTTCCTCCCTTAACATTCAAGGGGCTTTTAACCTTCTGTTTTTTCTCCTACTACTTTCCTAAGAGTCCAATGCTGAATTGTTCCAATCCCTCCACAAGCCCTCTCTCAACCTCCATGCTTTCAAGTGTACTGACCTTCCCCCAAGGCCTCTGCTTTTGCTGCTGCCTGTGGTCTCCCTCTTCAGGAAGTCTGTTTCCGCCTCTCTACCGACCCCTAGTGGTTAGTACAGTGGTGGGCACATGGCAAGCATGTAATAAATGTTAGGTCTTATCAGTATCACAGTAATTGATGGTATTATTAATATCCTTCAAAGCCCAAAGCCAAAGCCACCTCTTGCATGAAACATTTTCCAATCCTCATGTGAGCTGTTACCCTCTTCTGAGCTACCTGATTATTGCCCTACCTATCACTTAGCACACTCTCAGGTGATGCTGACCAATTCAGTAGTTGCCAGCCACAGGTGAATATTGCCTTTGAGATGAGGCTGGTCCAAATTGAGATCTCCTATTGGTGTAAGATATATCCATATCCAAAGACTCTGTATAAATAAAAAGAAGTATTAAAAAGTTTCATCAGTATTTTAATTTTTAATATTTTAATTTTTATTGATTACATGTTGAAATGATAATATTGAACATATTAGGTTAAACAAAATATATTATTAAAATTAGTCTCACCTGATTCTTTTTATTTTTAAAGTTGCACATATGATTTCCATTATATTGCCATTAGAGAGCACTATTCTAAGGTACAGTTATTTTTAACAACTGTTCTGATTAGAAAATGTAGTTCATAGTCATGATATAAAGTTGAGAAAATATAGAAAAGCACAGAGAAGAAAAGGGGGTGTATCTCACCATTCAGGAAGAAACACTAATGTAGGTGTTCTAGGATTTTTATTTATAAATACATATTTTTTGGTAAAACATATTTTTTTGACAAAGCCAAGATTATAACCTAAATATTTTGTTGCCTACCTTTTCCATTTACCGTAGTGTAAATCTTTTCTATTTCATTAAATCTTCTTCTACAGCTTCGTTTTTAATGGCTGCATAAGGATCCTGTTTATGGACATACCATACTTCATTAATCCAACCTGTGAACGTGCCAGAGATCAGCTAAATGCTCACCAATCCTGTTTCCTCTTCTTGGGCATAGTGGGAGATTATGTTTCCCAGCATCCCTTGCAGTTAGTTGTGGCACATGACCAGGTTCTGGCCAATAAAATGTGGTCCGAATGATGTAAGGCATATCCAGCCCATAACAAATCCAGGTGTTCCTCTTTGCTCTTTCTCTGCATTCATCTGTTGGATGAATGCAGGAGTCTAGATGAGGGCTTTGAAATTCTGAAAAGACAGTAGAACTAGAAGGTAGAAGGAGTCAGGATCCCTAAATTACTATGTGGAAAGCCACCAAACAACAACCTCCAACTGTATCAGGAGCGAAAAATAAACTTGATTGTGTTAAGCCACTGAGATTTGTTAGAGTAAGCTAGTGTTAATTCGCTTAACACCTAGTATGGCCATTTGGATTACTTCTCATTTTTGTTATTACGATCTGTAGCATTAGGATAAATTCCTAGAAATTAAATTGCAGTGTCAAAGGATATGTACATTTTTACAACTTTTGGAAACTATTGGTAAAATTCCCTTCAGACTTCTTGTATTTCTTCCCAGACAGAAGCCATTTGATACATTCCACTTCAATTGCTTCTAAGTCTCTTGTAGATAATAGGTATGTGTTAAATACTAAACAAATGTTCATATACTCAAAGTACATATGCAAAAGGAAATATTTTCCAAACAATGACGCCAAAGTATAGATTTCAGAAACCATATGAAATGTATAGATAGATGCCTTTAAGAAATACAGGATATAGGAAAATGGCAGCAAGTAACATCAATGTGCTTGGCTGAGAACTTTAAAAAGAAGGTGTGTTCATTTCTAATTGTCATGGTGAAGCCATAAATAAAGTCAGCCAATTTCGGCATATACCTCCCACACCATGGGTTGCTGATATGCAGTTGGCCCACTTGCAATTTTTTTTTTTTTTTGCACTTTTTGTTCCTCCATTGATTCTCCATATGAATTTCATTGCATATATCCGTGCTATGCATTTGTTCATGTATCACAAATGGTGATTTATTTGTAACTACATTTAGTCCTTTAAGAGACATAAATATCAGATTTGGGAGGGGTGAAGTTAAGACTAAATGATCTTCAAGATTCTTTCCAAATCTAAAATTCCATGAGAGGCTCTGCAAAGAAACGAATTTAATTATCTAGTGCATGGGCCTACTCTGAAAGAAATCACTGACCAGTCTGGAGGCCAAATTTTAGTCCATCAGAAGTTTAGTTTTCTTGAAGCCCAAGCAGTGACAATAGCCTGCCTATCTTTCTTTCAACCACAAACCAGTGCTGTTTCTTCATGTTAAAAACCACCGAAATAACTCCAAACCCTCATTACCCAACAATGCAAGTTTATGTACACATTCTTTCAGAAGAATATGGTTTCACTTTGAGTGGAGTTGAAGTTTTCAAGTCCTCAGATGCTGAGAACAGCAAAAACCCAGATTCTAGTCTTTTCTGTAATGAGATAATTCTCATGCTATTTTAGTAAACACTTCTACTGAGTTCAGTGAAAAAACCTAGTACATTCTAAATAAATGGGGCCACTATGGCCCTTGATCTTATTTCTGGAAAGTTTATTAATGACACAACCACAGAGGAAGGAGAATAAAATCCTATCCTATTCTTTCTTGAAGGAAATTGGAGTTCTAGACAAATGTATTTGAGAACACCCCAAGATAACAAACCAGCTGCACAGTTAAAAATATTATCTTTCTCTTTGATGCTAAACAACATTGCTGGGTTTGTTTTCTGTAGCTGAATTGACCTGACTGCCCAGCTATTCAGTGTCACAAAGACACACCTCATTGTGGAGGATGAGGAAGGAAATAGTATCTTGTAACTAAATGTTGTGTCTCTTCAATGGGTCAGAAAGAGATGGGCTCTGGGGGAGCAAATCTGCTGGCATAAGCATTTCTTTGCTTTATTTGGATCTTTTCTGTTCTTCTGTGATGAAATGGTGTTCTTTAAATGATAAATCCATCATCTTCTCAGATTGGCCCAATGGCAGGGCTCTAGGTGAGACGTGCTATCCACCAACTTCATTTGCAATCTCTCTCTTTCGTACTCAGGCAAGACCAATGCTAAGAAAGGTCCCACTGAAGGACAAGATCCCATCAGGCCAAAGAGCACTAGAGCTGAAGTGTGACACATGAGTAAAATGAGGCACGAGGAAGAATTATCTTATTCTCTGTGTTGACTATCTTCCACCTCCCTACCTCTCCTCCCAGAGTAGAAGGTCTATGGATATAGGGGTCTCATTCTCCAGCACCTAGAACATGCTTGGCATCTAGAGGATGCTCACAAATATATTTTTGAAAGGTAGAGAGGTAAGAGAGCCATGAAACTCTTCCTGGAGAAAATTTTTAAGAAAGAACAAAATTGCCTAATCTCCTAACACCTGGGTGGTCAGTATTCATTGACCAGCTATAATATGCCAGACGCAGCCCCCCAAATAGAAACAAGAGTAGAAGCAATAACAGAATAAGATTCCAATCCTTTTCTAGTCAGAAAGCAAGTTTCTAGCTGACATCAACTTATACCTGAGAAATGGATCTCAAAAAAGGGCAGAAAAATATCCATTGGCATTACGGTAAAGCACGTGCCTTTCATTACGAGTTTGCTCCCTGCTGTTTTGCATAAGTGACTTCCCCTATCTCTAAACCAATTTATGGTATGAGAACGGCTACCCAAGTTCCTATCAAATGACACACTCCAAATTTTCTTTGCCAGTTAGTATACATTTTCAATAATATAGGAGCATCGAGACTTTTTAAAAAAGGAAAGCATTTAAAGGATCCATTTTGCATCATGTTAATCGTCAAGAGGATGGCTAACCTTGGCTCGACTGGACAACTGAGGAGACAAAGAGTCGAAGGAAAGTAAAATTCTCTTTTATTGAAAAGAATTTTATCCGCAAAAATTACTTGGCCTTTCTCATAAGAAAGTGTCATGGGTGATTCCTCGTGTCATGGGTGATTCCTCCTCATTCAGGGACAAGCACTCAGCCCTAGGCTCTTTGTAGGTCTTCGGTAGACACAGTGTTTATTAAGTTTAGCAAAATCCTCGCCCAGATGCTCTCCCACCCTTGAAACTGAGGCTCGTTGCCCTTCTCGTCTCCTTTCTTTGTCCAGGCCACCTTCATTTTGGCTTTAGCTGTACACGGTACTTGGGAAGATGACTGCCCTAATCATAATCTTTAAGATCTCTACAGAAAGTGTCTATAACTGGAATTTCCTCATTACTTTAATGTCCTTCTAGTCATAGCTTCATGGGCCTATTATGTGTAAATTAGAAACACATTATTCCACCAGCAAAGCTTTTCTTTCAAATGCATAGAATTTTATAACCTGTCACAATCTATTAAATTCCGAATTGTTTGTACTGAAACTGACTTTTTTCTGTAAGAAGATGTCAAAGGATCTTAATTTCAGCTAATTCTGGCAACCAAAACGGGTCTCCTCTACTTAATAGCTGGCAGTGGTCTCTGCAGTAAAATGCTTCCAGGAACAATTGGAAATTACTAAGATAATAGTGTGTTTCTTTAGATTAGTATCACCTCTGAAATGTGAAGCTTTTGCCAATTCAAAGCTCCTTTGCTGTCTTTCTACAACTGAATTTCCTGAAAAGTTCTTAAATATTAAGAAGAGTTGACGTAAGTAGACAAGAAGACAGCAAACAGGAAAGCTAATGGACAGACTGTGAGTGACCTGTAGAGAGTTCTAGAATTTCATATGGGCTACTTCCAAATAAGGGAAAACTTGGCAGGCATGAGTTTGGAATTCTCTTTAGTTTGTCGCTCTTTTCAGAGCCCGATACTACTTTTATTACTATTATTGCTTTATGGCTTCATGGCCATCAACTGGAGTATTTCCAGAGATGATATGCTTTTGAGTGGGAAAAGCATCATTTCTTTCACAAACCAGCTCATTAAGTGTGATGTAAACTCAGGACTGGAGTGAAGGGTTTGCCATTAGTCATCTGATCTCTGACTTTGGATGTGGATTCAAATAGCTGATGCCCACAAGCTACTGTCGGGTGAACCAAGGAGACCTCTGTGCTTCATGCTTGATGAGGAGTTAATGATAATAGCAAACGTTAATTAAATGCCAGGCATGACGGTAAGTGCTTTATGCACGCTAGTTTATGTAATCTGAGAAACATAAAAATAAAGAAATACAAAGTCCCTGAGGCAGATTGTACTGTTATTCCCATTTCATGGAGGGCAACCCTAAGGCTAAAGAAGGAGAGTTAAGTTTGAATTCAGGTCACCGTTTAAGGTTTTGTTTTAGAAAAAGTCATCAGTTTCTCCAGTATGAGATGACCTGGATCACAAGAATATTCCAGATACTGGAGCTTTCTTGTCGGTGCTGATAGGTCTCCTTGAACTTATGTGGCCACGGATCATTTATTCTCCATTAAGTAGGAGTGGTGTGTGTCTGAAGATATTCCTAAAGCAGGAGAGGCACTGTATTCAAGACAGACATGTTATAGACAGATTCTCAGGGCATTCCAAAGGACTGGCCAATTCCATTTAGGACTGAACGGTTAGAACTGCTGGCTTGCTTAGCATTGTGCCAACAAAGTTTCAGGCAAAGAATCAGTCCATTTCTGTGAACCCATCATTCCAACTGCTTGGCCCTGTGAAACTAATTGTTGGATGTTTTTCACTTTTCTCTCATTTGTTTCTTATTATATGATTTTCCCTGCTTAATTTTCCTATTTCTGTTCAATAAATCCTGTCTGAACAACTCAGCTTCTCGTTAGAACCATTTTACCGATTATGCTCATGGCAATGCCAAATGTGGGTGTACTTAATTTAAGTATTAATAGTGAAAATAATGACATTTCACCCAAAATAATAGCATGTGTTTGTCATGTTTCATGGGTTATAATCCTTTTATCTGCTTTTCTCTGAATGTGGTTTGCAATAAGATTCATTCTCAGTAATGAAATCTCCCAAATGAAATTCCCTATTTTTATTAAAGATTTTATTTATGTATTTATTTATTTATTTGTCAGAGAGAGAGAGAGAGATCACAAGTAGGCAGAGAGGCAGGCAGAGTCAGAGGGAGAAGCAGGCTCCCTGGCGAGCAAGGAGCCCGATTCGGGACTCGATCCCAGGACCATGGGATCATGACCCGAGCCGAAGGCAGCTGCTTAACCAACTGAGCCACCCAGGCATCCCTGAAATTCCCTATTTTATACTATCTTATGTGACCCAAGACACTTCGGCAACACGTCCTTTAGAAGAGATGTAATTTGAATGCATTCATTGGACTTGAACATGGCTGTCTTTTAGTCAGGTGACCTTTGAGTTGCAATGAAACAAAATTTACTCAAACTGGATGAAAAACAAAATGCACTTTTTCAGGAAAGTGAAAGATTTGCCAATTAATCAGAATGTCAATCAAAACATCCTTTGACAAAGTTCCAGCTCATCAAATTTCACTTTTCCATTTGTCCATTCATCTACTCATCCATTCCTTTAAGATCCACTGAGCATCTACAGTGAGCCAGGCACGGTGGACACGGGCACACGGCTCTACGATCTTTGCTGCTGGAGAGTCTTGTCATCCCTCCCTTAATCCTCCTTCCTTCTGAGCGTTTCTGTGTGTGCAGGAAACCGATGCAAAAGACAGGAGTGCGGTGAGGAGAAGCTGTAAAATGGAAAAGCTCATTCACTCTTAAATCTATTAAAGATTAATGTTGGAAATCCAAATGGTGTGTTTGGTTAAGATGAGAATATATTTCTGTGGAATGCGCTACTCATTGACTTCAGGGCAAATACATTTCAAGGCTTAACAAAAAACTGAGCTCAGTAGTCACTGAGACAGACCTAACCATTTTCTTGGAATGATACTTAAGGCTCTAATCGAGGAAATCTCTTAACCTAGCTGCTGTTATTAGCTCTGAGCTTTCTCCTGTCCAACTGTGTGGCAACCTCGCAACCATCCAGAGGGCCAGTGGAAGTCTAGCTTTGTGGGCTCCAGCCCCAGACTTTCTGGTTCCTGAGATCTGGAAGGGAGCTTGAGAATTTGTGTTTGTAATAAGTTCTCAGGTGATCCTGATGCTGCTGGTCCAGGGACCAGATTTTGAGAAACATGTTGTAAATAAATGTTACTTAAAATGCTAATGGCAGGTGTGAACTCTTCATTGCCAGTCTGTGACCAGTTGAATACAGAAACTGAAAGGAAGCCATGGGAGTCTTTTATAATTTGGCATTACTGTGACGTCCAAGGGCATGATCAGTGGGCATATCTCACCGAATAGGGTAGAGATGAGCTCCGGGCTGTGACTCACATGTGTACAAGCTACACGCTAGATACGCACAGGGAGCCCACATTTTATTCTGCAATAGAGTGAAAAGAAATCTTTTCTTTTGGGCTGTTTCTTATGGGCTGTTCGCCATACAGAGTTTGAGAAGCGCCACTCTAAACCATCGCGCCACAGTGCCTCGTTTTTTAAAAAAGTGGTTAATACGCGAATGAGTCAGGGCATTCCTTCTCACAGTTTGAGGCAAGTGGGAGGAAGGGGAGGCCACATCTCAGCCTGGTGCCCTCTGCCTGGGGAGGCCCACAGGAAACAGACAAGGCTGTACGGATGGGCCCTGGGTGTGACGCCACATACCAGTGGAGTGGGTCAGCCCAGGGGCCAAGGAGATCAGGCTTTTTTGAGGCTGGAGGGCTGGAAAAAGAAACTGACCAGTCAGAATTTAGGATGTCCCACCATCTACAAGGGTCAAACCAGGTAAGCAGGAAGGTTGGGTGCTTCTGGGTGAGATCAACATGGGTCCCTCAATTGCAGGCAGCCAAGAAGACTCAAGAGCCAGCACAGGTAATTCTTTATGGTCACAGAGTCGCCTGATCCCTGCTCTGGAAAACCGACTTCACACCTGGACTTAGCAGCAGCTTGGGCATGACTTCATCTGCAGGTGGAGACCGAGAGTAATCCCCTAAGGAAAAGAGAAAGCAAAAAAAACCCGAAAATCATCCTTTTATCTCAGCTACTTGGACTGGCATTTTCTTTTACCTCTTCAAACATTTTTTTTTTTCCAAATATTTTTATTAGAATTTCTAATGAATGATCTGATTTCTGTCAGGATTTAGCTGTTCTCGGCCTTAAATTCTAGGATCCTCTTGGGCTGGCTAGACAGAAACCCATGTGATGGGGCCTCCATGGTTTCCAAGCTTGATGAATGGGTCTCAAATTGACTTGGCTAACTGTCTTTTCAAACAGATCTTCTGATGGTTCTACGTTTTTACTAGCAGTGATTTATTTTTTAAGATTTTGCACTTCAAACTCTGATAAATTCGGTGTTCTTTCTAAGCACTTGCACAAATTCGATTGTAGTTAGAGGAGGTTAGCATTTTTCCATGTTCAATACGTCAGGGCCTGATAAGCAGGCACTGCCGCCGGCTGTTTGCTTCTCTAGTCCCCACTGAAGTCTGCCCTTCTCTAAAGCCTGGGCTGGAGTCACCCCAAGAAGAGGTTTTCATTACCCTGGATCCGGAAGTAGCCATCAGCTTTGTTCAGATGACCTCCCGTCACTCATTTGCAAGAGAGACCTTACATCACCAGCTACCTCCCAGGGCCTTGGCCTTGGGGCCAGAAAACTAGCTGCCCTAGAAATGCTGCAAACTGGCTGAGACACAGTGAGACTACCAGGCTGCTAATAAAGGTGCGAGTTTCAAGATGATGACCTAGAGAAGCAGAAAGGAGTGTAACGTGGGGGGTGTGCACTGGCCAGGGGTCGGACCTGAGTTTGATGCTCGCCGTATCGTTTAGAATGCTTTTGACTGCAAGTAACAGAAAAATCAAGTCAAACTGGGATAAGAACAAAGGAAATTTAGCAGCTCATATTGGTCCACGGGACAGAGCAGGCTTCTGAGTCAATTGTTCTAGGGGCTCGAGGACATCAGCGGCTCTTCTCTCTACCCTACTGTTTCAGCTGCATCATTTCAGCTGCATCCTCAGACTGATTCCCTAATTCCCCCCAAGGCTGCAAGACTGGCTGCAGGTTGCCCGCGGGCTTCCTCATGAGGGGCCAGGAGGAGAAGAAAAGGGAGAAGCGGGTGTCACAACCAACGCAGGAAAAGTCAGCCACTTCAATATGATTGGCTAGGGGATATGCCCTGCACTGATTGGCTATGGTCTGGTTTACCTGGGCCAATCACTGTGCAGAAAGGGTCTTCCATGGTTGGTTTAAACCAATTAGAGTTACTCATTGGAGTTAGGGGTGGAGCTGATGGCTCAAAACCAAAAGTGCGCTAGCCCTCAGGGGAGGAAGGAATGGCTGGAAGTGGGTGTTGGTGACACTGGCTCTGCTGCTCTCATCCCATTGATCTCCGAGTTTACCTCTCTGAGCCTCTGTTTCCTCGTCTATACATTGAAGATTATCTTGATACCCACCTCCCTGTTGTGGGAGAGGTTAGGAAGGAGATGAGAATAATAAGGAGCTTTGCACTGTGCCCGGCACACCCTGAGTGCCCAGTGAAAATTATGAGGGAGAAGAGCAACGGACGTAGGTCCCTGTCGTATGTGCACGTTACATGCCTTCTCGAGCTGGTTTCCAACAGCTCTTCCCCCTTAGTGGATGCGAATGAAATGGCTATAAATGGGCAACAAAGACTGTTCAGAGAGAACATTTATGCTGATTTATCCCGACATCATTTAGGTGAAAAAAACCCTCAAACTCGGCAGTTCTAATACATGTGGAGAGTATTGCTTAGTGATTTGAGCATAATAGTAATAATGACAGTAATAATATTTTTTAAAAGGTGAAAGGAAGAAAAAGGAAGAAAACAGAGACAAGGGGAGTAGCTGCAGTTCATCGAGCACTGTCGAGTGTGGTCCTAGGCACTGGACATGAGTCGTGAGCCCTTGACCTTGGTTTTATTATATCTCTTTGTACAGGAGCAACGGAACTTTACATAAGTTAAGGAGTTTGCCTGAAGTCAGTAGCCATTGAGTGACAAAACCTGGATGTGAACCCAAATTACTGTGACTCCAAAGTTCATTTCATGTCTGTATTTCAAAACTGCTTGCAAAGGAGGGTGTCCTCATTCATTCATTCCCCCACTCCGGCTCCCAGCAGCTGGCCCTGGAGCCCCTGCCCTGATTGGTGTTGGGGAAAAGAAAGATGAATAGGACCCAGCAGTGCCGCCAAGAACCAGACAGTGTCCACGTCCTGGGATTCCTGGCTTATTTGAGGAGTTCCCAGGGCAGAGTTGTCTGGAGCAGGGTTTTGCGCTCTTTCTCAGTCAAATGAGAACTGTTGAATCACTAATGATGATGGAGGCACAGCGTGCTCCACGGCTTGCAAGACACAGGGGGCTGCCCTCTCCCCCCCCAGCTCCCTCTGCCATCTGCTCTCCTCGGTGAGACAGTGTAATCTTGAGCCATCTCAGAGCGAAGGAGGTCGGACCATCAGAGGTCACCTTAACTCTCCATAACTCGGCTCCAAAGAAATAATTGTTTCAGAGGAAAATGGCTGTGACCAGTCAGATTCCTCTTTATTCAGAATCTGGACTAGATGAAGAGCATGGGTCTTGGGGGTTTATATTGCTGATTCTGTTCAATTCACCCAACTGCGTTGAGATGGCCTCTGTGCTAGGGATATGCAAATGAGTATCACAGTGCCTCTGGCCTCTGGGGTCCACAGGCTGGCAGAGCAGACAGAGGCACGTAGAATGTAGTACATATTGGAATAGAATTGTCTGGTATGCCTCAGTATAAACACATGCTGTCCTGACTGCCGAGCCACCTGCCCCACAGTATCCATCTTCTACCTTTTCTGCCCTGACTCCTCCTCAAGGATCCTTCCCACCCAGTGGCCCCCAACTTCCCCATGATCCCCAAACTTCCCGTGCCCCAGCACTGCAGTGGCCCTGTGTTTTGATTGGTCAGCTTCTGAGCATATGTGGAACATCTGTCGTGGCCTTCGATCTCTGGACACACTTCAGTCATGCTCCCCAGAACTTCCCCCAAGTCTTCTCACTTTACCCCCATCCTGCAGCCATCCTGCTCTGATTCCCAAGGCAGCCGCTTACTGCTAAAGTCAGCCCAAAGGAACAGATATGGGTCAGAAGCACGGGGCTCCCATGATCTGAGGTCTGCCCTCTGAACTTTTACTTCGGTTTTTGTAGTAATACTGGACTCAACAACCCGATGGTTGGATCCTTTTATCTGATGATTGGAACTCTATCCATTAGGATGCTTTCAGCTACTGGTAACAACAACAACAACAACAACAAAGTCGAACTGGCTGAAACAAAAGGGAAAATTCAAAGGAAAAACACTATGGATCCCAACCATGGTTCTATCTCTGTCTGAGTGATCACAGCGACCTCAGTGTCCGTGTTCTGCCATCCTCAGTTGGCTTCAGCCTCAGGTGCACCCCTTTCATTGTTGCAAGATGGTGGGCAGCAAACAAAATCAGAAAAACTTATGTTCTGGTGTTTCTATCCCCAGAAAAAAGGAAATCTGTCCCCATGGCCCTGCAGTTGGCTCATCCTTCTGTCTCATCGTCAGAAATGGATCATGTTGGGGCACCTGGGTGGCTCAGTGGGTTAAAGCCTCTGCCTTCGGCTCAGGTCATGATCTCAGGGTCCTGGGATCGAGCCCTGCGTCGGGCTCTCTGCTCAGCAGGGAGCCTGCTTCCCCCTCTCTCTCTGCCTGCCTCTCTGCCTACTTGTGATCTCTTTCTCTCTGTCAAATAAATAAATAAAATCTTTAAAAAAAAAAATGGATCACGTGTTCACTCCTGTTCAATGGCCAATGAATGGATCGCAGTTGCCATTGCTGGCTTTTTCAACCAAGATTCCCAACTCCTTTGCCAGCAATCGGGAATGTTTGCTGCTAGAACCTACTGGATAGAGAAAGGTGGAATTGGAAAACGATGTTGGTGAGTGAGGTAGGGAGCATGAGGGTGTGTCACTAGAAATAAGAAGTTAAAAAGCAAAGGATTTTGTAGAGTAAAGAAACCTGGTTTGGAATGCTAGTATTACTTAGGCCGTTGTTTTAGTTGTTAATTACTATGTAACAACCACCCCCAAAATTGGTGGCTTAAAACGACCACCATTTATTACTGCTCACTGATCAGGAGACCAGCTTGGTGGTTCTGCTAATCTGGGCCAGGCTCATCTGGGCTCATCCGGACTCTTTCAGGCATCTTCAGGAGGCTGGCAGGGGTAGGTTGGTGTCAGCTGAGACGGCTTATCTCTGTTTCACATACCCCCTCATCCTTCAGCAGTTTTGTCTGGGTTGGCTCACCCGACGGCTTGCCTAAGTTCCAAGAGAAAGAGTGGAAGGCAGTGTTGGAGGTCTAGGCTCAGCCCCGGGACACTATCTGCAAAGCCTCGATCTAATGGCCAAAAGCAAGCCATGAAACCAGGCAAAAGCTGCAAAATCACATTGCAGGGTGTGTGCGGAGTGTGGATCCTGGGAAGCATGAAGAATGGCGATCATTTTGGCAATCAATCCACCACCATGACCTTTGCAAGACATTTCTTTTCTCTGCACCACCGTTTCATCACCTCTAAAATGACACTAACAATAGTATCGACCTCAAAGTCTTATTTAAGGATTAAGTGAGAAAATGCATGTCAAGTACTTAACTCAGTGGTGGGCACATAGTAAGCATTAAATAAGTACTAGCTTTTATTACACTTGTATTTAGGATTGTAACCAGTCTTATTATCATTATTATTATAGTTGTTTTAATGATTATTATGATTTTGAGTATCTGTCTGCTGGGTTATGTCTCCCCCTAGGATACAAGCCTAGCGAACTGATTTCCAAAAAGCCGAGACTTTATGGCAATCCTAGCTGACTCCCCAGAAGCCTGCTAATCAAGGGAGGGTGATTTCTGAGCGCTCCCCATCTGCCTTCCTCCTGCTGCTTGGTGAGTGCCGTTCTCTCTGGGTTGTTGCTGTGGGGGCGGTTTGGAGCTCCCTGAGCTCTCTGGCTTGCTTGGAACCCTCCAAGGAACGGTGGTTAGCTGCTATTTCAACAGAAACCACTAGTTTTTTGGGGAAGGGAGCAGGCTTCCCTCCCAGGACAGCTGATTTTCTCTCCTTTCTGCTGTTCCATCTGTGCTCAGTGCCGAACTCTCTAGAGGCGATAACGTAGTTCATGGTGCCCCCCGTGGGCTGTGAGTGAGGGAAAGAGAAATCTGCCAGCCTCATCTCATACTCACTCCAACCCAGTTGACAATTTCTTGGAAAGGGGAAAAGTTTTTTGTTTCATGTTTTTGGGGTTTTTTTGTTGTTTCTTATGGTGGTTTTGTTCACAATGGAAAAAAAAAAATCTCCCAATGACGGTCCTGGCGTTTGTACCACATGCGGACTCTGCAAGCACCGAGGAGAAAGGGCGGCAGCTCGTTCCACGAGGCAGCCTGCTAATTTCATTTGCCACCACGGTTTTCCCATCTGCTAAGGGATCGGCTCAGACAATTTTCCATGTATAATTCACAGTCCTTTGTAATTTCGGCTCAAGCAGAATCAACGGCCTGACGGAAATGCCATGGCGAGGATTCAGAGGGTGGCACTTGCATCTTCTGTCCTCGCTCCACGCCAGCGCGGGCCCTTCCCTGCGCACGCTTTCTCTCTGTCCTGCTCTCGGAGTCTCTGCTTCCGTCTCGCTCCCTACCTGGTTTCAGGGCCGGCCCAGCGCTTCCCGGTCCTTCCCCTTTAGCAAGCCCAGTATCTCTGCCTCGCAAATGTCCGGCCGCAGGCCATTGTCAGGGCCCGTGAGCTAATTGTGGCCCCCACCCCCACTTCATCTGGCCGGGGCTGCCATGGATGCTCCATTTGCATTATTTATGTCTTTCCTCGCGTTGGGGTGATGTGCTGGTGCATAACATATGTAAAATTCTGCTGACATTGGGAATTCGTTTGGTTTGAGATGCTCAAAAAGCGGGGCGAGAGGCGACCTGGTTTGTGTAAATTCACAAGCTATCAGACAGCTTTGCTTTCTTTTCTCTGAGACTCGCAAGATGCCTCCTCATGAGAGTTCTTTGGATTACACCTGACAGTCGGGTGAGCTCTTTTGCTTAAAGAGCTTTGGTTCCATTTGGGCTGCCTGTCTTCCCCCTTCAAATAGGGCAGGGTGAGGGACAGAGGCACATTTCGAAGTTCAAATGCAAGCCTCTCCCTGTGTTGCAACTATAGCCAGAGAATATCAGAGCCAAGAGGCCTGAGAGCATCTCATTTGATCTCTTCCTTTTGTAGGGAGGCCACTGAGGCTGAGAAGCGGGAGGTGACTGGCCAAGCGGCGAGCCATGGGATATCGTGTGACTGGGTCCTTAAATTCCTTCCAATGACGCGTGGTTACAAGGGCACAGGCACCCTTCCAGGCACTTTACTTATTGTCTCATTTAATCCCCATGAAAGACTTAGACACTAGGACTTGTTGCTATCCTTCTCATTTCATAGAGGAGGAAACTGAGGCACAGAGAGGTTAAATAATTTGTCCCAGGTCGCACAGAGCTCGAACTCAAACCCAGGGAGCCTGGCTCGAGAGTCCCTGATCTAACCACGGGGTTCCTCTGTCCTAAGGCCTCTCTGAGCTGCCACGGTGATTACAGAGGATGCTCAAAGCCCTCACTTTGCACCACAAGGCCTGCCGTGATCCTGCCCCTTCTGACTTTCTCAGCTTCGTTTCTGCCGCTCCTCAGAATGTAGCCCAGGGTTGGGAAAGGCAGTCTTGCACATGCTGTCTTTCAAACCCTGCTTGGCCACAGAAGAATGGGCCTTGGGCCTGGAACATTTCCTTACCAAGACACAGGGACCCCACACAGCCTCTGTGGGAGTAGCCTGCCATGCTTCAGACGCACCGTGTACCCCTTTGTACTGCTAGGCGCATGTCAGTGGCCCTCAGGCACACCCCAGCCTTCTGTAATTCAGACCCCAGGGGAAGGGAGAGGGTCATTGTGTTGTGGCACAAATTGGGGGGGTGCAGTCACACTGTCCATGTGGGCTGCAGGGGTGCTCCGTGGCCATGGGGGACCGGACATATGGCAAGGGGCTGGATCTTCCAAGCGCTCTCAATAGAATACTCATTACGCCAACTCAGGCTTTCTTACCTCCCCAGCTGAGCGCCGTCCTAGCCCATTTTCTGATGTCATAATCACCACTTAGGGCTCAGGCAATGGATGACAAAAGCAGCTAACTCCCCAGTGGCCCGGGTATGAATCTACCTCCTCTGTGGACCAGGGCAGGAGGAAAGGACACAAAGAAAGGGCCAGCTCCTCCTCCCGGGGTCAGGTGGTGCTCGGGCTAAGGGTACCTTCCTCAGCTTCACCTTGACCTGAGTTTCCTACGGTATCGGAGCAAGGGCGCCATCAGATCGCCACACCTGCTGAGTATTATGAGCCAAATATCATGAATATTTTGAGTTTATTATTGAATAACAAACTGCTTTTTATGACTTATAATAGCACACATTGTAGTATTAAATTACCATAGTAAGAGGCAATAGCGATTTTACTAAGGAAACTCCTAGGAGATAGTCCTTAAGTTCTATAGACGACATATGTTTTATATGTATAATTCGGACACACTTCTACGTCATGGTATGGGATGTATTCAGAAACTATAATTGATGACTATGTTCTCTAAGCCAGTTGTTTTCAAATGTCAGTTCATAACAAAGCTTTCATGGACCCACAAAAATAAGGGCAAGGATATAATGTGTGTGTGTGCTTATAAATTTGTGAATGTCCTTTCTTGGGAAGCAATGTCACTTTTTCCAAGATGGTAGGCTCTTGTTCTCTTAAAATTATCAAGGGCAAGAGGAAAGGACAAGAAATGTTCTTTCTTCTGTGAAATAACACTGTTTGTTCTATTGGGAAAGTTTCAGGTACTATATTTCAATTTCTTCATTTTTTGATATTTTATTAGATTCTTGGTTTATTTACTGTATTTAATGAACTCATTCAAAAGCTAAGCGACCTCTGCGCCACCTCACCGAGAAGATGATCCGTGCCCTAAGCCCTCCGGTCCAGAGTATCTGCTCAGAGCTGGTGGGGCTCGGTCCTCTGTGTCTCTGGCGGCCTCCTCCTCAGAGCCCTGCCCCCTCCCAGGCTCTCGGGCTCTCACACAGCTCACGGTGGGCCCGTCCTGACATGTGGCCTTGCAACAAGGGGCCTGTAGCCCAAACAACCTTCCACTTTTCTACTCTTCTGGCCCCGGGTCTCACCTCCTACTTGGAGGGCAGGAGCTAGTTGGAGCTGCCTATGCAGCTGCGAGACTTTGCCGCAATACTTTTCTTAGGGCATTGGCGTTATAACCCAGGGCACTCATTGCTCCGAAGGGTAATTGCCTACCGCGGAATTTCAGGCAGTGAGGCCAAGTGTGATGACGTGCTCCAGGCAGCACTGGAGAGCTAGTCTTGAGCACTTCAAGTTAGACCCCTGCGGGGCCCTCCTGAATGTCTGTCCTCGACCCACCCTGGCTGCTGGAAACACCAGAACGCCGGGACACTCAGCCCTTCCCTTGAAGTCAGACCCTGAAATTATTCAACTGCCTGTGGAGGAAATGGGTCGAAGGAATAAGGATCATTTACTGCATCTAACCACAAATTCCCTGTCTCCCTTCGTCTCGCTCGCTCCTTGTAGACCTCCATCTCCCTTTCCACTCTTCCTTCTTTATCTTCTCTTGCTACAGAACATTTTATCCAAATAGTTGAAAAATGTGCGTAGTTCGTATATCCACACATTGATATTCTCTGTAGGTTCTATGATTTCTTGTGCAATTCGGGGATGGCTTTTGAAACTTTTATAAGAGATCAAGGATTCAGCTGAGAACACAACAATCCTTATTAAAATAGAAATCTTCAAATTTTCTCTTGAAAACTTAGGGAATGGCCACCAGAGGCCCAAAGAGGAGGAAGTATGTGTGGAGGAAGGGATATGAAGGAAAGAACCAAGCAATATGGCTTATGGAACCCATAGAGATAGAGTATCTATCAAGTTATGGTCCAGGAAATGTTTTTGCTCTTCTTAAAGCACTCAGTTATACGATCTGAGAGAAGGAATACTTGTCTTGGGAGATGTGTGCATTTAGGACAACAGGCATGTCTGAAACTCAGGCTGTTGAGGAAACTCTAGTAGACGAGCCTGTGTCCACCCCAGATTTGTTTTATATGTCACGTCACCACCCAATATGACCCCCCTATGGACTCAGGATGGCAATGCCACCATTCTTTATACTACTAAGGGTCTTCTGCTTCATTACTTCTCAGACTTGGGGAAATATACAGCGAAAGTAGACTAGAGGCCCTCCCTCCCTCCCCACTTCTACAGTTGGTTCGGAAGCCATGCTTGGCCATCATAGCTGCTTTCTTCCATCACCCTGTCCATGGTCCCCCTATCTCTGCCAGCAGCGCAGCTGGATAGGTTCTTCATCTGTGGGATGACCAAACCCTCCATTACATGATCTGCATTCTTCATGGCCTTGCCCTTAGCGGGTTGCCCCAATTTCCCTTTGCCAGGGATCATCTATCCGAATCCTATTTGATGTCATTATCTTCCATCTTTTTGATATGAAGATATGTGCTTACCCGCCTATGTAGCGTGGATAGAAAGGCAGATATGCACTGAAATTTAAAACCTTAGGAAAGGTACACAAGTGAAGTATCGTTGGCCAAAATAAAACATCGTTGCTAAAAAGTTGACCTTGAATCTGATCAAACTTCTAGATTTAACTAATAATTTACAGGAAATTCAGGGGAAAGGTACCTGATATCTTTAATAAATTGGAGAGAGAGAGAGAGAAGTTGAGATTTAAAGACTAAAAGAGACTTAAGAGAAGTATCAAACTATTGCCATGTATGACTTTATTTGAATTCTGATTAAACCGAAAACCTCTTCCATTTCATTTAGGGGTGAATATTCAGTAACTTTTATGTTTTGTGTTTAATCATTTAAACAAAAGTTTGTAAGAATAGGTTGTTATTTGTTAAATATCGATGGTAGAATTTTTAAAAATATAGCATTAGAGGCAGAATGAATAAGAATATCCACTCCAAATCACATACATATTTTTGTTACAAAAAAGTAAAATAGAGTATTCAATAACACGACATTTAAGCATAAAAATCCTTTCTATTAGGATGAAATTATGGAAGGTGAGTAGAAAATAAATGAATTATGAAAACGTAGGAAAGTAAAGAATTGTAAAATTTCAAGAGTTTCCATATTTTTTTTAAAAATAGTGAGCTGGATAGCACCTGCTCTGGTTCTTAGATTCTGTCCATACGTTTAAAAAGATACTGTAGGGACACCTGGGTGGTTCAGTCATTTAAGCGGCTGACTCTCGTTTTCGACTCAGGTCATCATCTCAGGATCCTGGGATCGAGCCCTATGTCCGGCTCTGGGCTCAGCGGAGAGTTTGCTTGGGACTCGCTCTCTCTCTCTCCCTCTGCCCCTCCCCCTCGGTGCATGCTCTCTCTCTCTCTCTCTCTCAATAAATAAATAAATAATAAGTAAAATCTTAAAAGAAAAAGGATAATATAACAGTTTTGTTTTTTAATGTCAGTATTTAAAACATGCCAGAAATTCTGTCCTCTGTAATTGTTACAATTTGGGATGAAACCATTTAGATGTCAGCCTGACAGTGTGACCAGGGTACACAAGTTTCAGAATCCTTTTGGGGGAGACACAAGCATGAGAGTTTGAAAAGCCATTGAAATCCACCACTCCTCCCACCGTTTGACCAGGAATTCCTTCTGGCGCACAGCCCTTCTCCGAGGTGTTCGGGGCGCACCGTGGGGAGCCCCCCAGCGGTACCTTCCACGGCCTCTGCACCCCGCCCTGCCGAGGCAGGTGTCTGCTTCTCAAGGTCAGTCATTCATGCCTTCCCTTAATGAATATCCTCTTGTAAATGGAAGCAATCTTAGAATGGCCTCGCACAAGCATTAGACGTACATGATAAAAAGAGTATTTCGGAAGGCGGGTCGGTGTTCCAAAAATTGAATTCTACTCTTAATTAAGATGGCTTCTTGGTTCTCCAGCAGGACCCCTGAAAAGGTGAACTGAAAGCCCGTTCATAAGGAGGTCCGTGTCAGAAAATACCTCCTTAGTACTGGTGGAAAAGAACACACGCACACACACTCAAGTAAGACAAGCGATGAGTCATATCAGTATTCAGATCTGTCACTCCGTGCCCCCAGACTTTGCAAATGTTCCGAAGATAATGTGTACATGGAGTTCCGATCTGGAGATGATTTACCTGCCGCGGTCTGACCAGCTCTGTTGAACAGAGTCGGCTATATTTTTGGGGCTTAGAAGATGACATTAATATTGCCCATATTTATCACAGAGAGGGGACACAGAGTTGCAAGCTGCGTTTCTGAGCCATGAGGGCTCAGTCGTGTGTGTGTGATGTTCTCCGGGTGTGTTACACCCGGCAAGCTTCTTGCAAAGAGATTTTTTTTTTACTCTCGGCTATGTATTTATATCCACCTGCCTTCCTTAATGTATACACTCATTTGCACACTCTTGCACACAACTATCCCTTCTTCGATTGTTCAGAGAAAAAAAACCCTGAGGATGAAAACTCACTATTCCTTCCTGAACAGCGCACGAGGCCTCACTCCTCTGGGGGTAGATGGGTGGGATGCAGTCTGCAATCTAGTTTTTTGCTTCTTTGCATTTTGTTTGGTTTCCAGCAATCAGAGAGCTGACCCCTGTCCTTGCACAGTGATTACTTAAAGTACCAAAAGAGATCTGGTCCACTGTTCTTGGAAGCTGACTCTAGGCATCATGGAACCCGAGGATTTCTGCTTGTCCCCTTTATTTACTCACCCATTCAACAAATATTTATTGACCACCTATAATATGCAAAGCCCTGGGCCAAGCGAGAGGCAGAATTATCTGTATTCCATAGATTCTGAGCCATGCATTTTTCAACATCTTATTGTCTCTGAATTTGGGCTGTTTCCATGGCAATGCCTTTTTTGCTCAGTGGCACCCAATGTGATTCCATGTCCCCCAACCACTGGCCTCTTAGATTTGATGGGATACTACATTGTCCTCGACTTCTATGCTTTCACCGGAAGGAGGAATATGCAAAATAAGAGAAGGGAAAACTCCCAAATTGGCAGACTTTCACTTACCAGTTCTTGCAGACAAAAAAAAAAAAAAAAAAAGAGAGAGAGAGAGAGAAGTCTTGGATACTTGTGTGATTTGAAGATGATCTGTGTGTTTCATTTAGTCATCCTCTCCCTGGCCTGAGGAACAGATCATAACTGAGTGTGGATTATCTAGTGTTATTCCGTGGTTCTTAAATTCACAAATGACTTTTTTATGGCCATAGAGTGAGTGTGTGTGTCTGTGTGGGTGTAGGGCTTTCTACCAAGAAATTTATTTGGGAAATTGATTTTTGATCCGTTGTTGAAGGCATAATTTGAGGAGACGGTTTCTTAGGATACGTCGATAGTATGTCGGTAGAAACTAGTTAGCTTTATTTTAAACAGAGCAAAAGAAAGGTTTTTCTGTTAATACTATTCATTCAAACGTTTTTCGAGTCCCTGTGATGGGTCTGACACACAAAGCACTGTTAGGGGACAGAAACGAATGGGTATTACTTTTGCCTTCATAAGACTTAGAATCTAAAGGAAAAGGGAAATCCGTAAACTACAAATGGTCACACAAGGAAGAATACAACGAATCAGGTAATCAAGACCCAGGGATGTCTCTGCGGGAGCTCTATCACCACACAGCAGTACAATGACTTTTAAATAAAACAAAACAAAGGTTCCTCCATTTCCTCTGAAATGTGGCTGCATCAGAGACAAAGACCCCAAGGGGGAGCTGAGAACAATGTCCCAAAGCGGCCCTTCCATGGCTGACATAGAGGCAGCTCCCATCCATAAAGGAGGGGTGGTGAGGACTATTTATTTTGGAAACTTCATCAAAACTTCATCTTTCTGCCTCCTAGAACTGCAATCACAGCTTTCTATCCAACGATAGGTCCTATCAGTAATGAGCTTATGCTCCTCCTGTCATCCTAAGAACCTTGTCCTCCTCCTTCCCTGCTCGGCTTCCCCCTGACCCTCCCAATGCTCTCAATCGCTTGCAGAATCCTTCCCCTTCAATCTCCTCATACAACGCTACCTTCCCTTTTCTTGAACTCCAAGCTCTTCCAGGCAGGAACTGAGCCTGCGTGGCACGGAGCAGACCCTAAAAATAAATGTTATTGTATCAAGGAGGAAAGAAAGGAAGAGAAAGAAGAGAAGACAACCTCTCTCCTTGACTCTGTGAGTTTACTAACCTGAGGGGAATTGGGGACCGGCCACCAGCAGGACATGGTAGCTTGGACAGCAGAGAAAGTCCCCCTCTGGCCTTCCCCCTTAGAAGTAGCCGGGAGCAGTGAATCTCAACCGAATCTTTCGCCTGCAGCGCATGTGACAGCTGATTTTCACAGGAGTGACAGATGGCTGGGGACCTAGTCAACTCACCCGGAATCCCCAGAGTGTTGACTTTCAAGTTACTTTTCTCTCCTGGTGTGCACGTGATTAAAAGTGGAGTGATGGAAAAAGATAATATTGAATCCGCTCTCACTTATGGAGGGAAAGGCCAGTCGCTTGCAAATTTTGCTGTTTTATTGTTAGTAATGGATTTCTTGAGACGAACCCTTGTGTAGACACCCCAGCACCACCAGCAGCCCCCTCCCCAGCACACTTCCCACCGGGTCTTACCTGCCCCCCCGCCTTCCCCTCAAGGTCAGACGCAGAAGACAGAACCCAAAGCAGCAGGAACTCTTCCCTCACCCACTATCCAAAATGCTATCCAACTTTCTGCTTTTAACTCCTAACCAACAAGTTGGTTGACAGGTTTATCGGTAATACCTGTTTAAAGAGAAGATCACCCACGCTAAATATGTTCATCTTATTGAAAAATAAGACACACAAAACCCTTTATTTCCAGTATGTGCAGGTTTTGGCTGCTTGATTTGTAAACCATCAGATCCTTTAATAATTCCGGGGAAATGAACTGGCTCCTAGCCCTTCACCAGCAATGTGGAGGTGATCATGTTACAGTCTGATTTTCCCATCCTTCTCAGCCACGGGCTCCCAAACCCTTATTACCACACTGTGGTGGTCACTAGTGAGATAGGGTCTCCAGATTCGGCAAGTAGAAGCACACAATTCCCGACTAAATTCAAATTTCAGTTAAGCAACAAATAATTTTTTAGTATGTCTATGCAAATTTGGGACATACGCATACTAAAAATTATTTGTTGCGTATCTGAAATTTGAATTGACCTGAGCATTTGTATTTTATCTGGCAATCTTATCACCAGAGACCATTGCTTGGGATTCACCAAACACTTTTACATCCACCCATTTCTTCTGAGCAAAGGGATTGGAAGTAATAAGTACTAATAATGGTAGCAGCTCACGCATTGGGCAGTCTATCAGAGGAGAAGGATGTGGGACTTCCTAGCATCTCAGAAATCCCATACGGGCGCAGGTCCAACTTGCCTGTGAGAAAGGAGACCAGCCATAGTGATAAGGGAGAAGGGAGGCAGTGGGCAAGGAGGTAACAGATCTAAGGGGGGGCAGGGCCTCTTCCAGGGACCACGACATGCCCAGATTGTCACGCCAGGAAGAGCTGACTCTGCTCAGTCCTGCTCCTCCTTCCCGAGTCTCCAGGAAAGTTGAAAACATGACAGAGCTTTGGAAACCACAATATTCAGACAGAAGAACTCAGCTGATTTTCAGCTTTCTTCCCTTTACCTCTTGGCCCAGGACTTTGACACAAGTTCTCCTAAAGGCTTGGCAAATATCTATAGGTGAGAAGTGGTTATAGGTACCTTGATAAGCTCAAAGAAACAGTTAAATCTGAGTGTGGATCATTTAATCACAGTATCTGGAATATATAAACATGGCACATATTATCTCCACTCCCTCTTTTTTTGTGGCCTCAAAATTTGATCCAAGTCTGGGAGTTAAAAAGTCCCATTTTGTGTAATCAGGTTCTGGTTGAACATGATTGCTGAATTATTTTAAATTGAAGACACATGTCTGGAGGCTGAGCTGTATGTATTATTTCAGGATGGTGTCCATTAGGTCTTATCCACAGGGGCTATCTTCAACTTTTGCCACATTCAATGCATTCTTTATACATCAGTATTTGCAAAATGGTGAATCATATATAAGGGAAAATTGGAGGGAATATGGTACTCGTTAAAGGGTGATTTTTTGAAATTATCTTGAATGCATTATTCAGACCCGCTTCCAGTCTCCCCTGCTAAGGGTCCCAGTGCTGGCTGGAAATTTTCTGGCGGAAAAAAAAAAAAGGCTATTTTAAAGACAATAACTGCATAAATAAACAAAAGCCTGCAGTTGCGCAAGACCCTTTTGCAAGGCTACATCTCTGAAAACTTTACAACTGAATCAACATTTATGTTAACTCCTTGTCAGCCCCCAACACTTGAAGTGTCTTAATTGCAGACCTAAATTGTTGCCGCTGCCATGGCCATGGGCTTTTTCTGTTTGAATGCATGTGTCCCTGAACTGAGACTTCTGTCAGACTTCACAAGGGCAGACAGTTGATTTTGTAAATTGTTGCATCATGTCAAGGGCTCCTGAAGGACTTGCAGGGCGCTGGCCGCAGGGCGCTGGCCGCAGGGCCGAGGGAAAGCCCAAGGAGAATCAGTCCCTAGGTCGGACTGCACCAAACACTGCTCCCCCCGCCCCCCGCTGCTCCCCCCCACAACGGACGTCCTCCATACTAAGACCCAGGGCATCTGGTGCGTGTGGTTGTTGGTTTTCACTGCTTTAGTGAGGTATAATTTCCACCCCATAGAATTTACTTGTTCAGAGTATACAGCTCAATGATGAGCACATTTACAGAGTTGCGCAACCGTGGCCACAACCTAATTTTAGAACAGTCCCATTATCCCAAAAGGAGCCTTGTGTCCATTTGCAGCCATTCCTCATTCCCACCTCCAGCCTTTAGCAATCACTGAGCTACTTTCTGTTTCTACAGATTCGCCTTTTCTGGATGTTGCATATAAATGGAACCATATAACATGTGGGGACTTTTTGTTGTTGATTTTGGGGGGGGGTCTGGCTTCTCTCACTTGGTGTGACTTTTTGAGGCTCATCCATACTGTAGCATGTATCGGTACTTTGTTTTTATTGCTGAAAAATATTCCAGCGTACAGCTATCCCGCCTCTTTGTTCAGTCAGTCACCCTGACGTGTCTGTCATAAATTGCCAGACATTTATTTGGGTTGCTTCTACGTTTAGGCCACTATGAAAAATGCAGTTGTGAATGTCCACGTACAAATGGGCATTTTAAAATGAATTTGGAAAACATAAAATAAAATAAAATGAATTTGAATGTTAGCGTCATCCGCAGTAAACTGTAAGTTACATTTACTTTGGATTCATTTAAGGGGCTACCCAGGCTTTTGTTCAAGCCGCCTTTTGGAACATTCTAGAATAAAGCAGGCTCCCGAGTACTTTAAGAAATTGTTATCAGAGTGAGAACCTTAGTAATTCCAGGACATGAAGCGGTTAAAAGAAAGGAAAAAGATCTGGAAATTTTGAGACTGAAAGCCACCCTCGGAGCAGCCTCAACTCCTTCCGTGCCAGCCGTCACCTGGAGTTTAAAGAGCTCAGACCCACACACGCCGGTCGCACAGCCCTTCCTTCTGGCAGCCTCGGTGCACGCAGCCCGATTTCTGAAAGTCCTGCTGACTTAAATAACGTGGAGGCTACTCAGGGAGCCGTGAAGTTGGAAGTGGCAGGGAGGTGAGCAGGTCATAACACGGGGACAGAGTTGTCACACTTTGTTTATTTTCCTGCCTTCGAAGGCTTCAGCGACTGATAGGAGACGCTGGCAATTCTGTCATCGAGGAATGAGCGTTGCACACGATGGGGAAGCAGCTCTACGGAAAAGTGCCCTTGCACGTTGCTCCCCAATCACCCATGTAGAGCTATGAAAGACCCACGTCATGAGAAATCCCTTTCCAGGAATCATCATAGAAAGCAGGCATATAAAAAGCCAAATGGTTTCTAGAATGTGCTACTGATCAAAGTCAAGCCCAGCATTCTTGTCCTGGCATGTCACTAACCTTCTCTGTGGCCTTGACCAGGTCGCTAACCTCACTGGGCCCTGGTTTTTTAACTGCAGAACAAACAAGTTGACATCCTGATTCTTGCCTACAGTTGTTGTTGTTGTTGTTTTCCTCCATTCAATATTCTGTTTCTCTGGCGACTTTGAAAACTTCTACTTTTGAAACCCACATTTAAAAAGTTAAACCAGTATTATCATCCTGTTAGCAATCAGCTTACTGATGTCAAGAGACACGATCTGGAACGCCAACTGGTGAATAATTAGCATTTGGAACACAATTTTTTTGAATGCCACACAGCGTCCCAGTGGCACTCCAACACTATTTGCAGATAGGAAAACTGTTGTTGATTTTTCAACATATTCTCTTGCAAGTTGTTTAGCTTCTTTTGTGTCAGAGTTGGGAATTAAACCAACATTTTAGGGCTTCCAGACCTTTATTGTATCAATTAATCCGGATTGCCTGGGAGCAAAGAAAATAATCATTCAAGGGCCTGTGTAAAATAATCCACCATAAAAACAAAACGAAACAAAACCTCTGACTCACTGGCCAAAAAAAGGCCATTTTTTTCCCCCTTGTTTTTGTTTTCTGGTTTAGGTTCTTATTGGAATGGTGAGATCTTGCTGGAGAAAGGAGTTGGAGGGGGTTATGTTTCCACAATAGGTGGTAAGGCTCTATTCTCCCAAGAAGAAAGAACATTCCCTGCTGAGAAGAATGCCAGCCAATCTTTTACCCCTTCTTCCTTGGTTGCCTGTGGTCTGTCTCTCACCCAGGAAGCAACGTGACATCTCCGGCCCAGCCTCTCAGACGCACAGCCAGCTGTTTAAGGTTGACGCTGCTTTCGTTAGGACTTTCAAGTACATCTCCCAATGGGAGCGGCCGTGTCTGTCCACTTCCCCACGGCGAGGCCCGCCATGGGGCTTACAGAGTCTCCCGTCCTTTCAACTGCTCCCTACAGAGCATTCCAGAGCCCTGGCATTCCGACTGTTCTTCAAAGCCAGTGACCAGCCCCATAGTGAAAGAAATCTGGGGACAGATGGTATGAAATTGAAATCGCATCATCACCAGCCTCTCCCAAATGCTGGCCTGTTGCTTTGGCGGAGCTCCACAAAGCTCCGTGGCATTCATGCTGCTCTGATGGAGGCCTGCGTCTTGAACGTGGACGCCCGAGCATCAGGGCTGGTAGAGAGGGGGCCCATTAAAGAGGAAATTGCGTTAATGTCGTGTGGTCCCTCCACGGCACTCAGAACCACATGTGCATTTGAAGAAGTCCACACGCCAGCAGACAAATGAGGAGGTCTCTTCTCACTTATAGACCCATCTGTTGTTGACGAACAACCCCGTAGCGGGGAGAAGCCATTCTGTGTTGGAAAGGGAGCCCCGTCCTTGAGATAAACACAGCTGTAAAGGTTTGTTTTGGTTTGGTTTTCTGATGGTCGTCTTTGACTTCAGCTGAAAGGTCACCTGGTGAGGTCCTGTGAAGCAAGTCCACGGCATGGGCGGGGAGACCCCGACTTTCTCTTTGGATTTGCTCTGGATGGAATAGCAAGTCATCAGTGGAGAGGAACAAAGCGAGAGCAGGAGGAAGGGTCCCGGTGCACCCTGGAGGGAGGGTGGGGATTCGCGGAGAAGCCTACACGGTGCTGGGCCCACTCCTTCCAATCGCCAAACTGTCATCCGTGCCCCCAACAGGGTATGCAAGCAATCAGGACGATTTGGTCGCTTGCAACTCCTAGCGCGATGGTATTAGTTTATTTTTATGGTGAAGAATTATACTTCCTCCTCTCTTAAATATTGCAAAACAGTATGAATATTATATAAGTCTATAAACGTAGAAGTATTTTAAATGGCATATTACATCTCTTCATGTTCTTAATCAAAAAAGCAAATGTAATTATTAAGAGATTAATATCCTTTTCTACCCCGGTGTCATTCCAAAAGGAGGGAGAAAGCAGGACATTTGAGGTTTGATGGTTTGTATTTAAAAATCCCTGCCTCTCCATCTATTACTTGGATGATTAAAAAGAGTCTGAACTTCAGTATTCTTATCTATAAAAATCAGCATAATAACAATAATTATGATGATGATGATGGCAACTTTAAATGATTATTATGAAAATGAAATGCTTCTTAAATTGTAGAGTCCTGATTGAAAGTTATTTACTATTATCCGTAGGAGGATAAAAAAAAACTCAGTAAATTCACCGAAGCATCTGGAAAAGGTTTGTCTTTGGTACGGGCTTGTCATTAGCATGAGAGGCAGAGAGAAACTGAAAATACCAAGGTGAGCAGTGAGCTGGTTTGAACAACTTCCTTGTCTGCAGCTCTCCTTCCGATCATCCCTCCAGCACGGCCTTGAGCATACTTCTCCGTGCTTCCGAAACGGGGAGATAGTGCTGTCAAAGAATCCAAAATCACGTCCGAGAAAATCTCCCTGCCATCTCCCATCTCTTCCAACACTCTTTCCTTGGAGATCAGACACATTTTCCTGGCAAGATGTTCATTACTCAGATGTTCCTTTGCAATTTCCTTCAATTTCTGCTCTCCTGCGGGTTAAACTACACCTTTCTTTCAGGATAGAGGGAAAACTTGAAGAATGAGAAATTGGAGTCCATTGTGGATGACGTTCTGGAATAGTGCCAGCAAAAATAGATTTTGACAAGATCATCTTCATCACGGTTGATTGTAAGTGATTCTCATCACTCTCTCACTCGTGTCATTGTAAAATATATATATATATACTGGAGTCCTGAGTTTCTAAATTAATAAACCCCTTAGCGACAACATACTCTTCCTCTAATAACTTATTCCTGACACAGACCCATTGTATGAACATCTACTGATCACAGGCTTACGTGGATCACAGTACTGCATGTCTACCCAGGGGGTCTGAATTACCCACACGTCTGTCAGTAGGGAGTACCCTGAGGTTTTCTTTGGTTACTTCACAGGGAGAAGGTGAGAAAGACGGGGCAGGAAACAGGCTGTATGATACTCAACAGAAACGGGCCCTGAGTTTGGACGAAAGGAATCTGAGATGGCATGTTATTTAAAGGACTATATCTTTTCAAGGTTACGCACCGCCAAAAAGCCGTATGAAAAGTACAGTCTTTGGATTGAGTTGGGCCTCATATGGATAAAGTAATGAGATGCTCTTAAAAATTTTCATTTTCATCCGGATGTTATAGAGACAAGCAATTGCTTTTGCAATCCTGCTAGCAAAGCATTCTGAAGCTTTTCTGAAGGGGGATGGTCAGGGATGCTTTTGAAATGTTGATAAAGATCCCTTGTCTAAGATAAAAACAAATACAAAACTTTGCCCAACAACTACAGGCATTTTGTGGATTGCCTGGATTTCATATTACAAATACCGAAAGTACTTCTCTAGCTTCTGAATTTACTCCCTTCTTAGCTACTTTTCACATGAATTATGGACATGTGAACAATGGAGGATCTCCTGACCAAAAAAAAAAAACCCCATATGTCATAAAGAGTTTATGATTATACGAGCAATAGTATTGATAATTAGTATGGTCATATGTGATAAATAGTAACTTTTGTTTCCAAAGCTTTTTTAGCACCAAATACACAGCAGATGACACGGACATCACCCCTGTGTTATCTTTTAAATATTATCAGTTTAATGAAAAAGAAATCTATTTTCTGGAAAGGATCCCCCCCATTCTTTGCTTTCCAGAAAGGGTCTATATCTTTGTGTCTTTCTATCTGTTCATTTCACTGTCGGTCACGACTGTAACAAACTCTTTCAGAGAGAAGAAACAAGTAAAATCAGCTGGGAGAACAATCTCAATTAGAAAATCCCAGATAAAGAAAAGAGCTAAAGCATAAAGTAATTCCTTTCTGTAGCAAATGATTCCGGACTAAATCTCTTCCATAAGAAACAAATTTTCCATGCAAATGAAACCTGGGTTTTATTTTTAAAGTATAGTGTTCTATTATTTTTGAGTAATGATAGGAAATGTAATATGCCAGAATTTCTTCCCATTTTTTTGAGAAATAAGATATATCAAAACTCTTTCATAACGTACGTCAAAAGCACATAAAATTCTTTTACGTTTTATCAAATGTTTACACTTAAATAAATCAACTTTTTGAAAGATGTTACCTTATTCTGGAGTGAATAGTTGCATAAATTCATACTCCTCTTTGTTAACAATTTTAAAAAGTATTTCTTAGTATAAAAAATCAAAAGCATCTCACAGCCAACTTAAACATTGAGAATTAATTTCAAACAACCAAAAATTATAAGAAAGGCATATGTTGGTTTTCATTTTCACCAAGTAAATTATGGTATTGAAAATACCTGGGTCAAGGGAGTTCCTCATGCCACAAAGCCTCCTGTGTTATTTACCGAAGAACCAAAAAAGAAAAAATAATTACATTTGGGCAGATTATATAGGTGACAATATTGTTTAATTGTACTTTAAATGGAATCTCCAAGGTGGCTGCTTTATATAAGAAAAGAGCCCACAAACATAAATTTTATAAGTGGACTGTTCTGCATTTGTAGAGGGAATTTTTCCCTTTCAGAATTACAGATACATAAAACCATGCGTCTCCGCTGGTGAAAGACCAGTAAACGTTGATGTGCTCTGTAAAAACTTAAATGCTGAAGGCCAATACTCACAAAATTTAATGATCTTTCTGCTAATAAAATCCAACTTCTTGAAAAAAAAACTAAGGAAAAGAAACAAAACATATACATTCTAAGTGTAGTATTTCCAAATTTCGTAGACTGGACTGTGTGAAATCACCTACTTTATATTTTTAGTTTGCTCATGTTTTTAAGGTCAATTCTATTCACAGAAATACTTGTGAATTACGTACGGATGTGCCTGGGTCATCTTGTCATGCTTTGCTTTGAAGGAAACCAGTTCTTGTTGAAAAAAATGACAATAAGGTAAAATAAGAATGAGGCTGGTTTTTTTTAAAGCAAAACAAACAAACAAAAAGAGGTGGGGAGGACAAAGCCCCATTACAACCCACTTTCTTTTATATATGTTTGCCATTAAATTCAGGGGTTTTATGTCCTGGGTGCTTGATCAATATCCACAGTGGACCCCTTACCGATCGGTTGTATGCTCAGTTTCTCTTTCGTTTTTTTGGAACCTAGCTCGTCTCTATTAGAATCGAATATCCCACTGGGTGGAAGGCGTCCCTGGCTGGCTCACAAAATTCAGAAAAACCCACAATTTAGCTTGCTCTTTGTACGAGTAGTGGTCACGCGGCTGTCAGGTAAAACACTTTCTATAGAAAAACTCAGGGCTTCGGTACTTCCACCATGCGGGCCTAGCAGTGGCAGGGGGTTACGGGAGGAGGGAGAGGCACAGTGGTTAATCTTGATGACTATGAACTCCTAAACTCTCTAGGATTGTCTAAGAAGATAAAATCATGACTCTCCTATGAATATAAAAAGAACTTGTTTCAAAGATTTTTTTTTAACTGATTAGTTAAATGAGGAAATAAG
Source organism: Potos flavus (assembly GCA_028534135.1). Classification (NCBI taxonomy): domain Eukaryota; kingdom Metazoa; phylum Chordata; class Mammalia; order Carnivora; family Procyonidae; genus Potos; species Potos flavus. Next base: position 49,153,571 of record CM052887.1, read on the forward strand.
TAAGATGTTGCCACCGGGCCAAAATTCAAGGAATCACACATATATGGGCAAAAAAGTATGCTGAGATAAATGTACATAGAACGGCAAATTTCATTATCACCAGTATTCTACAACTCGCAGAATTATATAGCTATAGATAGATATAGATATAGATATAGATATAGATATAGATATAGATATAGATATAGAAGCTGGAAAGCAATGAAAAGGGGAGATAAATGCACAGATGCATCAGAAAGGACGCTCAGTAACTTCTCTTCCATCTGCCACAAATTGTTTCACAAATTTTCCTGCCACTGTGTGTAACATCAGAGTCCGTCCAGGTCAGTCATATCCCTGATACTGTGAATTGGGGAAGAAATGCTGAATTCCAGAGAGCAATCCCCCACTGTCAATTAATAAAGTCTGTACCAGGGCTGCCCAACAGAAACACAATCCAAGTCACGAAGGCAGCCACACGTCATTTTACCTTTGCTGGCAGCCACTATGGAGAGGGCCACCCTATGCCCTATTTAAAAAAGAAAGAGAAGCAGTTACAATTAATTTTAGGAAGATGTTTAATAAATGTATGCAATCATACCATTTCAACATGTAACATATAAAAGAATTAATGCAGTGGTTTATATTCTTCTTTCTTTTCCTTGTAGTTACAAACTTCCAAAAGCCTCCGTGTATTTTACACTCACAGCACGTCTTCGTTCAAAGTAGCCACACTCCAGATGTTTTACTAGCCACATGTGGCCAGGGGCGACCAGAGAGCACAGGTCTATATAAATCAAACATTCATGAGCTAGCGAAGTTTTGCATTTTTCAAAATATTAATTAAAACGTTTGGGTCTATCTCAGCCCTTTCTATCCCTATACCATTATTTTTTAAGGTAGCCGGGTTCTCTGATTTCCTCATTTGGGAATGGAGCATGATCAACGTCCAGGGAAATGATCATTTGAAGTGCTTGTCTAGTGTGGCCCGGTGAATTTTCTCATTAGCAGTCAGTACTGTTGTCTTTCCCTGGGGAGACCGTACTCACCCCTGTGAGGTGAGCGATCGAGCCAGGGGCACACAGGGACGCAGCGATAACCATAGTAATAAACACAATATTGCTTTGCCTGTCACCTGAGTATGACAGCGCCCATCAAAAAAATTAACTTTTTTATTTTCATATCACCCTTGTGAGGTAAAGAGAGGAGGGACGTTTCCCATCATCCCCCTTTCACCGAAGAAAGACAAGAGACCCTTGGCTTCTTTGCAAGGGCGGAACTAAGAGGTAGCCGCCTCAGCGTCTTGTCTGGTGTGTAGACCTCGACTGGACACGAATGGCTCCCATTCAGGGTTCTGCCTCCCCAAGGGGGAAAGGCCCCTCTCCACAGCATCCTTGAGGCTACGGCAGAACGGCCTCCGTGCCAGGTGGGTGGGAGCAAAAAGGAAGTAGAGGTGGGCCCCTGCCTCTCTGTGGAGCCAGAGCAGGGATGGAGGGGGAACCTCCCTCTTTAAACCGACGTGTTCAAAATCTCTATATTTATTTACTGCTTTTTATTGGGACTCCTCCCCACAGGGATTTCTGAGAAAAGAATGAAAGTCCCAGGGTCAGACAACCCACTGGGATCGCTCATAAAAAGCTTGATTTCAGATAGTTCTGGAGTAACACTTGGAATTCTTCCTTTCCTAGTATAGTCTGGTGTTTTATATAATCTGAGCCAGGAGAATCAGCCATGGGACTGAGTGTGTGTGTGTGAGAGAGAGAGAGAGAGAGAGAGGCAGAGACAGAGTCAGAGTCAGAGACAGAGGGAGAGGGAACAGGAAGAGAGAGAAAAGCCTAAGGCTGCCCTGAGACCCAAGACCTTCCCCCTTCCCCATTTTCTTAGGACCCAGTGGCCTCTGATTGCCTTTCAATACCCAGCGTCCCAGCCCCTCCCCTCTCTTGAACTTTCAGAAGAGCATGCAAGTCATTCTGCCCCCCACCCATCCAGTCAGCCATTTCGTCTCTGGTGGCTGCCATTTGCAATCCTCCCTCGCATGAATGGTACTTTTACCACCGAGGGCACAGTCACCCCATTCAACGGGCAATGTTCGTCTGTATTTAGCATTAGCCGCTTAATAGTAACCTATTGAAGCTCTAGGCCCTATAATGTTTGAATAAGGAGGGGCAGCGTTCAGAAGAGACGACATGTGCTGAATTCAAGAAGGGGGCTATTGCTTTCGTACTATAAACAGAATTGATTATAAAACCAGAACCCAGAAAGGGCTCCTCACCCTTCGTTCTGGCATGAGGGGGTTTTGTTTCTCTGCAAGGCTTTCTCTGAGTGCTGGCTTCTCCAGGTTTGCACTGCATTCCAGGGAGGGAGATAGAAACGTAAGCAAACGAAGTGCCCCCAAAGGACCCTCTCCTCCCTCCAAAAAGCTTCTATTTTTAATTCTCTGCAGCTTTTAAAACAGTTGAATGGGGAGGTTTCAACAGTCTGTGGTGGGAGAGAATTCCTGCTTTCTCTAAGGACGCCCCACTTTAGATAATCCCAGCCGGCCACGGGACCCCGGGGCCGGGCTGCGCCAAAGGCTTTCTTGGCAGCTCCTTTTCAGCACATTCTGTCATCACAGAGTAACTTGTAACAACTGTGTCTTCCTCCCCACAAAGAAGAAGAAAGCATGTTTTGCACTGCTTGCTAACTGCAGGCAAAACATACCTACTTGTTCCCTGAGCTCTGATGCTAAGAACATGTTTCACCGGTGCCTGGGACGTTATAGGGGCGCTCGACTTGCAACCAGGGATCCGTAAGCTCTCGGTGGGGTTTCTCCTTCGCCCCATGGCCACGCCGCCAGGTGGGTGGCAAAAGGCAAGCCCCTCTTTGCCAGGTGGAAAAACGCAGCAGACGCACAGAACCCAGCAAGCGGTTTTCCCAAGCATGTATGGAGGATGTGAGCAGCAAAAGTCAACATTCCTTGCGCGGCTCTGTCTGGTTTGGGGCCTCGGGACCGCTCTGTCCGGAACACACATCACAGGGTGCCCTCCCTTGGGCATCAGACAAGCGCTGCTGCCCAGCTCCCGAGCTCTGCTCTGGGCAGGCATTTCCCAGCCGTCTGCTCTGCTCCCCGTCTGGTCTGAGGCCGGAGCAGCCGCGGGCAGCCCGGGTCCTGGGGACCACGGGAAGAGCAGCATCTCCTCGGCCGTCCTCTCCGTGATCCCAGGCTGCCTTGCTCGAGCTGCCCGCCTCCGCGGGGCACACTTTCAAACGGACATATTTAAGGCAATTGGCCATAGAAAGTACTAGACCCAAATAACCTCGCAGGGTTCTTAAGGACAGGACTCGAAGGGTGAGGAGGAAGTGCCAAATTAGCCGCGGGCGTGAAGGTGATGAGAAGGGCTTCAACAGAGTGGAGAATTAGACAGCCCGGATTTCAAAGTTCTCTCTGCCTCCTAATGTTACAGCCATTAAACCAAGAATTTAAATCCTGTGCCAGAAGGCTCTATTTCCTAATACAGATTTCTTACTTGGCAAAAGACTGCTTATAAACGTCTCCTCCTCTTCTCTCCAGCTTTCAGAGCTCAACTAAAGCCCATTTTATATTAAATAAGGAACAAAGCAGTAGAAACCAAGAGAGCTAATGTGTCCGGCCCATCCCCTGCCCATTATTTCATCTCAGCTCTGAACCCAATGAAGCTCTACTAGGAATTCCGCCCTGAACTTGCTGAAGAAATTGGGAGAGATCTGGAGCATATGTTTTCAATTCATTTACACTTGACTCATCAAACCGGGCTGCCTTTTTAAAAAGAGCTATTTGATGTTTAAGGAATTATTTCCACCTTTTAAAAGAAACCTTCTAGAGTCTTTCTCTGTCCACCACGGGAAGCTGCAGAATACTAGAAGAATAGAAACTCAAACACAGGAAGGTTCAGGGACGGTTCAAAACTCAGAGCCATGAATTTAGAGAGGGTTCAAAAGTTGGCAAAGTGAACCCTCTCATCCCTGCCCACAAATAATAAATAACAATCACAACAAGGAAGAGGAGAAAGGGAGAAAGCCACTGGAAAGCCATAAGTCATCCTGTCTCCAGCCTTACAGCTCTCTCCAATAAAGGAGGGGTTCTTCAGAGGACCTCGGCCGCGCTGCCTGCAGGGAGCCCCGCTTGTCTTCCATCGTAAATTACCTTGCCGGGGATAAGCTTTCCTCCAGGTCCGCCAGACAGGCAGCTCTGCAAGACCCATCACCCGGCTCTGGGCTGCTTAAATTATCCTTCATCTGGTTGTGACATCTGAAAAGCTAGAGGGAGGACGATCACCCCTGATCTGACCTTCCCATACCGCTAGGGTTTTCTTTCTTATAAAGGGTTGCACCACCAGAAATAGACACGACAGCGTCCTATTTGCAGGCAGAAATAGGGGGAGGAAATAGACCTTTCTATATGCATGTCCCAACAAACCGTAGGATGTTTTCAGACTCATCCCCTCTAAACTGAAGATGTCTCTTTTTTTTTTTTCATTGAGATGTGACCCTCGGTCCTTTCCCCAACGGACACAGCCATCCCGAGGCTTCCGATCAGAAAATAAGGAAATGAGGGAGGGCTGGAGGGAGATGTAAGTTTCCCTTCATCTGCTGCGGCTTTCCGTATGTGTTCAGATGGCTCCACACACAGACGGCCACGGGCCCGCAGGCATCTGAGGACCTTGACTTTTTGAGCAAATGGCAGCAGTGCCTTGAAATGTGATCAAGCCTTGGGAGCAGGTACCGGGCCAAGAGAAATAACTCTTCTCCACAAACAGTTCCATAGTAAATCAGAAAGCCTTTTCTTCCATATGTCACCTAACATGTTTGATTTGTCTGCTTTGACAGAACTGTGGCGAGTGGAGCGGCCCGTCGGTGAAATTAGAATGGGCCTTTGTGAAGGAGGGGCCGTCAGGCGCGGGAGGGCGCGGTGAAGGGTCCACGCGGCCGGCATCGCGCCTGCGCCTGCGGGCTGGCTCCGTGGCATGGAGCACGAGAGAAGGGAGCGAAGATCTCCGGCCTTCCAGGTTTGGCGCACAGCCAGCCAACGGGCACACACAGGAACAGCCCTATCGCCCGAGAAGTGTAACTTCTTTCTTTACTCCTGTGCTTCCCCTTGGAATTCTGCCTTTGTCATAAATGCGAGAAAATAACATAGGCCCATTGATTTTCGGTTCAGCTTTTTACTTCTGGAACACAAGATTTACACCAGAGATGGGAAAATGTACTCTCTCCAGTGTCTGCACCTCCCGAAGGGGAAGCCAGTGGATTTATTAGTGTCGTGTTGGCTAACCTTGGATCTGGTCATACAATTTGTTGTGAAGGGAAGAGCTCTTTACCTGGAGAAGGAACCCACCTTGATGTGGCCAACAAAACGGCTTTTGGATACCTACACTTTCTTTATTTAGGAAGAAGGATCCTGGTTACTAGCTGTGAAGCAGAGCACTCCCTTCCCTGAACCAGCTGGGACGCCCTATTACCATGGCATGGAAGAAGAGACTAGCTTCGCTTGTGGATCTCTGTGGAAAGTACACCATTTAATCCTTCCCTCTGAAGTAGGAATAATCTCTCCCCAGTGTTGCGGATGAGTAAATTGAGACTTGGACAGAAATTAAGCCACTACCCCAAAGCCACCTAATGGCAAGATGCACATTCAGTTTGCCATTGGTGAGATACATATACCTTAATTCTTTATTTTTGCTCATTTCCTCCTTTCTCTTTTAATATAAGGGAAGTGTAATACACATATATGAAAGTGCATAAATATTCAGCTCTACAAATTCAGCATCTGGATCAAGAAACAGATCGTTTCCAGCCCACAGGTGTCCCTCGTGCCCTCCTTCATGACTCACCCCCTTCAACGATTATACTCCTTTTCCTCGTTTATGCCAGGGCCTGGGGCAGGGGGTATCATATTTGGTTATGAGCATGAGCTGTGGAAGCAGCCCTCCTGGGCTGAAATCCTGCCATACCTTTCACAAGTCGCTTCACTTCTCTGTCTCAGTTTTCTCAACTTTAAAATGGGGGGATTCTCAGAACTCCCTCACAAGGTCATGGTGGAGGTTAAATGCTATAGTACATCTAAAGCGCTCAGGTCAAGGTGAATAGAAAAGCTCAGGGCTAACGCTTCAGGAAGCACCAGCTATTATCGTTGCTGGAACATTTGTTCCCCCTCTCAGAGACTCTCCAAGGGAGACAGTAGATCTGATACTAGAGCAAGGGAGAGGAAGACAGAGGAATTCCCAGCAACCCATCTCTAGGTTTGGGACAGGATTCAAGCCGAACAGGATGAGGAAGAGCTAAATTAGACAGCTTTTCAGTTGCCCAGAATCAAGTGTTCTGAGTAAAACTATTACTTGAAACGTGCTGCTTTGTACCTACACAAATGCCCCTCGCCAGAGAGGAGTAGGCACGCTCGCTGTCTCAGGTCATCCACGAGCTTTCCATGACCCTCGCAGTCTAGAATTCAATGGGGACTTTTAAATTTCCTACAGCAGAAAGAAATGGGCATGGGGTCTTTTCTACCCAATTCACAGCTTAATTCCTGGCATAACTTTTTAAGCAAAATAGACTCAGGCATTTTTCCATTTTTTAATATTTTTGCACCACTTGAAAAAATTTTTTTACCCATTTAATTTAGACCTTCTCAAAATTCTCTGCAGTGTAAATCAAAAGGCAACAGCTTGTTTAAAGCATAGATTCTGAGAAACCAGAAGCCTCCGGAAAATAAAAACACAAGATTGAGAACTTGTCATGCAAATTTCCTTTTTTTTCCCTCCCAGCCCAAAGGAAGGCACTTACTGCAACATCTACATATTTAATGAAATACTTAACCAAGCTATCAAAGTTAAAAAAGAAAAGAGAGAGAATAATAAAAACATATTTCAAATAATACTAAGAATGACAAGCATATGACAGCAATTTGAACCACAAGTTGACTACGATAAAGCATTAGCACAGTTTAAGTTCCCAATGAGTTTGACAAAGATCGAGGTGTGGTACATTGATTTGTTCAGTTAGGACTGGGTTCAGGAAAACTCAGAATGAACTAGAAAAGAGGCTCATGCTTGATTCCTCTCTCCCTCCCCCTACCTTTCCCCCTCATCCTCACCCTCCCTCTCTTGCCTCTGGTTTTCCTTTTCATATTCGATTGTGAGATAAGCAGACCAGAGGTACTATTAAACTCTACCGCTGTGCACTTTCCAGTTCTGATAGATCTTTGCAAGGCCATAGAGATAATGTTACTCACAGAGCTTTTCAACAGCGGGGCCATGTTGCCGGCCAGGCCCTCTGTCTAATGGGAACAGAACGCGTCCTTCCTGGGGGGCTGGCTGGAGCTGGAACGAACGGTACATGATGTTCAAGATAAGACAACGGAAGTTCCGAGCACCGAGCTTGTGTGGTTTAACCAAATGAGGTAAAACAAGAAATGGAAGGACAGTGAGAAGCTGCCTTATATGCAGCCTCGTGTCAGAGCTGGTGGGGGGAACTGGAGTCGGACAGCAGCTCCCTCAAATCCTGGTGGGATGGCCTCGTCCCTGCTCCTTAGCACTGCAGAGAGAGAAATATGAGAGGGAGCAGCTTTGTTACCTTTTAGGGATATCATAAATACCAAAGAGATCATTGTAAAGTGATTCTTAAAGATGAAGTAAATTGCATTTCTAATTTCTAGTCCAGCAGCTGAAGATTATGTCCACCCGTTTCTAAAACCAGGGATTACTGTTTGATCCCTTGGAATCCTCCAACCCCTTAGGCAACTGAGCTCACTCCGAACAGGATGCTGGCCATCATGACAGCCATGGGAACTGGCCTCCAGACTTGGACTCAAGCTGACCCAACCGCAGGCCACATGACCAACTTTCTGTCCAGAACGAGCTCTCATCACCGCCACCTTCTTCTGAACCTTGGGTTCCTCATGCGGGTGAGAACATTATGAGTTCCTGCCTCATGGGGCTATTTCTACTCAACCTGCTGCAGCCTACAGGTGAGCGGCGTGACAGACGTCCCTGGCCGGAGCTGGCTCTGTGACCCGCAGCAGGTCCCTTCACTCTCTGGCTGTCCGTTTCCTCCTCTGTAAAATGGGAAGAAGAAGACCTACCTCGTAGTGAATTCAAAGGCATGTAACTCTTGTTTGGACTTGGCTTCTCGGTTCTGACTCACGTTTTCAGTCTCTCTCTTGTTCGTGGACATCTGGCAGGAGCCAGTGATGCCCCCCGGCTTCCTCCTCAGCTCTCCTCCATGGACGCAACTTAGATTCTCCCCGTATAGGTCAAGGGGCTCACACCAACTCAGGTCCCACCAACCTGGCTAGAGCTCACCATCCCCCGCCAGGGGAAGGGGGTTGTGGGGTATGGACTGACCCCTGTCAGGAAGCCATTGCTAAATAGATAAAACGGGGTCTCCTCAGCCCCTAGACCCTCCTCCTTGACTCATTCTTTATGCTGCCTTCTGGGACGGTGCCCTTGGCCTGGTTTTTCAGGTATTCCTCTCAGTAAAGCATTTTTTGAGCACGAACACCAACACAGACTTACAGATTTATACATTATATACACCCACTGTTCGGCTGATATGTTTTGGGCACCCTGAAAGCACACAAGCAGTTCCAAAAGCCCAAGATCAGGTCCACCGGCCAGGATGAGCCCCCATTCCCAGCACAGGAACATCGCCCCAAGTCAGGTCAGCTCTGTGGACAAGTGTCCTGTGTCGTCAAGCAGGGGCCCTACTCAAAAGGGTCCCTGGCTTGGTTAGATCACAGATGTCACCATCTTGAAATTCTTCACATTTTTATCCTTGACCTTGTGAGGTCCAGTGGGACAAGGGAGCAGGCACGTGGGCAGAGAAGGCATGCAGAATATGGGCGCCCCCCGTTCCCTGCTCCCCTATTCACACATAGCTTTGGCAATGCCTCACGGGCCCAGCATTCCGGCGGGCCCAGCATGTGTTGGTGTTTAACGAGGCTCAAACAGAGTACAAGGTAAGCGTGTTATGGAAGCCATCTGCTTCCAGAATGTGCTAGAATGTGCACATTTCAAGAAGTGAAATAAAAACAATTGAGTTAGTTTTGTGAGGTGTTTCCACTCTTCTGGTAAGAATTAAATTTGTACACATGTACGCAGTAAGAAAAACAAATTGCATAATTTTAGTGATTTCGCAGAGACAAGTTAAGTGCTCTTCTATCCCCATTTAAAATTGGCATTCCACGATACAAAGATGAATGGTATAATTCATGCTAATAATTTAAAATTCTAATTTTTGTTGACTTAAAATGACATCAGACAGAAATAAAAAAGATCATGACAAGTTAAGAAAGAGGCTGTGAAGAAAACCTTTTTTTCTATTCTAGTACTTTCAGTGCCCTTTCTTTCTTGCTCTTGGAACGAGAAGCTTCACTATCCTACACTCTAACCGACTTTGCCTCCGGTCCCCGGACCCGTGTCCAAATGACCAACCCATCTCTAACCAGAGTGAGTTCACCCTACTCCCCTCTCTCACTGGAACAAAGAGAAGATTCCGCCTCTGTTTTGCCTCAGGAAGAGATCTGTCCTTCCGAGACCATGGTCCCCATATCCAGTTGCTTCCATGCTTCATATTTCATTCATTCAACAAATATTTGTGTGTTTATACAGTTAAAATAATGAGATGTTAAGTATGTGCCCAAGAGAATAAGCACTTCTCCCACCCGTTTCTGACATAGCAGAAACTTCCTGCCTCAATGGAAAGATCTCAGTTCGGAAGAATACTGCTAGGGAACTCGGGGACTGAGCCCTAGGAGAACCACCCCTCGGCATTTTTCACCCACACCCGGGAGCTAATGATTTCCAGGGGTGGCCACTGCAAAGAATTCAGGGGAACGTGGGTCACTGTGTCAAGGATCCTGTCAAGAAGAGAAGGTCACCAGTTCCAAATATTTCAGAGGTGAAAAGGTCATTCTTATAAATACCGTATCCTTCACATTCAGCACACCACGGTACGTGCTTTGTCACAGTTTGGTGAGCCACCAGCTGTCACCGACAGAGCCTCCGTCCAAAGGAAATTTCTCAGTCTTCACCAGCCAGATGTCACTCTCACATCTTGGTTGACAGCTTCGTCCAGGAGTGGGCATGGATCCGGCTTCTTCTTGTGGAGTTGACTGAGTGGTTCAGAAAGGGTGGTCCGGGGACCTCTGGGGCTTCTAGAGATCCTTCCAGTGGGTTCATTCAGTTAAAACCATTTTCTTAATAATCCTGGAATGTTATTTGCCTTTCTCACTTTCATTCTTTCATGAGTTTACAGTGTCTCTTTCTAGAAGCTATAGTACATAGACATCTCTTTGCTCTGATAGCTAATGAGTGGAATGGGTATTCTTGTATTTTAAAGATTTCTCCATTTTAATTTCCAATACAGTTAATATTTATAAATGTCAGCTCTCCTAGGTCATCAATAATTTGGGGTCCTAAGTCCAGAACGTTTGAGAAGGGTGGGACTAAGCGAAGTTAGGTACCTACCACCTTTTTCATTTCTCCAAAGACAGATCTACTCTCGCCTTCCCAAGCCAATTCTTTCTCACAGACCCAGCAGTTTCCAGTGATCCTTATAACTCACTAAGGAGATTGCCATGTCCGTGACCAACAGGCAGACGAGTATAACTCAGCCTTGGCCACTTTGGCAAGCAGAATACTGAAGGTGGACACCGACCAGGCGCTGCGGAGTGACCCTTCACGTGACACAAGCCACGAACCACGCTTTACGTAAGCAAGGGGATTTAAAATGTCTTTGCAGAAAGAACAGCCCAGTATATATTAATTTTTCAAGTACATTTAAAGAATATAACTGGGTTTCCCAAACCATTAATTAATTAGCAAGCTAGATAAATTGCATCCAACTGGGCATATCCCTGGAAAAGGAAATCTCTACTACTCCCTAAAGAATGTCTCTCTCTCTCTCTCTCTCTCTCACACACACACACACACACACACACACACACGCACATGCGCACACACACGCACACACACAGGAAACCCGTCAGGGACACATATGGTATTTAACGCATACCTATTACAGGACAACCAACGCTTTACCTTTTCATGAACTGTGAGTCATTCTGCCCCAGAGAGGGCTTTTGGAGCTTCATAAATATTGATCATATGCCCTAAATTCTAACAGGCAGTTTCCTTAAATATGAATGATACTTCTCAACTTCACTCTTTATTCTCCATATTCAGTCACAGCGTTGACCACCGTGGAGGGAAAAGACATTCCGTGTAGAGAGGCTCCTGCTAACTGAAGCCGAGCCACTTCGAATTCCAAGTTTGTCTGCCTTCCTGCCTTCCTCCCTGCCTGCCTTCCATTCATTCATTCATTCATTCATTCACAACCATTCCTGAACCATGAGCCAGGAATTGTGCTGGGCCCTGAGAGCACAATAACAAATAAAGCCAAATGTGCCCTCAAAAGAGCTCACGTTCTTCTGGATGTTGAATAGAATTTGTTCTAAAATTGATCTCAGTGGTGTTTAAAGTGACACAGGTGAAGAAAATATTAGAACTTCTAATTTGTTATCTTGTGTCTGTTTCCTGGTATAAATAATATATATTAGTTTAGCAGTACATGCATCAATTATAAATTAAAATATCAACCACTGAAAGTGAGGACCCCCCAAATTTTTACTGACAGGGTGTTGCAATTCAGAAAGGTTGGGGACACGGATTGAACACACTTTGCTAGGCCTTCTTTTTTAGTCCGTTGTCATCATGAGCCCTTCCTTGGCTGTTCGGCAGCTCCCTGGGAGTTCATCATAAAATTAGTATATGCTCTTATTTGGTTGGTCTGTAAGGGAATGAAGAGATCTAGACTAGATCTGTTCTTTTGCGGAAGCAGCAGGGGCCAGAGCAGTGACTGACTTGCCTAAGCCCTATCCCAATTTGGTGAAGGACTTAGCAATGTTTTTGAAAGTGTGATTCTGAGTCACCATCGCAGCGGGAGAGGCCTCGTGGAAATGCAAAATGCTGGCCTGAGGACCTGGACGTTTTGGATCTGAATCTCCAGGGCCAGAGGCCCCCCTGGGCTCGAGGTTCCGTGTTTACAACAAGCTCCCCAGGAGATCCCGAGCCCTCTGGGGGCTGCGGGAGTGGAAGGTGGAGACCTGGCCAAGGTTCCTGGGCTCCCAGCGCCAGGGTCTCTCCTCCAGGCAGATTGTCACGGCTTTGAGAGCAGGAACTACGGGGTTCAGGAACAGATGTGCCGTGTGGTTTGACCCGAAATAAATGGCTGTGGGTTGCTGATTGGGCTAATTCTGGGACTGTTTCTCAGGGGCTTGTTTTTATCTCTTCCTTTGATGTTAGGCTGTTTGCCATCATTTCTTACTGCCTTTAGTGTGATCACTGCTAATCTCTCTTCCCTTTTTCCTCATCTCCCCTCTACCTTTCTGCTTTTAATTTGTTGTGGGCTGGGAGTCTACCTAAATGGGCTTGTTAGGAGTGTGTGTTAATTAAGAGTCAATTAGACATAGTTAGAGTGCATTGCTTTGTGACTGGTGTTTCCGGGGCTTCGAGCCTGCCTTGCTTCCTTCCTGCTTCTCAACTGAGTTCCAGAAGGCAGAGGTTGAGGGACGCCTGACCTCTGGATAAGTGGGGCACTGGGATATTTACTTTCTTGTCACATTTCACTGCTGTCAAAGCTCAGAGAGGCTGGCCAGCCCCTGGAGGAGCCGGTGTGCTTAATGATTCAGGACACCTGGGTCTGACCCCTCCTCCTATGTTTCTCTGGGCTCAGACTGATTTACAGGAAGAGGGGACGGGATCCAGGAGGCAGGATAAGGGCAGACTCTCCGGGGTGGACCAGGAAGTAGGTATCGGCTCCTCTGAGAAACACACTAATTTCCAGTTCAAGAAGGGTCTAGGTCTGTCCCCCTTTACTAGCTGCTGGGGAATGTCAGCCACGACACCCACAAGGGTAAATCTCTCAGGGAGTTATGGGTGGAGGGCCAGCTCTAGCCTAGAAGGCACAATCAATATATTTAACACTCGCGCTCGTCCCACACGAAAATACTGCTATATTTTTTTAAGACCTTCAGTGGATAATGATATCTGTAGAGCCTAAACTTTGTGTGTGATGCCATTGTTAGATGATGTAAAGACCAGGATGGTAAAATTTTCATCTTCATCTAGTATCAGGAAATGAAAATTAATTGTCCTCACGATGCCCCAGGATCCTTCCCCCTTCCTTTATTATACATAAGTATACAATCTTTTGAGCAGAGACAACTCTTCCATCTTTCCAAAGTTACAAAATGACCAAAAGAAAAACAAAACGGGAACCCAAAGTCAATGTTATTTTACTTCATGCGGTTCTGTGCTTCTTATGAGCTAATTTCTTGTTTTCCCCAGGAAAAGTAACATCTTTAGCTAATATCCTAGGTTGGGACATGCATGACTGAAGCTTAAGTGTGTGTTTATTTTTAAAAAATAGGATTTGAAAAGAGGCAAAAAGCAAAAGGTACTTGTAAGGAGGGAGGGATCATCCCGATCCATTTTCAGTGCTTAATTACAAATCTGCTCCAACTAATTTCCTTATTGTGCCCACAGCTGTTGTTCCTTTGTCACCAGTTTATTTTTCTTTGAAAATCTGAAAGGCATCAAGGCTCGCCCGAAAGTCATCAGGAGCAGAACTGGTGTCCCAGATGCCTCATTACTGGTCTCGTTTACAAGCCTGTTTGGTTGTTTATGTCTTGCATTCAAATCATTTATTTTGTTCAAACCCTCTTTTGCTTTGAAAACGATTTTAGAACACACCGGACTGTTTTATCACTCAAGCGTTTGTCTTGCTGGGTAACAGAAACATCATGGTTTAATCAACATCACAATTTCCCAATAATCTCTGGGCAGGCCTTATTTGGTCAATACCAAAAAAGCGTAGAGCTCCAAAGGCTCTTTCGCAATGACCCAGGGGGTCTGAGTGTCTTTGTTGGAAAGCAAAAACTGTTGTTCATATGAAATCATTGTGATTTTGGAAGACGCTATCTGTAACTCTAAATGTCATATGGGATGGTTTAGAACTTGCAAAGGCTTTCCCCTCACAGCCAAGAAGATTGGCTGCTAAACCTAGTCGAGGCCCTTGCAGAGCTGGGTACTGTGGATATTAGTAAGACGCGTTGTGTGGCGGGCAACACGGCTGAGAGCCTACATGCTGGTTCCTGGGAGGGAGTCGGAGAGACCTCAGTTCAAATCCTGGCTTGGGCGAGTTTTCTTAATCTCTGATGCCTGACCATTCCCGACTGTAAAAGGAAAATGAGTAGCATCTAAATGCTAGAGTTGAAATGAGAATTACATGAGCTAATGCTTGGCAAGCCCTAGGCAAGAAGGTCAGTCATGCGGTCAGCTCAATAAATGAGAACTATTATTATTACCGTTAGTATTGTTTCGCCCAATATTTGTCTCATTTTTGGCGCATATCAGTATTATGAGACACAATCTAAGCTGGTATCAAGTGAAAATTGTTATTAACTGCTCTAGGTGGGTGACTATATAATTTATGGTCGAAACCAGGACACTTAGAGAGTGAAAATATGCACTCTTAATAATGATGCCGGGACAATAGGCATAAATTGGGACCATCCCAGGCAGATCACAACATATGGATCCCTTGCCATAGGAAGCTCAAGCCAAACATTATTAGAACTGGAAATAACCTTTCATACTTTCTGCTTCCACACTCTACTTTTACATATGAGGAAGATGAAGTCCAGAGCAGTGATGTAATTTACCCAAGGTCACACAGCTAATGATTGAAACCTGAGTCTGAAATGTCAGGTCAGTCCTCTCATTTTAACCTCAGTGCCTGGCCCACAAAACAGTCTTGTTTCCCAACATCTTTGGCAAGACTGGACACGATTTTTCTTCCTTATTTCTTCTACTGAAAGAGTCCCACACCACCCTACTCTCTTTTTCCTCCGTTTTCCACAGAACAGACCGCAACCTGGACAGAACAATCCTCTTGTCACTCTTTTAACCGACATCCCCCGTGCTGTTGTTCAAGGTCATTTTCCCATTCTATTGATTTAGTCATGGGTTGGAGGAGAAAGAGCACAACTGGTCCCTCCCTTCTTTCTATTAAGAAGTTCTTTTAGGACACTCCTGATTATTCTTTGTTCCTTTTTCCTTTGGGACCAGTGAGTTACAATTAGTTCTTTACCAGGATACCCGCTTTCAGTCATTTTTCCAAAACATATCGCCGGGACACATTTGTTTCTAAGCGCCCCAGAAATTGTGCATGTGAATATATGTGAATATATTTAATCCCTGTTAATTATACCTTATGTATAACATTTACGTTTTATCAATTTCAGCAGCTTTCATTTCAGGTGATTTGGTTAGGTTATTGAGACAAGGCAAAAATTCCGTATGCAGGATGTGACGTTAAAGAGACAAGGGAAACAGACGACCAGAAATCACACGTGTCAGGCCCTGCTAAGGGGCCGCCCCAGCCTCTCTCTTTAATGAAGACCACATTTTATAACCGTGCTCCCATGCAAATGCAAATTTATGTAGATTGTTTATTTAGACCCGTGCTTTTGTACATCAATCTCCATGTTCACCCTCCTCTCTTTTTTGCCTTGAAAGAGATAATGTGGTTATTCCAGTCATATCTCTCTGGGGTTTATGGTCTGGTGTGCCCATAAAGATGACAAGCGGGGCATTTCATGGGCAGCAGACTTCTGCGCCCCTTGCCGTCTGTGTCGAACGAGGGGAAGCACAAAGCTAACGCGATGAGAGGGGTCACGTGTTTCCCTCCCCAGTGTGTTCAGTGAGGAGGAAGGCACACGCCTTGACAGTCACACAGTTCCTGGATCCCGCCGCGCATCCGCTGGGAGAATTTCCAGCGACCACCCTTCCACACCCTTCCAAGTTAGTGAGCCTGACACACCGCCTCTCCACACAGTGTTTTACACTTAGATCTACCTATAAGGATACACAGCACAGGGATCTTTTCATAGCTCTGATTAAAAGCCCATTTTTGGAAGAAAGAACTAGGACATTCAGATGGAGGATTGTATTTGCTCAGAACCTGGTTAGATTGAGTAAGAACTCAAGACTATGAATGCTGAGAAGATACAGTGTAGTGATTTCATTTAAGAAAGCAAAGTAAGTCATGGTTAAGAGCACAGACTGATGTCAGATAGACTTGAGTTCAAGCCCTGTCTATATCACTGTATGACCTTGGGCAAGTTACTTAACCTTTCTCTGCCTCAATTTCCCCATCTGTAAATTGGGAATGCTTAGAGGCTCTGCTTTGTGTAGTGCTATGAAGATTAATGCAGTGAGGCATGTTAAGTCCCTTGGCCTAATGATTGTCACCTTGGAAGAACAAAAGAAACGTAGGCAACAATTTTTTCATACGGTGCAGGAAATAAAAGGTGACTGATATGTTTTGTTTTAAAAAA
>CM052887.1:49170463-49191038 GCA_028534135.1 Potos flavus
ATTCAGAGCCAGAATGTCTGACGCTAGAGCCACACCATGAGTCTCACCTTCTGCAGCCCATCTGCACATGACCGACCGTAGCCCCAACAGTGGCGGCGGGCGCGGGGCTCCCGGCTGGAAGCCTGCTCCTGGCCTCGCGGTGGAGGCGGGTAGGCCTGGTGAGAACCCGCCCAGGCGGAGCGAGGCAGGCGGGCCGGGAGGGAAGGAGCCGTCGCCACTGTGTGAAGTCAGGCTGCCTGGCTGTCCCCGCACCGAGGGGGGTGGGGGGGCAACTGGGCATCTCTGGCCAGGACTGTGTCCCCAGCCCCAGCCGCGCACCGATCTTGGGGCTTCGAGAAGCTTACGGTACTTGACCATTGGGCCCAGGGGAGTTATCAGGAGGTAGCGAAGAGCAGGAAGGCTGCCAACTCGATGTCAGAGTTCCCAAGCGGAGGCCGGGCTGCGGAGCCGTTTGGGTGGTCCAGAATTGGTGCCTTCCCAAAACAAGCAGGGGCCGCCTACGTTCCCGGGGGCCTCCCGCCGCGGCCCTGATCCCGCACCCCCGGCGGCGGCCTGGGCTTCCAGAGCTCGTTAGTGCGCGCCCAGAGGAAGCTGTCCCGTCTGGGCAGAGGGGGTCAGAGGAGCAGGCGGGTGGGACTAGCGGCGCTGGAAGCCGCCCACTCTGAGGGACTCAGCAGAGCTGGCTGTGGGCAGGGAAGGACCCTGGAGCCGGCTGAGGGGCCGACGGTGCCGGCTCACCTGCCGCGGACACTAGCAAGTCGCACGCACACAGATTTCCGTGCTATGACAAGGACTGAAGGTCAGTCAGACCTGGGTTTGAATCCCAAAGCAATGACGGGAGCAAACAGTGCTAATTTCAGAGAAGTTACATGTCACGGGCAGCTGGCCTGCTGTGCATACCTGACGACGGAGAGCCCCTACTCAAGTCCGGGGCTGGTGTTCAGCCCCTCAGACCCCTCGGCTTAGGGCGACAGCTTTCTCGCTCTTCTACTCCTCAGCTACCAGCCTTCCCTGCGCCCCCAGCTTCCTGACTGAAATGGAACCTTTCTTGCTACATATTTGTAGGCCATTGCTCGGGCATCCTGGTGAGCCGGGCTCACTGCTGTGTGTGAACCCCCACCCCAGCACCCCGCCCCCAACCTCAGCACCGGGAGGCTCTGGGGGACACTGAGCAAGCTCACGATGCCCAGAGCTTTGCCTCTCCAGACTTTTCCAGTCTAGAAAGCACAGTGAGACTCTCCAGAGGAAAGAGACCCCGTGGATTGTTTGCTCTCCCCGCTTCCTGCGGCGCCGGCTCCAGCAGGCTCGCAGATGGCCCCTCCGAGGAGGACTCTAAGGCAATCGAACCCTCACAGGACTGGGCAAGGTGTAGAAGTCGGGAAGGAAGGGCCATGATGATCTGAAAATGCCTTCTTTTCATTCCGCTGAAAGTTTGGCTTCAGTTTGGGTCGAAGGTCAGGCCAATGTTGAAGTTCCCCCTCCTGGGTCACCCCAAGCTGGGAAGGCAGCCGTCCTGGGTCACCCCGGCGCTGGTCTTCTTGTCATCACCCCGTCCTGCCCCTTCGGAGGCTGTGCTGGGATGTTTTGCTTCTCCTGATGTTAGTCAAGCCCTACGGTCACTGGCCCGTTATGGCCGGCTGCCCACCACATCTGTCTTTCTGTCTAGTCGGCCGACGCCAGTCCCCTCCTGGCCACCTTCCCGACCCTCGGCTTGTCTCTGCGCCCACAGCAGCTGAGCTGAGAGCAGCTCTGAGCACCATGCCTAGCGGGGCTTCTCTAGGCTTTCTTTCCTCCCTCCCTCAATAGACGTAACAACGGAGAAAGTATGGAAGGGCTGGCTGGCATAACTAACATGGGGCAGCCTCCATCTGGACCAGAAGGATGGAATTAGAACCACGGCCTGCTCTGGCTATAGGAGCTCCCCATAAACATGATTCAACTCCCCAAGGTGCTTGGGAGCCGGAAGGGTCTGGAGTGAGGAGAGTCACCGGGAAGGGATTCGAGGGCCTCGAGATGAATTCTAATGCACCTGTGTGGCGTCTCCTGTCCACGCGTTGTACATAACGATTTGTTCCAAAGACACAGCTACCAACTGCCTTCCTGGCTTGCTCATGGCTCCTGGAGATTCCCCCAAACCCAACAGCATGTCTGACCTCCGCCACTACCAGGCACTGGGCATGGTGTACTAACTAAGAGCTGGACTCTGGAGCCAGACGGTGTGGGTTTGAACCCCGCCTCTGCTGCCTATTAGCTGTGTGGCCTCAGGCGAGATACTCAACCTCTCTGTGCTTCCATTTCCACATCCATATTACAAAGGTGATTATAGAGCATGCGCCATGAGGTTGTTAATAAGAATCAAACACGTTAACATCTGAATAGTGCTTGTATCAGCACCTGGCACACAATAGGTGTTAGTATAATATAATAAATATTCAAGGAGCCAATGTCAATTTTTCCATAGACTATATGGGTAAATACTGGGAAGCTGCTCTCAGCTTTCTAGATGGCGGGGTTGAAAGTCACCTAGAACACAGTGGCAAAACACACAAACAGAAGCCACTTGACATCTCAGCACTGGAGAGAGCTGCATGCTTTGCTCTCTTCTCCTATAAAATGGGAAACAAATAGGAACCTCCACATAGAATTTTGGGGGGAGGGGAATTAAATATTTCACATAACTTTATAGCATTCTCAGGAGAGTACATGGAAAAATATTCAATACATGTTTAGCTATAATTATTATTATTATTATAGCTGAGAGGGGCCAAGGAAGGAAAAGAATTATTCTTGGATACGTGCCCTCCAGGGGCTCTTGGCAATATCTGGAGTCATTTTTGGTTGTCATAGTTAGGGGGTTGCTACTGGTATCTAGTGGGGAGAGTCCAGGGATGCTGCCCAACATCCGACAGCGTACAATTCAGCAGCCCGGCAAGAAAGAATTATGCATCCCAGAATGTCCAATAGCATCATGTCCGTAGAGCACTACTGTGATCTAACAAGTAAAGGTAAATGGGGTAAATGACTTATTGGGACCATGATCAAAATATGATTGATGAACTAATTGAATGAATGAATGAGTGTGGATGTCCTCACTATACTAAGTATCTGCTTTCTTCCTTCCTTAGTTCATTTATCAAGCAACTACTATGTGCCAATCACTACACAAGTCTCCAGGAATTTAGAGATAAATAAGACTTAGCCTTTTCTTTGCGAAACTTGTAGTCTGGCTGAGGACACAGACCCGCTAATTAATCCCCTCCTGCCCCCCGCCCTCTATAAATAACACTACCCTTCCCCTTGTTGCTCAAATTAAAAAAAAAAAAAATAGAATTCTTACTTCATTTATCTCTTCACTCACCCACCTCATCCAAACCAACAAAGTCCCATTGAGTTTACTTCTAAATCATTATATCCTTCATCTTCATCTTCATTTCTACCAGTATAATCCAAGCCAGCATCTCTCTTTGACCCACTGGTCTCCCTGCTTCCACTCTTGTCCTTTACAATTCATTCTTCTTGTTAAATGAAAACATGTCACTCGTATTCCTAAAACCAGTGGCTCCCCACCACACTCACCATGACTACCAGGACCATTGCTCTCAATACTCACTCTTTCCCTTAGTAGAATTTTGTATCCATATCCTTGCAATGGCGTCTTGTTGGGAAGAATGTATTTCCCCGCCCCTCGACCTTGAAACTGGTCATGTAACTCCTTTGGCCAATGAGCTGTCAGCAGACACTCTGCAAGCAGAGGCTAGAAACACATTTGCACAGTTCGGCTGCCCCTGTCTTCCTGCGGCCCACAGGAGATACCACACCCTGGGAACTCCTAGTCCAGGGAGGATATGCGTGGAGACATGCGGAGCCGGAATGAGCCCAACCTGAAGCCACCTACCCACACGCCTGCAAACAGAGCTGTTCCAGTGGCAATTTCCATGTTTGCACCTTAACCCGGAACCCTTTTCCTACTGTAAACACATGTATTCCAAGTTTGATTTCTGTATCAGGATAACCCTGAACATGCACATTTTTCTCTTTGAAGATTTGAGACTTCTTAGGGAAATCCATGTATTTACAAATAAAATTTAAAGTACTCGTACAACTTTGCCTTAGAGACGTGGAGTCAGAAAGCTTCTGCTTGCATATGATTTACTTAATAACTAAGCACGGTGATGGTGATGAATTTGAATATTATAAAACTTGGCTGATTTCAAATCTATTAACGAATTGTTACGATCGCTTGTTTAGTCGTATAGGGCCCCTTGCTTAAAAGGGCCCCATGCTTGGTCTAATTGCTCTGTTACTATTTTGAAGTTATTAGTTTGTTTCAGAAGGGCTCCACATTTTTATTTTGTGCCAGGACCCCAAATTATGTAGCTGGTACCCCCAAAATGAATGCTCGTAATTATAAATTACTGAGTTTTGTGTGGTTTCATTCATATATTCTTCCTAGTATCTATCAACTTCTCAGATGATGTGGCTCACTTCTTTACTCATTACCACCATCTCCTTCCAACGGAGCATAAGCCCCACAGCAGCGAGCACCTTGCCTGTCTTCTTTGTCTTTGTAGGCCCAGGGCCTGGAGCATCACGGGCTTTCAATAAACACTTGTTGAATAAATAAGTGAACAACTTCTCTAGTTTCTAGAATCAGGCAAAGCGCTGTGAGAACTCCATGGACAAAAACATTGGTTCTCCCCAAGGAAGAAGGTTACAGAAGAAGCAATGCTCCAGCTGTGCCTCTCCCTCACTCACCCTTTCCCATCTTTTGCCTATTCAGAATGCCCAATGCTTCAGTGGAATCTTCTAGAAGTCATCTCCTAGCAATCTAGTTGAAGGAAAAGATAAGAAAGGCTTCTTTTCTTGGCTTCTTTTCTTGGCCTCCCTTGCAGAGGTTTGTGCCATGTGACTCATGCCGGTCGATAAGATAGGAGCAGAAAGAAACTGTGCAATAACATCCACTTCACGGAGATGCCCTAGGAAGGCAATGAGCTAGCTTTGCACGTAGAGGATGTAGAACCATGCCTGACCCAGAGTGAGCGCTCCATAAATGCCGGTCGCGGTCAGCATGACTGTTCGAATTCCCAATTTCGTACTCGTTTCGGGATTAGTCAGGAATCTTCCACTGTTCTTACAACCATATGGCATCATGGGCTTCTCATGGTTGATTCAAAGCTTGTTTCTTACTATCGTTCAGCAGAGTTCGTTACCATGGAGGAAACACTGCAATGGACGGAGTAACTAACCAGGTGCCTCCTCATCGCATTCCAGCTCCCGGGGGCAAAGGTATCCGTGGGGCCTTGGGAGAATGCATTCAGCTCAGATCTGACATTAAGACTGCACTCAGTTTGAGGCTTGACCGAGCACCGGCATTTCTCAGAGCACTTAGAGCCCTATTAGAATGGACAGAAGCGTGCACAACTTTTTAGCGATATCTAGCTCCCTACTCGCCATATTTCCAAAACACTCCGCTGTAAAGCTGGGGCCAGTTATGAGAGGAAAAGAGAGACCGAACAAAAGAAAATGTTTCCCCTAGAAAGAAACTGATCTTAAAGTCATCTTGGGTATTCGTGACCCTACCTTGCATCTTTCATGCATGACCAGATGGTACAGAATTAGCGGTCTGGGCACATGGCTTCGAAGATAGACAAGTGGCATGTAAGCCCCAGCTCCATCTCTCCAACCGGGTGACCTTGGGCAAGTCACAGTGTCACCAAGTGTTTAAGGATGAAGTAGTCATGCCCACCTGATGCAATTGTGGTTGACTTAAGGAATAAATGAGATGATGAATGCAAAGTATTTACAACAGCATCTGGAGCACAGTGTGCTGCCACGGTCATTACCGCGGCAGAGTCCAGAACTAATTGGGCCCGAGTCATCCCTGCCACATAACTTTCAACAGAGCTTCCCGATGACAGCTCTGGTTTCACAAGTCACCCACAATCAGCAGACCCAGTGGGCAAATAAGTCCCATCCTCCCAGAGGGACTTCAATTTCCTATCATCCTGCTCAATGAAAGAATTCATGACTGCCTCCTGCGCGTAGCGTTCAGCATTTTAAACCACGCTCCATAAATAGAGCACATTCCATCTTCTTTTAGCTGCGCCCCTCCCAGCCCGGGCCATCTTTTCCTAGAACATTCCCATCCGTTTCATTGCATTTTCCAATTTAGAGGCGGGTTCATGGCCTTGGGAATCACATCCCCCACCGGTTTCTCACCGTAGGTGACTCTGGGAACAGGCCGCACAGAGGGGCTCCGACGTATCTCCTGGGCCGAGATGTGGGCTCAACACGCTCTAAGCAGGGAGGAGTTCCCTTTGAGCTGCACAGGCGACGGCCGGGTTCGTGAGAAAGTGCTGCAATACGGGCACACTCGGGGGCTTGCTCAGCTCAGGAGGGGCGGGAGCAGAGCTCGTGAGAACAGGAGATGAGTTCGAGCCTCAAGCCCCACTATGCGTTCAGACATTCACGCCCTTCCCTGAGTTTTCTCCCAGAGAGCAGCAAAGCCCAGAGGAGCCGCAGCAGTGCATCGAGCCCGGGCTGGACCCAAAAAACAAACCAAACCGCTCTCCCATGGCCTCGTGCTATAGAGCTCACCCTCTCGCCAGCATAAAATATCTGTAATAATATAATTCGGGAATAAGTCATCTCGTTCTCTACTGGTCTTTCCTATTGAATCAAAAAAAGGTTTCCATTTTAAAAATATACACCACCTTCCTGCAAATAATGCTCAGGGTGTTTTAAAAATAAGTTAAGGGTATTCGTCAATTGCACATAACCCACCATGCAAAGAAAGCGAGAGGAATCTGGCTATCACTTGGACAGAATGCAGTTGCTAGGACGTGGGTCTCAGTGGGTCTCTCGGCGTTCTTCGAGTGCAATAATGAAGGCATTAAATTACCAGGTCAGAGGCCCCAATTCACAAAGAAATAATATCAGTTTATTATTTCTAATCTTATTAAGTTAGAAAATAGTCTTGAGATGTAATGTCATCCTGGAATGGCTAAAGTATTGATTACGGGAAGCTGCATTCATGGATAATTCAAGGAGCCTGATTTCATTTAATTTCAGTAATTTTTAAAGCATTCCAACAAATTTTCTATAAAGCAAATAATCCTAAATTATTCCCATAAATAATGTAGATCTATGGTCAGATTTGCTTAGTATTCGCCAGTTACACACTTTGTATTATGAGTTCAAAAAAAAAGATTATTTTTAATCCTGTTTTCCCAATCCCCAGTGTTTTCCTCAAGGCAAATGGGGCCTTAAAAAAAAAAAAAAAGTATTGCAATTTTAAAAGATAAATATGGACCCTATCAATATAGGACTTGTGACAATCCACTGATGCTTGTCATTTTCTTGTAATTCTATTATGTCTAAAGTTGAAACCTCAATACTCCGTGATTTGAGCTTATGGCAGCAAGGAGAAGCACATAGCCGGGTATCCCAGCATCATTGTATGGCAGCCAGACTTGCAGAGAACACTTGGCCCCGCCAGAGCCTCATTCTCCCCTGCCCGCTGGCAAAGCTCTACCTACAGGTAGGACCAAAGAGCAGCCTATCTCCCCAGCCACGCGCCACCTTCTCCCCGCACGCTCCAGGAAAGCGGTCCCGTGGCCGCAGTATCCAGTGGGTAGGAAAGCCCGGCTACTAGTGCCAGCAGCTTAATCTGGCATTTAATGAGCACCTACTATGTGCCGAGACCCAGGCTACACTGTGAGGGATGATGATTAGCCAAGATCCTATTCCTTTTTTCAAGAAGTTTCCAAGTTGATGTATGTTTGGATAAGAGAGGCTCAGGAAGGTGATATCCAGGGGCTGAGGGCCTCTTTTCCCTGAGTGGAGATCATCTGGGGGAGGGAGCTGCCAGCCTCTACTACCACCACCACACAAAGACACTGCTCTCCATGTCCTTCTTCTCCTGGCCAGAGGCATTTATGTTTTCATTCACCAAGCAGCTAGCTAACACCTGCTAGGTACCAGATGCCGCTCTGGGTATTAGGAAGACAGCCATCCATGAGATCCAGACTGGGCTCTCGAGGGGCTTACCGTCTGGTGGGGAGTCAGTGAAAAGGAAAGTGGTACTACATGATACACTGTGTAAGAGTAAATACCCGTGGAAGACCATCTGGGGAAGAGGACATCTAAGCTGAGTCTCCAAACATGATAATACCATGGAAAAGGGGAGGCGGAAGTGGGGTAGGGCATTCTAGACAGAGAGGCAAAGCACATGCAAAGGCCCGGAGGTGAGAGAGAGCAACATGACAAAACTTCCCAGTGGTGGGTTAGGAATTCATGGTGCAAGGAGGAGAGAGAACACGGGTCCAGCTCCTAAAGGCCTCACATCTTGGATGCTGAGCTCTGAGACTGGTGTCACGGCTGAGTGGCCTGGGGTCAGCCTCAGCTCTGTCCCCTCTACCAATGTACCCTCCTGGGCCTGTGTCCCACGGGTCAAGAATGCAGTAGACAGTTTCCCCTTCGTTTCTAATTCACATCCCTCCAGGTTGTTAATTAGATTTTTCCTATCTCTGTAGGCAATAGGCAAAGTGCCTTCACACAATTAATGAGCCCGGAGTTGCCGATCCAGACCCGAGACTCACGTCCTCAAGAATGTTTCCTCTCGGGGTATTTATTAGCCCAGAAGACACGTGTGGGCAGAGCATGTTATTTAGTGACCTGTAATGCCTGAATAATGATCACAATAAATCAGACCTCATTATTATGTGCGGGAGAGCTGGACTGCCCAACCGGCTAGGTAATGAGGGCTAATTTAATGCCCTTGCATTATTCTCCACATGTTTGCTGGGAAGTCAGGGGTGGGGGCTAAAGCTCTCATAGGGCCAGATGCCCAGGATGTACAGCAGTTGCACAGGGCGGCTTGTGGCCCAAGCATATGTTAGGAGTCAGGAAAAGAGCGATCAGCAACGCCCTGTCCCTCCGAGTGGGTGACAACCGAGGTCTGGTCCCCGCGCCCTCGCTTAAACAGGAAGAGCTAATAGCCAGAGCTAATCATGACAAAGAGCAGCACCCCAGGATCTATTTCTGAGGAGCCAAAGGCAAGCTACAGGGCCAGGCAACGCCAGCAGAGACAGAGAAATCAGAATCTCCCTGAAAAGAAATACAACTATCAGAGGGCTGCTTTCAGAAGCCATGCCTCCTGGACGAGTCCACGGTAGTCTGCTCGGAGCGTCGGAGCTGGGAGAGGGGCTCTTGGTCCAGCCTCCTTTGAACGTGACCGGCCCTCACTTCTTGCTCACCGGCCAGGAGGGGCCTTTTGCAACAGCAATCCATTACGGTGCTTTTTAATTCTTCATGCACAGCTTTTTCTCATTGATTACCTAACATCATTAGTTTGGGCTCAGCCCATCCGAAAGTCAATGGAGTGATCAATTTTAACCATATGATGTACAAAAATTTGCTCTTAAAGCATCCAGAGACTGAAATCGTTTGTCTTTTGCCTGCCGAGCTGTAAATCTTTCCCTGCTATCGGTTTCTTGTGGGCCGCCAGACATAACGAAGGAGCCAGCCAGAGACCTTTGTGGAGGTGGCCTTCTCAGGGTCCCTGTGGAGCTATCACCTGTGAGACCTCCGACATCCGGGGGCAGTTACAAAGTGTAACATCTGAGTGCGGCCTCAGGGGCCGGACAGACTGTCAGGCTCAACGCCGCCTTCGCTGGGGCTCTCTGCCTGTCTCTTCAGCCGTCTCCGGTCCTCTTGTTGGCGGAACCTAGTTCAACCCAGTAAAGCAGCCTGCACCCCACAAGTGTTGGGGATCGTGGCAGGCAGCTCAGCCCACACGTGAAAAGCAATGTGTAGAGGCACCTGGGTGGCTCAGTCGGTTGGGCGTCTGTCTTCGGCTCAGGTCATGATCTCAGGGTCCTGGGATCGAGCCCCGCATCGGGCTCTCTGCTCAGCGGGGAGCCTGCTGCTCCCTCTCCCTCCACCCTCTCCCCCTCGTAATTTCTTGCTCACACTCTCTATATGAAATAAATAAATAAAATCTTTTAAAAAATAATAATAAGACCAACGCTGATGCAGAATGCTCATCTGAGTATAGGAGAGCAACCGCTGGGGGAGACGCCGCTGTGTTTAAAGCACCCAGAATAATTTAAAAAGAGTATTCAGCCCCTTTAAAAATCTGCTGTGTTGCAGGTCACCTAGCTGAAAACGGTGGGCTTGTGGAGCATTAAATGAACCTCCAGGAAGGGGCTAAGTGTGTGCTGGGCGATCAAGGCAGAGACTTGCTTGATTAGAAGCCGAAACAGTGAGATGGAGGGTGGGGTCCAGCGGAATAAGACCGATCTGGGCCTCAGGGCCACAACGACGTGAAATCGGCCATAATCAAATCGTCACTCAGTGTGGCGCCCACCGGAGATGGACATGCCCGCCTCCCAGTAAAGCTGCCCCGGCTAGATTTTCTCTGGCATCGTCTTTGGGATTAGTTGGCGTGAAAAATGCACATCCATAAATACCAGAATGACAGAGTACAAAAAGAGGCCGATGCCCAGAGGAGACCAGAAGACGGTGTCACCTGCAAGGACAGCAAAGGGACGCCTCCCACTCCACATGCACGGAAGCACAACAGTTCTTGAACTTCCGCCGTTATCGGAATGGCCAGAGGCTGGCTACAGGCCCGACGGCCTGATGGGCCCGCTCCCAGAGTTTCTGAGGCAGGAGGTCTGAGGCGGGCCCGAAAGCTGGCATTCCGAGCGGTGCTGCTGCTGGCCCAGCAAACCACTTTGAGGACCGTCGCTTTAGGGAAGACCCAGTTTTGTGGCCTGGTTGGGGAGAACCCTCTGTCCCAACCACTTCCCTGGGCAGCCGCGGTGCGTTCCTGGTACATCTGCGACTACTAGTCTGTCTTCTCTAATGGCCAAACAGTCGGCGGTCTCCGGTCGTGGCTTCTCCCAGCTCCACCTTTGTCTCTCTGAGCTGAGCCAACATGCGCACATTCTGTTGGCCATTTTCAGTTCAAACGGACCCCCAGAAAAAAGCCCCAGTAGAGTAAATGACACAGGTAACAGAATGCACTCGAGACAGAGAGACCCTCCTTAATATGGCGCACTAACGTTCCACCGGCTCGGGGCCGGAGTCCGGATATGCAGATGTATGTGTGTATATACGTATACATTTCAGAGACAATACCGCTAAAACACATCAGTCCTTCACAGATTAGACTTAAATTCACTCAAAGAGTGCATAGTTGAAATCCCATAAAATGTGTCTGATGTGTTCCATGGAATGTGTTTTTACTGTGTTTTACTATAAGGAAAATAGAGATCACGCGGTTTATAGAAAGAAGAATAAGAAAGGCAGCTGTCCGCCTACCCTCTCGTTCCCTGGCTTCAGAAGATGACACAGATAAAGTTCTGTCCCAGGCGAGGTGAGCCAATTTACACAGTGGGAAGAAAAAGAAGCTGAACAAGCTTACCTAATCTGTGGCCTCGTCGGCACCAGAAGATCCTCTTTCCCAGAGTCCGGAACTCTCCAACTAGGAAAGAATTCAGAGTCAATTTTCGTCTTTTGCCCAGAATCATTTAAGAAATTTTGGTTGAGAATAGTTTCGTGCTTAGCTGTTTAAAATTTTTTTCTAAATAGCATGTATATATTCACTTCTTATATATCTCTAATCTTATCAAATTTAACCAACAGTTATAGTGTTTTCTAAATAAAGGATTGTTTTCTTGATATTTGAAAGTGGAAATTTTTGTGGGGCATTTGGGTGGCTCAGTTGGTTAAGCATCTGCCTTTGGCTCAGGTTATGATTTCAGGGTCCTGGGATTGAGCCCTGCGTTGGGTTCCCTGCTCAGTGGGGAGTCTGCACCCACCCACCCCCCCAGCTCATACTCTGTCTCTCACTTACTTTCTATCTTTCAAATAAATAAATAAAATCCAAAGACAGACAGACAGACAGAAAGAAAGAAAGAAAGAAGGAAGGAAGGAAGGAAAGAAGGAAGGAAATTGCGTGTGTGTGTGTGCCTGTGTGTGTGTGTGTGTGTGTGTGTGTTTGTCTTTCGAATGTTCCAGATCTGCGGCTGGGAGTAATGAGGGCTTCATGCCATCCCAAACAGATGTCACCACATACATAGTGATGACTTATACACATACTGTCTCCCCAGAGCACAGGAGCCTCTGGAAAAGCATTCTTGCAAATTCAAGCCCATCTTTGGATTGCAAAGTGATAAGCCTATTAGGGGATCCAATTATTCAGAAAAGACTTCAGGAATGCCCAACACTAATAACATTGGGGTAATTCAAGTTGTCACTTCTCCCATTCCCACAATTTCCTCCTTCAAATTCAGGAAACTGGTGAGAGTTTTTGTGAAAGCAGAACTTTCTTCCTACTTTTCTAAGAATATTGTAGCCAATATGCTGCAATATCCCTTTTCTCGGTATATTTTCCTTCCTCCTACTCTGTAATTAAAATGTCCAGCATATAAATACTTTCTATTGTTTCCAGCTTTGCGTAGGTAAAGGCTAAAATTCTGGGATAGACTTAATTACTTACTCCAGGTAGCACTCTGTGCCGGTTACAAGCTTTTCCAAGAATTTCATGGTCTTAAGTTCTGACATTTCCCAAGTGATCATGCCCAAGCATGGCTGGCTCCTGATTGCCTGGAGAGAGGTCAATTATCTCCAAGCAGCAGGGATTTAATGTTTGGGGACTATGAGGTGGGCTCTGACTGATCCACACTAGATATTATTCTGCTCCTCGAGACGTTGACCCACACTAAGCCTGTGGAGGATCTGTGGTGTTTCTTTTTCCTTCTCTGTCCATTGTAAGCACCATTCTCCACCTCCTACAGGCTACTCCCAGGCCTTATTTCCTTACCAACTTTTTCAGAAAGCCCCGACTAACGTCTGTGTTTTGTTTTGTTTTGTTTTGTTTTCCCAAAGTAATGCTAACTGCTATATTAAAAGAACCTAGAAATCTCAATGGTTTCGCCAATTGATTTCTCACTCATGTCACAGACCATGGCATGTGAGATGGTTCCTCATGGGAAGTGTCCCCTCCATAAGACGATTAGGGACCAGACTCTTTCCATCTTGGGGCTCAGTATCTTCATTAGGCAACTCCCAACATTGTCCTACAAGTCATTTCCACCCTAACTAGCTGAATGGGGCAGTGAGCATGGGTAACCGCCCATGGGAGGTTTAACAGGCTCAGGCTGGAAGTGGGGCAAATCAGTGCTGCTCACACGGCCCTGGCCTGAGCCTGGGTACGCAGCTCCCCAGTGGCCGAGGAGGCTAGGCGGAAGCCCAGGAGGAAGAGGAAGCAGGTTTGGGTGATTTCCCGGCAGCCTCTGCCACCGTGGCTTCTCCAGCCTTTGGAAGTTCTCTCACTGAGGCAAGATGGAGGTCGGGAAGGGTCATGGCTGACCACTCTCTCACTCCTGGTTTTCAGACTTTTTAGTAAGGGGAATCCTGGGCTTACCCATGGGGAGAGTCTTCTAAGAGAAGAAAGACAAAAATATGACAAAATAACGACCAAGAAATCACAGCTCCTTTGTTACTATTGATATGCGTGCATAAATTTGAAACAGTCAAGCAGACATGACGGGAAGTTAGGAGTTCCCTGTGAGAAGCTCAGGGAAGTAACTGGTAGCCTACCATGTTCTCGCACCCCCAGTACACAGCTGGGGCTGGTCTTTTGCTCCGAACCTGCTAAGTCACCTACTCATTAGTCTTTCTGTCCCTGGTCTCCAATGTCAAAGGGAGGCTCATCTGAGGAGCTTGGTTTTGCTGCACTAGACAAAGCAATTTTTTGTGTCATCTCATTTGTCAGCAACTGTGAGAGGTCAGGACCATGCCTAGGGCGGGCCCAGGCGGCAGCTGCCCAACCTCCAGGGAGTGCAAACAACAAAACTTCCAAAGAACTGTAAGAGAGGCTTGTCAGTGGTAATGGCTCTGTGGGATGCAAGGATCCCAGCGAGTTAATAGTCACCGAGGTCCTGGGAGTCATTTGATCTTTATGGTAAACCCTAGAAGGGCTCTTTCCCTACTGTTCCTATTTTTAGTGTAACTTTATCTTATTTGCTTTTATAGACTCTAAAGGCTAGAGACCTTTTAACACTGAGAAAGATATTTTCAGAGTTGATTTGGTCATCATTCAGCCAGATCTGTCAATACAAACCGGATTTGGGAAACCCTATGGAGGGAAGGAATCTGGAAGCTGGGAGAATGCACAAATGCAATCACCTCTTCTCCCAAATTATCTACCAAAGGCCAAGGGGATGGAGATGGGTCAAGGAAAGGGTTGCGTTTCCCCCCTTAGACCCGGTTTCCATTCTTAAGAGACCTCTGAGAAGGACCACCTTATGTGGGTTCATTCCTTATCCCTAAACATAGAATCAACTGGATGCCAAAAGAGACTGGAGAGCTGAAGAAGTTCCTTTCTCCTCGATCTGAGAGTCCACGGCCTTCAGGATACCTCAGAAATGTTTCATCACTTAGGTGAGAAACCTCACTGGAGGCCAATAGTCCCCACGGGGACAAAGCATTTGTGCCATTTTATGTGGTTCTTTGGATTAGAATGCCTACCGACGTTCAGACCCTTGGAAAGATTCTCTGTGACATTCTTACAGCACCCTGTGCAATTCAGCTGCTCCAGATCTATTCGCAGATTTGTGAGTCTTCTAGATTTGCTCCTTTCTTTTGCTCCCTGGCCTCCCGTCTCATGTTCCTTTCAGGAATTATTACCTTCACAGTCAATGGGCAGATATAAGAAATAAAAGAAGTTGTCTCCTTCTTTCAGTGACTAAAGAGGGGCCTCCTCCAGACCTTCCTTAATTTTTTCCCCTGACAGACATTTTATTCCAAGTTGATGACCAAGGTTTTAGTTTACGGTGAACACCAAAATACCTATAAAGCATCATTAAGGAGAGTTTTGTCATCCATGATGAGTAAGAGGGCAATTAGGGAATTTCTTGAAGCTCTACAAGATGGTAAAGGTTACACACTCAAAGGAGAGGGCAGGGTTTCAACAAAGTAATAGAGTGGAGCTAAGTGAGTGGGCCTGGGGCGCAGTGAAAAGCACCGGCCCCCTCTGAAGGGACCACCCCTGTGCATCTCCTGTTGATGGCGGCCAGGCCCAGTATGGGCCCGCATTGCCAGATGTACCAAGTTGGAAGAAAAAGTGGGAACAAATGTTTCTATATGGGTTATCCTAATTCTGCAAGGATGAAAACCAATTTACACTTCTAAAAATGCTTAGCTGGCTCAGCCAAACACATCTGCTGGTGGATGCCCACGGGGCCTCTGGTGGGCAACCTCTACAAGTTTACCCTTCCACAAACGATGGAGAGCTAGCTATTACTGACGTGCTCCTCTTGTCCCCTGGCACAGTTCCAGGTCGTGGGATGTCCACGTGCAAAATAAAACCATCCACATCCAGAACTTACCGTCAGAGACGGTAGAGCCTTGGACTATACAACTTACCACAAGAAATACAGATAAACAAAACCAACTCAAATCCTCTCACAGTGAGAAATGAGAGCCCAGGCTTTTGTGTGTTTCACCTCCTCTAGAGACAAAATATGATCTCTTCTTGGCATTTTAAACCACTCACTATTACTAGATATAATTTTCACTGAAAAGAGATCTTTATTGCCATGAAGCAATCTGAAACTACTTAATGTTGCTGAACTGCACGCTTAGAAACGATTACAATGGTAATTTTACGTTACATGCATTTTACCACAGTTTTTAAAAAGTTGGGGGGGACGTGGAGGGAGTGGATGCCGTCCAAGATTTCGGTCTTGGGAAGCCAGGCCACAAACATTACTAATCAGCAGCCTTGGGCAGGGGTGGAGGATTCCACTCAATTAGACCTCAAGAAAGATCTGTTGATTGATTAGAAAAGGGAGAATTGCTTAAATACTACCTCAGCAGGGACAGGAGAGAGGATTTCAATAAAGGTGCTGAAAGCCTGAAACAAAACCGAAGTCCTGAAAACAGTCTAGAGAATTGAGCAGACAGCCTGTCTGGTTTATGAAGGAATAGCACCTACCCGTGACCGGTTCCCACGAAAGAGGGATAAGTCTTTCAACGAGAAAAATCTAGACAAATGAGGTGCCCGATGCCCATTTGGCTGAAGCTCCAGGCAAGACCAGCATATAAAGTTGTGGCTTTGGGGATGGATTATTTCAAACATGGAAGCCTAAGCTACTGCTTACATCTTCTTCACTGGAAATGGACTTTACCTCCATCCTACTGCTACCGTCCTAGGTCAGGAACCATGACCTACATAACTAATTGGGCTGAATTCATAGTCACTGGACAAGCTCATTGGCCATCAGCTGACTTCATTACCACATATTTTGTATCTACTTAATTAATGATTTTAATGAATCCAGTTTAACAGGCCACATTTCTTCCTAAAGTAAGAGCACTGGAAAAAATGTTAAATACTACCGGAGAAATTGGTGATTTTTAATCATCCATAAATTCAAGATACTCAGTTGATTGTTTCATATCTTAGGGAAATGTGAAATCAGGTACAGAAAATAATCCAATGCTCCCTGCCCTCATGAAACCTGCCTCTCAGTATTTATTTTTATTTATTTCTCAATGGAAAAAATGTTCTCCTTAAGGTTTGTTTGTAGTCCCTTGTAATCACTGTGGAGCTTTTGAGCCTGGGAAAAGTCGGCATTCCCGGTTCTGTGCCTTTGAGATCCTGGATCCTCTGAAGTTCAAGGAGGTTCTACTCCTTCTACTTTTCTTCCTGCTCGAGATCTTTATGTAAGTCCTTCTCTCTAGTGTAAAAACGCTAATGTGGGCTTTCCAAATACATAATTAGTAATAACAAAAACAATTTTTGTTAAGTTTACAACGGGGCAGAAAATACAGAATAATTATACCCGTGTAAAAAACCAACCTCCCCTTAAAAAAATAAATGCATAGAAAAAATATGAGAAATACACTAAAATATTTATAGTAATTTTCCTTAGTCATGGAAGATTTTACAATCTTCTTTCTATAGCAAATCAAAATAAAATGCTATTTAACTTCATTGAGAGCTTTTTTCTCCCCCTATTATTATGAAATTAAAGAATGGAAATTAAGAGCAGTTCGAGTTTTATCGGGTTCTACTTTTCTAAGCTGAGCATCAACTTTTTTATAATAAAATGTATTTTATAATTTACATATTTTAAATTCATGAAGTAGGGCATATTCGTCAACTGGCCTCAATCATGCGTAGGGGAGAAGATGAGCGGGATGTGACGAACTGTCCCCAGAGTCCCTGGTGCTCCAAGTCCAGGGGGACGCGGACGCAGGACGCCAGAGCGTGGAGTCAGCACTGAGCCGCATGGTCTCCGAAGGGAATGAGGGTATAAGAATATTCCCCCTCACCATTTTTAGAAGCCAAGTTCTTGACTTACACAGGGGATGGGGGTTGTGGTGGGCGCGGGGGCGGGGGGGGGGAGTTTACCACGTCACATTTTCACCTATCATAATTTTAGATCTATACATTTCTGGAGCTGGTGATTGATAGCCTCCAAACACATAAACACTCTCCACCTGTACAAAATGCACCAGGGACTTTGCTCTCATAAAGGCAAGATCAAGGCGGGAGCGAATCAAATTCTAAAACCCCCTCCTCTTCAGAAGTAAGTCCCAGGATCGGCTGTGGCCACGGAGCGTGAAGTTTCTGGATGCTGTTACTTTGCAGCAAATTGAAGTTTTGTAGTCTTATCTATTACCAGAAAAGCCCTCTAAAAAAAAAAACAAAAACAAAAACAACCCAAAAAATACACAGCCAGTGGGGGAGAAAGCAGGAGCCCCATCGTCTCATTTTTAACGAGGACCAGCTGAAAAATGAAGGCAAGCACCACACAAACCATCTTGTGTCTGCCAATTCATTTCCTGGCCCCAAAAGGAAAAAAAAAAAACAAAAAAACCCAAAACCCTCGTGTTTCCTCTCAAGCAGGCCAAACATGGCAAAGCACCAGGGGAATTCTGAATGGAATCAATTGCACTTGTTACTAACTGAGTTTTCTTTTATTCTTATATTACCAAGGGCTGGATACTCAGCTGCAAGCAATTATAATGAAGAGTTACTGAGTAATGGTTTCCAGATTGCTCCATGATGGGGCATTAATTGAAAGGGACAATTTAAGAGCTTAGGCCATGTAAATGCATTTCTTATTCTGTCAGATTGAGAAATTTCTGGATGCAAAGGGCTGAAATGCTCAGAACTGATAAAGACTTAATAATGCCCATTTAAACCAGCATTTTTAAAATGAGTTTTGTGTTTTTAAGAGAATAAATATAAAATGGTGAACCTGTGGGCTTGTTCATTCAATCAGGAAAATATCCTAAATAGCACATTGGCATGCCTCATTCAGAGGCGTATACATTATATAAAATGTTACTTGATTGGTCTGTTGCATATTGCAAAGCCAGTTCAGCTTTCCAGTAAACTTTTATTTCTCAGTTTGCTTGCTATCATAATGCATGTTAAGCTCTGTGTGTGTGTGCACTTTCAAGATGCAAACAGCATTTAAAAACACATAAACGAGTTTTATATATGTGCTTTGAAAATTTAAAACAGCATGTAAACAGATTTATCTGCTTATGAAAATAGACCCCCACAGAAATTACCAAGTCCATATCAGAAAGCTTCATTTTATCTTTTTTAAGGTAGACTTTTACTTCCCCGAACCCCATTCAACAGAAACATTTTCAAAGGAGGTTCTCTGTTATGTCACAGTAAGGACAAGTATCAGAAGAGAATAAGAGAGTTAAAGCCAGACAAGGGGAAAAACAAACAAACAAACAACTCCATCCCTCTGAAATAAGAGTAGTACTAGCTCGTGAGGTCTAATTTCAGACCTCTGCAATAGTACTAGTTTTATCTTTGAAAAGGAAGGAAGGCAAAGAAGAAGGAAGGAAGGGAGAGAAAGGAAATAATAGAAAAATAGGTAGATAGCTGGTGGATAGATGATAGATGGCAGATTAGACAGATAAATAGATCAATAGATAAGTAGATGATGGATGGATGGATGGATGGATGGATGGATGAGTGATAGGTGGTCGAGAGACAGACTGATAGAGAAGCAGACACATTTCAGAACTTAGATTCAAAGTTGAAGCTAGAAAGAAGGGTCATGGCTGCTACTACATTCTCATTCTGTTTTCTACATCTGAACTGCCATCTGAGAATTGACCTTTCACCCTTCCTTCCCTTCCTTCTTCCTTAAGCCTCTCTCTTCCCGCCCCCCCCCCCCCCGGCTTTGTGCAGGGGAGCTGCGGTGCTGATGGTGGGCTTCCCCTGGACCTTGACCCAAACCGTGACTTGGAAGGCCAAAGAAGGTGGGAGAGATAAGTGGTCACCATGGGTAAATTGAGAGCATCCAATCTAAAAGAATGAGAGGGAAGGGCTTCATTATTATTGTTATTATGTTACATTACCCATTTTCATTCCTTCATTCATTCAACAGGCTATGATGTATGTGACTCCGCCTGCCCCCATCTATCACTTCAGATGCTGGCTAAGCAAAAAACCAAGATGAAGACGTCCTACCTCTTCACAGGCCCACCATGGCTTACTGGTCCATCGATAGACTAATGCTTGGCTCAAAATCTTTTTTCTTACTGGATTAATCATTCATAGAATGAAAGTCCTGAATTAATATCTGACTCTTCACTCTAAACTGTTGTTCACTTGGGGACAGTCAATGGTGAAAAATCCGGTGGTCTTTTTGCTCCCTCTGAAGTCAAGGCCAAGCGCCAACAGAATGCCTCAGGGGACAGTCCTTGCACTGAGATGCCTGAAGTTATAAACAAACCACTTGCCCAGTGGATGGTCAGTTTGGTTCAGGAGCCAAGAACCTTCAGAAGCAAGAATCTAATTAAATTTTTCAGACGGAACTGTCAAGGATCCAAGATGAGATAGAGGAAAGCATATTTCTTGCCACAAAAGAAAACAGGGTGCCACGCATTTGCAAGGCAATCCTTAGCAAACAGCATTGTCTGAAATGGTTTCCTTTGGTCCAAAAAACACCTATTACACTACGTATCTGTCCTTTCTTTTGCTCTCCTTTCTTCTTCCTAAGTTTTTCAGTCATTGAGAAATCTGAAATTTTAATGGTGAGTTCCAAAACCCCATTTGTTTGTTTCTAAGATCTGAAGAGTAAAGTTCTCTTTTTAAACATCCTGAATTTAACAAGAAAGAAACTGGAAAGGATGAGGTGAAGTCTATCTCGGTTGCTCCTGTGATTTCTCATATTGTGGATTGCACTGATAAAGTATCCTTCATCGTGTCATAATTTTGCCTAGGAAATCTAAGGGCTGTGGGACCTGTTTAAAATATAAAAGGGACACTCGTCACACAGTCACTGGGCTGCTGCAATTCCTGGCTAGCGGCCGAGCACCCCAACAGACCCAGCGAGCCCCAGGACGGTTCCTCTAACAGCAGATGTGGGAGACACTGATTTGGAGAAATCACTCATTTAAAGCGCAGTTTAAGAAGTGTCCTTATTCTCAGTGCTCCACAGAGCTGAGGAGGTGGGGGGGTCAGGGCACTCTCTCTTTTGAGAACGTAGTTTATGCTGGAAAAAAAAAAGTTGGAGCC
>CM052887.1:49191538-49216380 GCA_028534135.1 Potos flavus
TGTTGCTTGAATCAGTTAGCCTTGAAAAACTAGGCTAATTCCTGTGTTTACATACTCCTTTCAAGCAGGGCAGGAGCAACATTTGAGAGGGATTAGCAATCAAAAATTGAAAATCTACCATCACTACACAAGCTTGCCTTTTCATTTTGGACAGATCATAAAACGCATAACATGGGCCAGACCCTAGTCCAGCAGCCGTTCGAATCCTAATTTTTAAAAATAGCTTTTATATGCAACTGCTCTCTTTTCAATAAAACAAAGATTTGTTTATAGCTACAATTTAATTAAGAACCTTTTCGAAGAGGAAGATCTGGAAACCAGGGATCTTATTTTTTTCCTCTGTTTTTTTCCACCAGGGTTGTTTGTTTATTGGTTTAATTTTCCCTGAAGTAAAAATACACTTTGAAATGTAACATGTCATTATGTAATTTGCAGTAACAAAGTGCAGGCCCTGGCTCGCCACAGCAAACAGGACCCCTCCAGCTCCCAGCCGGTCCCCCCATCCATCCCCCCCACATCTGATTAACAGCCTGTGTAAACATTCAGCCAACCAGAACCCTGGCCAGTGCAAAATTTGGTCAGCCATAAAACTGCCAGCCAAACACAGACATGGGGGGGCTTATGCAGAAATCTTAATTCGGGGGCAATGATCAAAACTAAGACAACATGGTCCCGAAGGAGATAGGGAAGGGCTGACCTTTATTTTCATGAATCCCTCCTTCTCCCCGAAACAGAGACGGATGATATCACCGCCAAGGTGAAATGTGGAAGAAAATGCCCCCTGAGATGCAAGGTTGTGTGGAGGGAGTAAAGTCGGAAGCTCAACCTCTTTAAGGAAAATCTCGGAGGGAAAAAAAAAAAAAAGCTTCTGTTTTAAGGATGAAACTTAAATTGTCCGAGTTGTTTGGAAGCGTCCTATTTTGACACACCCACGATGGACTCCCTCCCGTCCGCATGCTTTCTAGTGGTGCCGAGGAAACTAACGGGCCTTCTGATCGTGTAGAAATTAATGGAATTGATATACAAAGAGGTGTTTTGTGAGCTGACTTTTTTTTCCTTCCCACAAATCTCATTGCTCTTGGCAAAAGACTTCAG
Organism: Potos flavus; assembly: GCA_028534135.1. Lineage (NCBI taxonomy): Eukaryota > Metazoa > Chordata > Mammalia > Carnivora > Procyonidae > Potos > Potos flavus. The sequence continues at coordinate 49,192,634 of CM052887.1, forward strand.
ACCCTTCGCATAAGGGAAAATTCAAAATGTTCATAGTAAAAAAATATATAAATAAATAAGAGACTTATATAGATTCTTTTCAAGAATACTCTCAGGATGGCTAACATTTTTTTCTGGCTTAGGGTAGGATTTCATAGTTCGTTTTGGGGGCTACCCGACACCTAATTTTTTAACAAAATTGAGTATTTTTTTAAATTCATCTTTAAAAAAAATACACTGGTGGTAATGGCCCTGCTGGAATTATCTATAACGAAGGCACGTTGCATTAGTCTGGTTCCTTGCCCTGAATGGCTCTTGGGTTCCTGGTTACTACAGAGAACCGGCCTTCACTGAAATTCCGTACTACTCTCACCCTCGCTCTGGTCTTGCTCCTTAATTCTGAGTTTCTATTTTTCTTTTTTTTTTTTTTAAAGATTTTATTTATTTATTTGACAGAGAGAGAGATCACAAGTAGGCAGAGAGGCAGGCAGAGGGAGAGGGGGAAGCAGGCTCCCCGCTGAGCAGAGAGCCCGATGTGGGGCTCGATCCAAGGACCCTGAGATCATGACCTGAGCCGAAGGCAGAGGCTTTAACCCACTGAGCCACCCAGGCGTCCCTGAGTTTCTATTTTTCTTGAAAAACAAGTATGGTCAGCCATTTTATGATGCTCTCTAGGATGGTCTGCATCTTCTTCGGTCTATCTAACCCTCCTCACAAGAGTTTCTCTCTCCCTTTCATAACGGTCTCCATGTTTCGTTCTGGGTGGTTTTATGATAAAGAAGTTGATAACTAAACAGAATATAAGCTCCAAATAGAAAAAGAAAATACACTGACATGGTGAGCATTTTTTTTTTTTCCCCTGGACACCGGGTGAAGCACTTTCCATCTCATTTAATTACTCACGAAACCCTATCAGTTGGGCAGGAGTAATATCCTCTCTTTACAGATTGGGAAACTGAGAGACAAAGCGTTTGAGTCACTTGCCCCCAGCCACACAGCCAGAGAGCCGCAGAGCTCGGGTAGTGGCCCCGGGCAGCCTAATGCAAGACCCGGCCTACGTCCCCTCCTCCACGAGACACCTTGCCTTGGTTGAGAGCTCCTGCAAGAGGCAGGGGGGATGCCCTCCACGATGCTTTCCCGGGCAGTAAGCGAGGCGGCCTGGGAATTGAAGGGGCACTAGATTCGGAGGTTAAAAACCATGATTCCTTCACAAGCTCAACCACGGACAAATCGTACCTTAGAAATGTTTCCCCGCCTCTCTAAGTCTCTGTTTTCCCATCTGTGAAAAGGAGAAAACTTTGCACAACTTACACGAAAGGACATTTAGTGATGCTTCACAGAAGGCTGTCACTCCTGCCGCCTCCCTCCCTCCCTCATCGGCTTCCGTCGCCTTGCGAGAGGCTTTCATCCCTAACTCCCCTAAACGACTTCCAAAATTCCATTCCCGAGGTGTAGCTTGATGGAAAGAGGTTCCTATCCTAAGGAAAAGCGTTTCAACAGAACTGTTTCGTTACATTTTTGTTAAACTCGTGGCCTCACACCGAATTGCACGCGCTCGACCTCAGAAAAACAAGTTGGATCTTCCATTCCAAGTGAATTGAGAGGAGGCAGTCTGCCTTCACTCCGAAAACCAGCAAGATAATTTCTAACATCCAAGACTGAGGAATGTTCAGGAATGCATACGGTCCCCGCATGGTGGCAAAGAGAGGCGAAAGAGAGCAGAGGTGCAGAGGAAGCCTCCTCTCAGATGGAATGTTCTCCACCTTGTGGTTGTTGGACCTTCTCTGGCCCAGCCTGCCTTCCACCAATTCTTCCGTTGCTGGAGTGAGGGCAAGTAAGGATAAACTACAACGCAAAAGACTTCGGAGAGTTACCCAAAACACTCTCCCAATTCTGTGAGTTATTGAGCTTGAATCTACCTTGAAAACCACAATAGATTTCCATCTCTTTGGGATGACAGAAAGCGAGAGAATATTCTAAATGACCTTCTCAGTCTTACACATCTCTTTCAAAACATTTCAGTTTTCCCCACTTCATCCCGCCCATCACCTCCAGCCACCCCGTGAGCACTTGCGCAGAGTCGAACCTCAGACGCTCCCAATGATAAATTAGTTGTCAATACACAGGCAAGTCACTTTTTCCGAAGCCTCCTGGAGGAGAAGCGCATCTTCCTCTCAAAGGCCCCGGAGCTACCTGTGCATTAGCACGCCTGGGAGAACATTTTTATTCACATATTCAAGCTGCATTCATCTGTTGAAAGGAGGATAGACTCTTAAATGGAGTTTTAAATAATCCTCCCCTTTGAGGTCATCTGTGCTCACAGCCCAGTATTTGTACAAGATGAAATGATTTACAGGATCGGGGCCGGAAAACTTGGAGGGCAACTCCAAAAGGCAAGAGCACGTTGAAGTAGATCATTCATCCTGCCAGGGAAACTTCTGTAGTCTCCAAACTGCTCCGAGACACCGCTGTCTACCCAGGGCAGAGGACTCATCGAAAAGGCGGGAGGTATGTTGGCCACGCAGCCGGCACGGAGAGCCGGGGGTTTTGGCAGGGCGCTTCCTCCCCAAAAACAGACAGAGTCCTGGAAGGACGCTCGCATAAACAAAGCAGGGAGACAGCTCCGGCTCCGCAGTGAGGCTCACCCTTTCCCAGATCAAAGCCTGCGCCAGAGAGACAGCTCCGCAGAACACAGTGTCCTTTCTGGAACATCCAACTCCGGGGGAAAGACTTGAACTGCAGCCACCACCTTGCCACCTGTAGCCAATGGCTTAGTGTGCAAAAGGCTCTCTGGGGGTGGGGAGACCGCAGCTGCTCAAACAGCAGAAAATCGATGGAAAGATAAGACAACACAAGGGAGAGAAGTTTCTCTCTCCAAGCTCTCACAGGCTCAGATCAGCTAGTTTCTGCAAAAATGGCATCCAGCCAAGCCTAACTCTCTGCGGAGTGTAGAAAGGGGATGAAAATCGGCCGAGGGTCATGGTTAAGAACACAAGTTCCAGGGGTGCCTGGGTGGTTCAGTCGGTTGAGTGTCTGACTCTTGGTTTTGGCTCAGGTCGTGATCTCGGAGTCGTGAGATCGAGCCCCGTGTTGGGGCTCCATGCTCAGCGGGGAGTCTGCTTGTCCCCCTCCCTCTGCTCCTTCCCTCTCCCCTCACTCTCATAAATAAATTAAAGAAAGAAAGAAAGAGAAAGAAAGAACACAAGTTCCAAAACCAAGTCGTTTGCCTTTGGCGCTCTGTTCTGCCACTTGCTAGGTGCGTGAACTTGAGCCCACGACTGGACTTCTCTATGCCTTCGTTTCCTCACCTGCACTACAGGCCTGAGAGCCCCTGCTCCACAGGATTTAATGAGTGACTGGCCCGTGAGAAAGCTCCACAAAGGTTGCGATTATTAGTTGAAGTCCTGGTTTTAAACAGGTTCTGCTACTTAGTAGTTTTATGAACTTGGAGAAACAACACAATTCGGGAGCAACTTACTCATCCGTAAAATGGATTTTAACACAACTCTGGCCGTGTTGCCATGGGTTTGATTTTCCGTGGCGCACAGTAGGCATTCAGTAAATGGAACCTCTCATTATTACCACCTTTCCCATTTTCCAAAGGAGGTAGCCCCCAGGATTCTTTGGACTGGAAGAAACACAGCCAGTAAAATTTAGAATCCTCTGACACTCCCCAAACTTTATCCGTATGCAAAAGAGATACATCCCTGGGGATGACTGGGTCCTGAGTGTTTGAAATACACAACTAATTTTATTTTAAGAGAGAAAAAGAACCTGGAAATGTTCCCAAATTTAACATCTGCACGCGGAGGGGATGACGAAATGCATTAGTACCGAAGAATAACGTTCTCCCATCTTCTCGGAAAACATCTGGGGTATTAACCTCCCCTCCGCTCATCACCCCCCCCCACACCTCCCACCACAAAGCTGGCTCTCGGCTGACAGGTTATCAGAGATAAATGGAAACACCTGGGAGCCAGATAAGGCCAACTGAATGTGATCAGCTGAGGAGCCCTTGGGGACGCATGCCACTCAGTATTTCTTTCTCCACACCAGGCAGGGTGGGAGCACGACCTAGCCCGTGACCGATCGCAAGGCTCACTTTCACGTTCATCCTTTTCCTTTATTCATTCCAAACAACCTCAAGAGGTCAGCCGGCCCAGCTTCCTGCCCCGGGTAGGTCAACACCGAAACCACCAGGTAAGTCAGCCATTTATCGATCCTGCTTTTCACCATTTCCGCCAAAAGACATTCAGGAGCTAACTCTGTGTTTTGTTCAAATCTTTAGGTCACCTTTTCTCTTGTCAAACCAAGCCTCCCCTCTGGCTGAGGCTTCTCATCCCTACAGAGATGTGCAACCTCATATAATCTCATATAATCTCTTGTGCCCTGTGGTCATTCAAACAAATATTTTTGTTGTCATCTCTACCTTCCCAAACTCGAGGAATTTTAAATCTCCTTTTCTCCCCATGTCTCTACATTATGCTAGACTAAACAGTCCCAGTCTCCTTTAACTTTTCTTCAGAGATCCTACTTGCCTCCCCTTTAATTAGCTGATGCTTTTTCTCTCAACTCCTTCCAGCTTGTCCATATCATGTAGAGGCTGAAACTTGACCCAGAACTCTAATACTTGACAACAGATCCAGCTGCTATTAAAGTGAGATTATTCCAGTGTGTGTTTTAGCATAGCCACTACCTGGATATATGAGCCTTAAGCAAGTTGCATAACATTTCTGGGCCTCAATTACTTTAGTCGTGAAGTTCAATCATAAAGAACAAGGGCTGTGAACATGGCACTAGGGAGACAAACCAGCAGGCCGTAGAGACTTTCTAAAAGAACTGAATTCAGAAAGACATAGAGGGGTTAACCAGGTAGAGAAGGAAAAAAGAAAAGAGCAATCCTACCAGAGGCAACTACATGTGCAAAGGTCCTGAAGCCCAAACTCCTACAAACCAGGATGACCAGATCCCAGAAAACAGGGAAGCAGGTTGCAAAATGAGGAAATGAAGTGAAGGAGGTAGGTGCCTGGTGACATAGCGCCTTGTTAGCTATAAGGATTTTAGTCTCTCTCCTAAAGGCACCGGGTAGATGAGACATTGATAAACAGCACATTTTGTACAATTTCCAAGAACAGTGGCTACAGAATGGATTGGACACAGAACAGACATGGTGAGAATAGAAGACTCTGGAGGCAATCTAGGAGCCGAAGTGTGAGAAATTGGACTATGGTGGCAGCGTGAAGATAGGGAGGCATGAACAGATTTGGAAATGAAGATCGACGATCCTTACGGATGCAGGAGATATGGCAACGAGGGAGAAGGAGGTGTCAAGGATGGTTTCCAAGTGTCTATTTGCTCATCTTTGGATGGCGGTGCTGTTTATGGAGAGCAGGAATGTTGGGGAGGTACGGGTCGGAGGGAGAAGGTATGAGTTCAGTTTTTGGCCATGTGGAGTTTGAGGTGCTATGAGATGGCCAAGTCAAGATGTTGAATAGGCAAATGGATTTATGGCTGGGAGTTCTGGGGAAAGCCTAGGCTGGAGATAGAGATTTAAGAGTCATCAGCATATAGATAATAATTAAAACCATAAGCATGGACGAGCTCACAGACAGAGGGTGTAGGATGGGAAGAACAGGGCAGTAGATCAAGCCTCGAAATTTTCCAATACTTAAGAGTCAGTAAAATGGAAGATGAGCCAGGAAAAAGAGGAGAATCCCCAGAGGAGGGAGAAAATTAGGAGAGCGTTAGGTCATGGAACCGAAAAGAAGAGGGTGTTTTGAGAAGAAGGGAAGCCAACGGCGAGGCTGTTACATTTCCTTGTCTTTCATGACCTAAACCAGGTGACAATCCCATCAAACTTTCATGAATGTGTGCAGTGCTGGGTTTTTCCCACTTGGAACTTTGCCATTTTTCTTATGCACACCGTGGTTTCTTATTGGGTGTCGGACCAAACTTTCTATCCAATGGGATTAGTGTAGAACACTGGTGACCTCTCATTTATCCAGGGGCTTCTGCTGTCCAGACTGCGATCAAGAATTAGGGAGGGGGCGCCTGGGTGGCTCAGCGGGTTAAAGCCTCTGTCTTCAACTCAGGTCATAATCTCAGGGTCCTGGGATCAAGCCCTGCATTGGGCTCTCTGCTCAGCGGGGAGCCTGCTTCCCCCTCTCTCTGTGCCTGCCTCTCTGCCTACTTGTGATCTCTCTCTCTGTCAAATAAATAAATAAAATCTTTTTTAAAAAATTAGAAAAAAACCTGAAAAACTTGATTATTATTACTAAAATCTCACCACCACTATTTGTGCATTTACTAAAAGGAGCCCTTCTTTAGCTTTCACTTAAAACCCTTATTTTAGAAGTTCTGAAAAAGTTGGTGTTTGGTTTCTCAGTGGAGGAAGACGGGAAGCTCACAGAGGCAGTCAGCGGCCCTAGGAAGTAGAAGCAAGTGTACGAAAGGCCAGCAAAAGAACAAAACATTATAGCAATCTGAGTTCAGGTTGTGAAGCATAAACACACCCTACTCCTCAGTAATCTTTGGGAAAGTCTAAGGCCTGATAATAACAAAGTAATCAAATAAATTTTAAATAAATGTTTGCTACATCGAAATAGAGATTTAAAGAAGCCTATCACGCAGTTTTCCATATTCTTCTGTCCCTTGTATTTGCTATAAACCGATAGTTAAAGCTGGTGGCCCAATGGGATTTCAGTTGAACCTCGTGGAAAGCATTCGCCCTAAGAGGTGATGTGAACCTCAGGTTATTCTGGGATGTTCGGATTGGTCCGTGGAGTCGGGTACCACCAATCGTCACGTCCATTTTGAAGTTCCTGCTGACCTCTCACCTAAAGGTTTTGCAATTACCATTGCCTAGATTTATTATTTCATTCGGAGCTGACAAATCCAGAATGTGGCAAGCTCCACAGCCCCAATCACCTAGTTTCTTCAACAAACAAAATGCAAAGAGAAAAGGGTCAAGGGGAAGCCACAGATTAAAAGAGGCACAACCACCAAGTGTGGCGTGAAGTCTTTATCCTGCTTATTAGTAAGCAAACATTCATTGAGTCAACTGGGGGCATTTGAACACTGACCGGAAATGTGACCCTATTAAGAAATTGTTATTTTCAGGCTTGATAGCAACGTTGTAATGACACATTTTTAAAAGCTGCTATTTATCAAGATAATACTGAAGTATCTATTGATGCAATGATACGATGTCTGGTGTTTGCTTTAGAATAATCTGCGGGATGGGGCGCTGGGCCCTGGAGGTGCCGGCTGGTGGGCCTGTGAGAGAATGAGGCGATCAGCCCCGAGAGTGGGGGGAGCTGGAGGATGGGAACCTGAGGGTCCACGGGCCCTGCTCTCTGCTTTCTATAAATGCTTGAAACGTTCCTTTTAAAAAGCTTAAAAATAGAAAAAAACAAGTCATTTCTCTTTCACCTTGTTATTTTGGAAGAAAAGATTTCTGAAGTGCCTTCTTCAGCAGGGCGGACCAAACGGATAATCTGGAGCGTCTGAAGAGACATGCCTGGGGCCACGGGGGTGCCCCTGCTGCTCCTTCGTTACTGAAACACCGAAGCGAAGCCAGCGGCAGGGAAGAAATCACCCCACAGTCCACGCCGTGACAGGTCAGAAAGCTTCGCTCAGGAACTGTTTCTAATCCGAGACACTCCCAGACTTCAGCTCCGACAGCAAAAGCCTGTGGCCCTCGGCAGTCTGACTCAGCAGGTGGCTGAACGGATGGCTCTGGGCCTCAGTGGCCCATGTTGGAAGTCCGCTTCTCTCCCCTTCCTCCCTTCTCTGCCCCAGAGATGTCTCCATTTGTTGGCTAACTCAGTGGTGGCGACGAGGAGCGGGGGGAAACTGGTGGCCGGGGGTGACCGGTTCAGGACTACCCAGGATCCATTTGAGGTTTTTATCCCCCCTGGCCTGTGTTTTCACTTACATTGCTGCCAGAGTTCAAGAAGCCCATCTCCCACCGAAATCCTGCTCATCTTTTAAGAACCATTTTAGATGCCACCAAACTCAAGAGATCTTTGCCCAGCCTGCTCATCAAAGCTAAAGGACCCTTCCTCTAATCCCCCCAGCTTTTCGCTTCTAGACCCTTCCAGAATCTGTTTAAGTATCAAGAGCCCTGACTAGATGGTCACCCCCTCGATGGCGGGAATGTGTGTCCTCCACCCGGGAGTCCGTCGTCCCCAAGTCACGCCCCATCCCCTGCCATTCCCTCCTGTGCACCGTGGCCACAGAACAGAGGAGCTCGTCCCTGGCCTTGCAACCCTCTTCCACCACCTGTCCCTAACTTCCCAGCCCCTCTGCCTCCTTCCTGCTCCCTCTCCTTTCCCTTACTCCCCCCTCCTCGCACTGCCTCTCTCTTCCCCTCAGTTGAGAAAAAGAGAGCATCAGCGAAGAGGAGGATCAATTTCACACGAGGACCCCCGGCCGGAGGGGCGGCGAGCCGGTGCCAGGCCATTTGGCCACTGCAGAACGGGGGGAGGGATCTCGGCCCGACCCAGGAGTCCTCGATGGGAGTCCCCATCGCAGCTTTCTGGATCAACAAACCCCTCTTTCAGTCAATAGGAACTTTGTGAGCTAAACAACAGATGCCACAGGGCCTAGAAGGCAAATAAATATGGTTATTCAACGTTCTATCGCACTGTGTGTAATTCAGGAAATTCAATTACGGTCCCCCCGGCAACAGGAACACAGCTCGGGCCGGGTGCTCGGGCCGGGTGCACAGGCCTTGTTCTCCGGTGCATGCGGGGCTGACCCCGACCCCTTCACACGTCGGAGACAATGCGATCTGGCAGAATTACACCCGCTGTTGGAAACCGAAAGGGGTCCTCCTAAAGCCTGCGCTTCCAGATTTAAAACTGTTTTTCAGCAATTGCTTATAAAGGCTTAAAAAAAAAAAATCATCTCGGACGCGTTTAAGGGTGGAATGATTCAGCAACATGGACACAGCTTCAGAATTTGCATACATGTGAGGCACGGAAAGGCAAAGCAGGACCTTCTGAGAATGAGAATGGTCAGGGTCAGCCCTGCCTCCTGCCCCCAGCGGGGTGACAGCCTGTGGTCTCTGATGTCCCTACAGGGAGACCAGTGCCATCGTGACTGGGAGCAGGGATTCTGACACCAACACGGCTGACCAGTCTACGGTCTAACTGGCTACAGGAGCTTGGGCAAAGTTCTTACCATTTCTGTGCCTCAGTCTCCTCATCCATGAAATGGGGATGACGGTGTTGGTAGGCTAGAGGGTTATTCAGTTCTTTGGCTTTGGAGCAGAGAGTATTATTGGACCTCTTGGCAGGATTTACTAATGACAGCACTTAGCTCTTTTTCATGACCCCACTTGTAATTCTGTGCCTGAGCCAAGATCAGAACTGGGACGTGTTACACATGCGCTACCTTGAGTTGGTTCTTTTTTTATTTTCTTAGCAAACCGTATTTCTTTTTCCACTCCTCACTCCTCCATGCACTCTAATTAAGCCTCTCCCATCTAGAGAGCAAGACAAGGGTGAGGTTTTGTTTTTGAAAAGACTCACAAGCTTGTATGGCAGCTGCTTTTCCACCAGTTGACAGCTTCGGTTCAGCTCGGTGCCGCTGATTTATAAGACACTGAGCTCACTGGCTCTGTCCTCTGTTCTCCCCCCGCCATTTTTCAATTGAGTTGTACCGGCTGGAAACATCTGAGAAAGAAATTTACTGAGAGATGCACAAACAGCCTATTCATATTTCATAATTTTCGGGAGCCTTCACTGTAGGACCCAGGGGGAGCCTGTTAACGCAGGCACAATCCTCGGCCGGTGTCCCTGCACCCTGTCACCCCACTCACGGGTCCCAGACGATACCCGGGTCCCATCCAAACTCAGCTTCTTTGACTCTAATGCTAAGTGAGGGAACTAACACAGCACATGCTGTTCTCAAATTTTGCCCGGCCTCGCCTGTGACAGCGGGATTAGACCGGGAAATATGGACAGAAGGCACCCGATGGAGTTAGTGATTTAATTGTCTGAGCACTTAAAAATTCAGGATTAATGCCACTTCAAGTGTGGCTGCCCCTTTCTCATTAACGGGAATCTGTTTAAAATAATTCACTTGAATAAAGACCTAATGGAGGCTCAGAAGAAGTCTTTGCATGACTCATCCACCTCTTCTTGCCCCTGTCTTGCCAGCCCCCGTCCCCTGACCGATTTGGTTTTCACATACAGAGCCTCTAATCTGAAATCGGCCTTTCCCACCAAGCTCTCCATTTGTGCTTGAAGTCATTGGCAATGGCCACTTTCTGCAACTTGTTCTCAGACGTGTCTTGGTCAATTAGTGCAATGTCACAGCCGCGTGTAGTTATTCTAACTCCAGCTGTGAGCTGTTAATAATAAACTTACCCACAGGACGATCATGCCATATGGTTGATGGTCAATCAAGACTAAAATATGCATTAGGAAAAAAAAAACTGCTCCTGTCAACAGTGAGGGAGTATAGGTCATTAGTTAAGGATGCTGGCTCGTAAGAACCGAGTTCGGGTTCACAGCGTACGGCCAGCTTCCTTACCTTGCTCCGACCCGATAATATTTGTCCTGAGACACAGAGGCATGATAACGAAAGTGACACAGCTGGAATCAGAAGACAAGTAGACAAAACATGGTGAGATGCATAATGGAGGTTGGGGAATAGGGATTTGTTGAGAAGAAACATAGCTCAGATTCTTTCCTAGGAAAAGGAGACAGATCTGCATTTTGGTCATGGGAAGTGATTTGTATGCTACAAGGCAAATTCTATTTAATGGGGGTTTTGAGGCAAATAAAAACAAACTGATTTGTGGCAAACGAGTGAAGGAGGAGCCATAACCCACTTGGGTGATTCCAATTAACTTCCTCCACAGGACTGAAGGGCTTGAGGTTATTTGGGTTTGCTTTTGAGTTTTGGGTTTGGGGCAGGCTGTGGGGAGGGGAGATGTGGAGGCTCTTGGCAAATAGCTTAACCTTGACTTGTGTTCCTAGCCATAGACAAAGCAAATGGCAATGCCCATAAAGTAGATACTCGTTTCAATGGCAAAACTAATACTTATACATCTCTATGTCAGTTTCGCCAGAAATGGCAAATAACCAGGGGAGAATGGTATTCCCTAAGTAAATAGCCATGCCAATTGTTTTATTCAGTTGTGCTTTTTAGACTGTGCGCTTGTATGTTCACAAAGCAGGTTCTTAATATAAGATCATGAATAGCTCTTGATAATACACAAAGGACCAGACCCTGAACCGCGTCCAGTCTCTACACCACAGCGGTTTCTGGTCAACATTTTTAAACTGGAAACCCAGGTTAAATTAGGTCAAAGTTTCCTTTGAATTTAAGCACTCCCCCACTACCTCCTAAGAGCCTCCTTTTCCCTCCCCTACTTTCTTTTAACTTTTTTTTCTTTTTTTCCTCCTCCTGGTCAAGGAGTGAAATGATTCCATTCCCGCTGAGGCTTCTTTTCTATAAAAAGGAGGAAGTATTTTTCCCCACTAAAAAGACATTTTCATTGCCATTCAAATGATAGTCGTGAAATAAAGGTCTTATTAAAAGCCAGGAGTCCTATTTACTTGCTGCGGAGTTTGACTTGATTGCTAATGATTAGACTAGGGGGTCGTCTTCCCTGAGGGAGTGTCCCCTTCGGGGGCACCATTACTCGTGATGACACTTTTGTCTTTGAGAAGGCCAACTAGTCACTTCTCCAACTAGTCACTTCGCGTTCCTGCGTGGGAATTTGGGGAAGACTGCCCTATCAGGGGACAAACCCACATACATGCATGCACGCACATGCACGTGGTTCTCTTGCCAAATTAGTTGATTGCTAAGGCGTCACTGACTTTCCAGTCATTCTGAGGCTGTTTCACTATCTCAGCATTCTCAACTAGGATCAATTTCATCCTCAGCAGACGTTTGGCAATATCCAAAGATGTTTTTGGTTGTTAGGACTTGGAGAGAGGAGGGCTGTCTCTGGCATCCAGAGGATGGAAATGAGAGATGCTGCTGAACATCCCACAACAGACAGGACACGCCCCTCCCCCCACCCCACCCCAAATCATCTAGCCCAAAATGCCACTAGTGCCCAGGTTGAGAAATACTGCACCAACTTGATCAACTTAGTTTGAAGGCGATAGGTAGATCTATGGATTTAGATTCAGAATGAAAGCAACGAGACAAAGAGCTACCAAGTTTCTCATTCATCGTCCCCATTTCACCCACCAAAGAGCTGTGCCTGATTCACCCCAACTCCACCTAAGCCAGTTTTCTCTGTGATGTTGGAAACCAGGGGACAGCCAACTACAGCCTAACGGGCTGCCACCTGTTTTCGTACACTCAATGGGCTACGACTGGTGGGTTTTACATGTTTAAATGGTTGATAAAAAATAGAAAGAATAATATTTTGTCACATGTGAAAATGATATGAAACTTACATTTCAGTACAGCGCAACTATCTCCATTTGTTTACATATTATCCGCAGCTCGTTTTACAATAGGGCAGCAGAGTAGTTGCAAGAGACTCTATGGCTCCCAAAGCCTAAAATATTTACTATCTGGCCCTCCCCAGAAAAGGTCTGATCGCCCATACTATAAAACCTAAGACAATAATGTGACTTGCACAGCAGACTCAATAATTCCTTGGAGGTAACAGATCCCATGAGCGACTGGGTTATGTGCATAATCACATTGCATTATTTCTACAGAAAATACTCTCAGATCTGATCAGATTGGTAGGAGTCCACTTCAATACAAGTTATTTGTTTTCCTAATTTTCCCACTCATTAGAACTTTCTCACTCCCAATAAAACTTTCATCATTGTGGTTTCATCTCAGTCCACGTCCCCAGCTTTAGCCTGGAGCTGGGGCAGGAAAGTAGCAGTAGAAGGGAGGAGGGTCTGGATTATCCTTCAAAGAGATCCTTAGCCTTGAGTAATGGAGGGAAGAGCATAGAACACTAGCCACTCTCTGATATCCCCCCTGAGATGGTTGTCCTCTCATTCTTTCAGAAATCCTTTGGACACCCAAGAAGAGCGTTATCCTGCAGCCCCAGCAAAAATGGTGTTTAGGGACATTGGCGCATACCACACAGACACAAAGACCTTAGCTGGAATGGGATTCCACAAACACGGGGGTTGTTGCTGTTGAACGTCACCAATTTAATACCAAAAGGAATACGATTCAGAAACCCTGCTCCTAGCCCTGTGTGTGCCGAAGGGGTCAAGCACCATACCCCACCACACACACACATTCTAGTTTGGAGACATGACACGGACGCACACAGGAGAGAATCCAGAGGAGCAGAAATCAGTTCTGGATTTGGAGGGGATGATGACAATGACTAAGAGGAGGAGGAGGGCATCATCATTTACTGAGGTGTCAGAAAGTGTTCCGGGCTCTTTACATAGATCCACACAGCAATCTGCAATGTTGATAGACCCATTTAACAGATGGGAAAACTGAACTCCAAGAAGTAACTTGCCTAAAGGCAGAGAGCTAGTAAAGCTGTGGAGCTAGGATTCAAACCACATCCATCTGACTGTTCTTTCCTCTCTGTTGAGGAGATGCTTCATTGAAGAGGCAGGACGTGAGGGAGATTAGAAGGGCGAGTAAGATTCAGATTGTCAGACCCGAGGGAAGAAGACATTCTAAATAGGATAAAGAGGGGGGACTAAAGGAACGGATGCTGGAATGGGTATGCTACGGTAGGGATGTTCCGAGCTGGAATAGAGGGATCTTGTAGGTTTACAGCATTCACATGGGGCAGATATTGCTGACAAGTGATAGGACCCAAACGTTGCCAAATGCAATCACTTTTAGGAATACATCTTGCAAAGATTTGACCTTGGATATTGAATCCATGTGAAAGGAATGTACTATGGTTAAAAAGGTTACTGTTATAATCGCTTTATTCATAACAGCCGAAACTTGCAAGCAAGCAACCGAGATGTTCCTCAATAAGTAAATGGCTAAACTGGTACATCCAGACAATGGGATATCATTCAACACCAAAGGGAAAAGAGCCACCAAAGGACATGGAGGACCCTTAAATGCATATTGCTAAGTAAAAGAAGCCAATCTGCAAGGCTACATGCAGTATGATTCCAACTCTATGACGTGGAAATGGCAAAACTGTGGCGACAGAATATGTTTAGTGGTTGCCGGGGTTTGGGGAAGAGGGAGGGAGAGATGAGTAGGTGGAGCACAAGTGATGTTTAGGGCAGTGAAACTATGCTGTATGATATTATAATGGTGGATACATGTCACTAGACATGTGTCAAAACCCATAGAATCTACAACACAAAGAGCAAACCCTAATATAAACCACGGACTTTAGTTAACAATAACATCAGTCCTGGGGCGCCTGGGTGGCTCAGTCGGTTAAGCATCTGCCTTCAGCTCAAGTCATGATCCCTGGGTCCTGGGATCAAGTCCAGCATCACACTCCCTGCTCAGTGGGGAGCCTGCTTCTCCCTCTGCCTGCTGCTCCCCCTGCTTGTGCTCTCTCGCTTTCTCTCTGACAAATACGTAAATAAAATCTTTAAAAACACAATGACTTATCAATACTGACTCATCAGTTGTAACAAATGTTCCACACTAATGCAAAATGGTATTTTAAAAATTGGGGAAATCGGAGGTGGGTCGAAGAGAGGGCATATGGGAACTCTAATTTTTCTTCAGTCTTCTTCTGTAAACCTTAAAACTTCTCAAAAACAAAAACAAAAACATTATTGGACTAGACCCAGGTTCTAGACCTGGCTCTGTCCCTAGGCAGCTGCCAGAGCACACGGTAGCTTCTGGGGGTCTTCCAGGTCGATAGCTCGCTGCACGGCCCACCGCCCTGACACATTCCACGACTCTGCCAGAACGTACATTGGCCCAGCATTCTCCCTTCATTGAAGGGTGGAAGACAGACCCGCTGTGCTTGGGCCTCAGGGCCATAAATGTCAGCCCCGTGTGCACTGGGACGTTTGCAACAGGAGATCGAGATCCATGACGTCACTTCCTTCTTGTGCATGAGGTCATTTGCACGTGAGGGCCCCAAGTACCAACGTGCTTGTGGCTGTGGCTGTTTGTTTAGAATAGCTACTCATTCCCAACCTCTCCAAACACTATCACAGCGTGTTTTTCAGCACGAAGTATTTTGCAGTGTGATAGAAATTGGCATCCACAAAATGTGTTGACTTTAAAGGAGTAGATGTGAGAATTAAAATGTCTTCCTTCTACACCCCGTGTCTGAGCTTATGTGCTGAGCTGCCTGACAGAAAGTTGGCCTCAGCCTGCCCCCCTGCCACTCATCCCCCCTGCAATGTAAATGACAGGGAGACTGGTGGGACAGATGTGCTAATATTCACAGGCCGAGCGGGCCTCCATGTCAACGAATCTCCATTCACCTCATTTTACGTTTTCTTTGCTGCCCGCTTCATAGAGCTGCCTCAGAGGAAGGGAAGGTCTGAGCTTACATCCCGGGTCAGTTCTTATCAGTCCCCCAAAAATCATAATGACACTGAGCAGGTTTCGGCAGGTCGGTAGACACACAATCCTGTCAGAATATTGCTCATGAAGAAGGGAAATGTAAATGCCAAGTAAGATGGCTAATTTCCTTTTATATAAAAACATACGTTGGAAATACACATCATTTTTAGATTGCACCCAATTTTTTTTTCTGCATGCAAACGCACTTTCATTTTAACAGTTTGGGAAGAAACGAAATAGTATCACCAACTTTTACTTGTGTGTCAACTTCAGACATACACGATTTAAACAGATGTGTGTGTTTATAATTTCAGAGATGCACATACGTAAATCATTCCACAGGATATTTATTTGCACAGTTGATTTGACAGAAAGACCCTGTATTTACATCTTTTAATTGTGTTCTGTGGGACCGTGCTTACACACGTTGTTTATGTGTGTGACATTTATGGCTGAAAATCAAGTGGCTCATGGAAGTTAGTTCTTCGTGGGTTTTGAAAGTATTGCAGACCTAAAAACTAACTGCTGCCAAGAAAGGCAAGGGTGGGGTTGGGGTACCAAATGTCAGTTGATTCCAAAATACTTAATGATGGTAAAAAGTAAAAATTAAGAAATAAAAATTTTTAAAAAACCCTGCTCCAGACAAATCACACACCTTGAGACTACATTTCCCATTCGGGGAAAGAAAGCAGCTCTCTTCCTCTTGAGGTTACTGTGTGATATTTGAAAAAGGGAGCAGCACAGGCTAAGTAAAGATGGGGAGGTGGGCGGACTTCTCTGGAGCTCACATCCTGCCCTTCTCAACGAGGATTCCAGAAGGCCCAGCCTGTAAATGCCTATATTGTCTTCCTCAGCAGTCACGGCCAGCTGAACATTTTGCTTGGTCCGTCCACAAAAGCTTTCTTCTTGCATCCAAGATTTCAGGTTTTGAAAGCCGCTCTGGTTGGAAAAATCCTAAAATCTGCAAGGACGTGGTCTGAAGTGTTGAAGTGTTTAGCCACATAGGGGATGCACAACTCAGAGAAATGAAGTGGCACATTTATCAAGTCTCCATGTGAGAGTCTCCAGTTTGGGGTCCAGGAGAGATTTCATTCGAGCTGCACTGGCCAGAGGTGATGGAACGTCTCCCTCCTCCTGCCGGGTGTGCGTGTTTTTATCGCCCTCCCTCAGCGTGTACGTGCCTCTGCCCCTTGGCACAGATTATTAATGCCACTGACAACTCTATTGCCCCGGTCTCTTTATCAATAACTCAGGCTTATGAATGCAATAAATATCGGCCCCGACGTCAATTACACATTGGTGGATTCTCTCGGCTTTCCCTCCGTTCGTTTTCCTGGGGCACTGGGGCAGATTAGCACACGGCTGGGAGATGTGCTCGTGCATAGAATAATGGTGCCCCAAGGGGAGTGCTGGTAGCATTTCAGCAAGTCAGCTGAAATACACACCGTGGTACTCACCTTCAAATAGGGAAAGCGGAGCTCCCTTAGAACTGGCAATCACTCTGTATTTTAAATTCCAATGGACATGGAAACAAGTAAGGCTAAGGAATTTTCGGTTCCACTCTGCACCAAGTGGCTGGTTCATTTGACGGGCAGAGGGAAGGCAGAATCAGCGTTACTTTGCCTCCACCCCTAACTGGATCTTGAGCGTATCTATTCCAGTAAAATCAGGTTAAAATAATCCTTAAAGGCAGCCTGAAGGAGGTGTAAGATAACTGGGAGGGTGTGTGTGCAAGGGGCTTGGGCCTCTGCTAACACGTGCGGGCAGACCTGCCCCCTGCCCCTCAATCACAGCCCGGAAAGTGCACCCCAGCCCCCGCCCGGACTGGGACCGAGGCTCCCCTGGGGCGCCCATTATAGCAAAGCCATGGCTGTGTGCTCTCACCATCTAGAAGAGCCAGTGGCCAAGCTCTGATTTCTCTGGTAAAGTCAAAGTACACAATGGGAACCCCAAATGGAGAGAGAGAAGGGCCATCCGGAAGATGGTATCAAATGAGCAAATTTCAGTAATGGTGGAAAGAAAGAGTCAGAAGTAAGAGAACCTATGGTGAAGGGGTAGGGATATATACTGCAAGAGAAAAATGATATTTTCTTGCCCTGCTCCTCTCTTCCCTCTTTCTCTGTCTCTCCACCTGTTGAAGGTGGGATTGGCAAAGAAATAGACTTGTTTCCATACAGCAGGTGATGTGGAGACGCCCAGCAGAGAAAAGGGGATATAGGGGAGGCTGGCCCCACTTCCCCATCACCTACAAACATCAGCACACCATCATCAGTTGCTACTATGGAAGTTTCTTTTCCCTACACCTTTTAGGGAAAGGGGAAAGTTTTCCCTAAAAGAAAAGTTTAAAATTGGGGGAAAGAGAATTCTCCATACTTCTGGAGGACTAACTCTCAGCTCGCAAGCAGTGTTTGTGACGAGCCCCTTATCCGGAATAGCTAAGGCTTGTGGAAGGAGGCATCTGACGTTTCTCTGGCTTTCTCAAGCTGTCATCCTCTCATGGGCGGCCTGTAGGTTACTCACAGAGTGCTCTCACTCCTACGGGTTTAGACGTGCTGCTGATCTTTGTCCGGGTCGTAAGAATCAGGTCCTCTCTCTTTCTGCCATCCTGGAAGGAGGATCGATCAGTCTTCTTTCCACACCTCTCCTACCTGAGTTTCCACTTTAATCCTCATGCCCGTGCCATCTCATCCAGATTGCAAATAACTTCCTCCTTTTTCAACTTGAACTTCAGCATCTTCTGCTGTCTTTGCTGCCCGCCCATCGCCCCCCTGTAGCACCAGTCTGCTGTCACATTGCCAGAGACAGCACCAGATGACCGATGAAGAAGCAGGGTCTCTTGTCCTTCCTGTCTCTGTATCCACGGGCCAGCACCCCAGGACCCTGGAGATGCACTGTGGGAGGGGGAAACGCCCCAGGCCCTATTCTGCCCTTGGGGTTCCACAATATTCTATCATCCACGCTGAAGTTCCTGAGACTTCTCACCATAAAGAGGCCTGCTTCGTGGCTCTAAGTATAAACTTCTTTTAGAACCCCTCTTTTGTGTCATGCCTTCTACCCTTGTGCAGAAGTGCCGTTCTGAGGAACACACGCCTGGAGATGTCGCTGGTTCACACGGTGGGACCCACATGGTGGGTGCACCTAGGTTCCAAATGCTTGTATGTTCCATGCCTCGGGAAACAAGCTCCCTCTCCAACCTCTCTGCCTTGTCTTCAACACGCATGCGTGCAGCAGTTCCTGGTAATGCCCGAGATCCAAGATCTGGGGTCACCGGCCTGGGGATCCCAACTCTAACTACTCACAGAACTTCAAGATGTTCCTCTTGTCAGCCTTCATGCAGCAGAGACTGATGGTTACCCTACCAAATTCTTCCTCACCTTGTTCTTTGATAAAAGAACTTCTAATTTTTGGCTGGGCACAGAGGGATTCTGAGTAATCTGCAGTCCTCGGCCTCCCTTGCAGTTAGGTGTGCAACTGCAGGAAGTGACGGTGCAGCACCTAGGAACTGTGCCTGAAGGGACGGGGCATGCTCTTCTTTCCCTTTTTCTGTTCTCTGCTTCAGGAAGGATGTGATGGCAGGAGCTTGAGCAGCCATCTTGGGTCACACGGTAGAAGCCACATACTCAACAAGACAGAAGGAGACTGGATCTCTGACATGGCAGAGTGAGAAATCAGCTCCAGATTGACACATCTGTTTCCTGTATATGAATAATAATAGAATTTTTTATTAAAAAATCCTACATTCTCACAAAGTTTTCAATACTGGCTGTAATATAGATTATAATACTAATGCTTCCCTTGGGATACAGCCATCGGAACTCCTTTGGTAAACATGCTAGAGTTAAGGTGAATGCACCAAAGAGCTGTAAGTCACTGACATTCCCACGGTATGAAGACTTCAGGGGCAGATGCTGGCTGTTGAGAACCTTTCCTTCAAGCTTCGGAGTCCAGGCAGTTTGTGGCATGTTTTCTCCCCACAGGTTCCGACGCCTTCCTCCCAGACCCACTGTGATTTTGGAAAGACGACAACAAAGTCATGGAAATAATGGTATTATTGTTTAAGGGGGCCTTCAGGAGGTAATACGCTAACCAGGAATGAAACTTGAACTCTTTGAACTGAATTTTTCAGGAAAGCACTTCCAAACTCTTGAAAGGGAAACATCAAAGTTTGAAGCGCAGATATGAAAAATGCTCCCCCTCTTACCCCCCGGTGACACAAATTCGACCTGACACGCATTTATGGTGAGCTGTGCGCGCCAGCGAAGATGAAACGGGGAGAGGCACGTGCTTGTCCTCAAGGAACATATTGCAATTATCTCTCAGCTGCTGGAGACCTTTGTTTTCGAATTATTGTTCCCTTCTGTCCTCTGCCTCCTCAACAAGGCCGGCTGGGACATGACTTTTAAAGGTGCTCTCTTCAGGTGCACAACCTCTTGCAAGATAATATGAAACAAATTGTAACTATTCCAGGAAAGCATTTTTGCACCAATCCCTTTGGCAAGACCAAGAAGTTTAAAAATAGAAGGTGCTGGTAAGAGCGTGAGGTAATGGAAACTCTCCTAGGTCTCTGATGCCAGGGGAAAGAGGGACGGCCTTTGTGGAAAACAACTTGGTAATATTTACCTTATGTTTAAGTGGATCTACAGGTTGATCCAGCAAGTCTACTTCTAGAAAAAGGTATCGCCCTTTACGAGTCCTTTGCTTGTATGTGAAATGAGGTAGGTTAGATACACATAGAGCGCCATGGTTAAAACAGCAGGAGATGAAAAAAAAAACAAAACAGCATGAGATGAAAAGCAACCTAAATGTCTGCGGCCGGGGAGGAGGGTGTCACATGTGCACCCCTAAGTGAAGAATAAAGAGCTGTAGTGACCGAGGAAGTGCACATGAGCTCAGATGGACTCAGAGGCGGATGCGGTCTAGGTGGACCACATGCAGCGTGGTGAGAGCGAGCGGGGCGTCTGGAGCAGGTGCATGGGGACGGTTGCCCACAGCGCTGTCCCTCCCTCTCCCCTGACTCTATCCAGGGAACGAGCACCCTCCGCGGCCACCGGGCTGGTTCGCAAAGCTCCTCCTCTTAAGAACCCCAGCTCTGTCCCAAGCCCATGAAAATCCAGCCTGTCTGGTGGTGTTTGTGCAAATGAAATGTCCAGACGCTTCAGATCTACCTGCGGCTCTCTGTCCCCCTTTGGCCCGCCAGAGAACCCCCTTACACTTCGGGAGCGGCCGCCACCGGTGTCCCAGCCACCTGCTGGGCCGTCCAGCCAGCTTCCAGCTTCCAGAAACAAGGCCCAGTGGGAGCCAGCCGGGTTCGGGCTGGTGTGGGCCGTGGGAGTCCTCGGGCTCTGGGATTGAGAGTCGGGTCGCTTCGGAAAATCCTGTGAAACAGTGAACTTGGGTGTTTGATGGCAGGAGGAAGATAGCCTGCAAGGAGGAAGGTCTGTGCTCTGGGCTCCAACCACAGGCACCAAAGAAGACCCCGAGGGGAGACCGTGGACCCTGTCCCCCCGTGTCTCCCTGAGCACACAGTGGCTCCCGTACAGCGACGGCTGAAGGAGGCCCGCTAGCTTCTAAGATGTGTAGAAGCTCCGGTAATCAGTGTCCAGAACGGTCTGAGGAGTAGAGGCGAGATTCCCCAGGAGTCAGCATTCTCAAGGGCCTTTGCAGGAAATGGACACCACGAAGGGCCCCGAGAGCTGTGTGTGAACCCATGGGAAACATGTCCGTTAATGAAATCAGGAGACTTGGACAGGAGGGCACAGGTGCCCCCATCATGTGGCCTAAAACACAGGTTCACCAGCGGGAGAAGCCTACGGAGTTTCAGGTTACAGAGGCAAACAGATCGCCTGCCTCGACTTGTAGGAGTCGGGGTACTGAAAACCAGACCAGAAGTCTTTTCTCCTTCAAGCAGATGGCTCCCAAGATGCCCTGCAGATCACGTTGTGTTTCCTTCTTTCCTTCCCCTCCAGTTCAATCCGGCCAAAGAGGAGGTTTGCGGGACCAGTGAAATGCCAGCCCTCCCCTGTGTCAGCTGCTCCTAAAAACATTTTCTTGTCCTGGCTGCAGACCCCAATCAAGATGTACCCAGAGCCTCCGGCTACGATGCCAACAGAATATAATGCTTGGCCAGAGGAAATAAATCTGATTATCCAAAGCAGAAGCCAAAACCAGAAGGGAGTTTGCAGGTTCCAGGGCTGAATAAGTCCAAGGCTGTTCTTTTGCAACAAGGCAACCTAGATGGTTAAGAGGAAGCGTGGAGTCCCTCAAGACCACTTCTCCAGCCTCCAAACTTGTTTCTCTGTTCATCTCCTGCCCCACGCAGGCCTTAGGGTTACCCTTCCCAAAAGCCCACTTTGATTGTTAATAAAATAAAGAGGTTCTCCAGGCATCACATAGGCTCCAAAATTCGTAGCTTGGCTTGTAGAATTGTCTGAGTTGAAGCAGTGTTTCCGGGACTATCTCCAGCTAAACTCAAGGCGAGTGGGTTGACTCATCTGTTCTCCAAGAAAAAAACTCCTTTCCATCTCTGTGTTTGTTGGCTGGTACCCACCCCACACCCATCATCATTTATTGACATCTTGCCACTTTTCAAAATCCAACTCGACGCCACCTCCTCCAGGAAGACCTCCGAATTCTCCCAGCCTTAAGTGCTCTCTCTTTCTTCTGAACTCCGGCAGGCCCTATTGTCTCTGTTTCTTGTGAGAGTCTTCTCACGTGGCTTTGTACAGCAGTTGCTTTCCAAATGAGCTGTGCTATCCTCAGGAGTCAGCGGTTTTTTGGATTTTCCGCACCAAGAATTTCCTGGTATCTCTCAGTACTAGCATTACATTTCACACATAATACTGACTCGTGGCATTTAGATTAGAAGAGGCCTGCTAGGGACTGAATTGCATCTCCGCCTTCAACAAAAATTCATATGTTAAAGCCCTGCCCCACAGTGTGATGGTATTTGGAGGTAAGGCTCTGGGGAAATAATTATGTTCAGATGAGACGGTGAGAAGAAGGTTCTCAGGGTTCGATGAGCGCCCTTACAGGAAAAGAGAGTTTTTGTTTGCTTGTTTGTTATCCATCTGGCCAAATTTTGCCTTTTGTTTGGAGAGTTTCAGCCTTTTGCATTTAAAGTAAACAGTATAAGGAAGAACTTCTGCCATTTTGTTATTTGTTTTCTTTATGTTTTCTAACTTTTGTGTCTCTCATTTTCTCCATTACTGCTTGTCTTGTGTGTGAAGTTGATTTTCAACCTGATTCCCTTCTCATTTCTTTTTGCATGTGCTCGTTAAATGTTTTCTTTGTAGTTATCATGGGGGTTACATTTAGCAACTAAAGCCGTTAACAATCTAGTTTGAATTGATACCAACTTAACTTCGGTAGCATACAAAATCTCTACTCCTACAAAGCTCTGGTTTCCCTTTATGTTATTGATGTC
Source organism: Potos flavus (assembly GCA_028534135.1). Classification (NCBI taxonomy): domain Eukaryota; kingdom Metazoa; phylum Chordata; class Mammalia; order Carnivora; family Procyonidae; genus Potos; species Potos flavus. The sequence continues at coordinate 49,215,507 of CM052887.1, forward strand.
ACATTACGTCTTTATATATTCTGTGCCCCATAACATAGATATTGATCATTATTTTGTATGCACTTGTCTCTTAACTCATGGAGGAAAAAAATGCAGAGTTACGAAACCAAACAACGACAAAACAAAACTCTCTCTTCAAACTGCCCCTCCCCTCTCTTTTTGATATACGTGGACACAGAGAGAAGGCAGCCTTCTGCAAGGCAGGAAGAGAGCTCTGACCAGAACCCGGCCATGCCGCACCCTGGCCTCAGACTGCAGCTTCCAGAATTCCCGTTATTTAAGCCACATAGTCCATGGTGTGTGGTTAGGGCAGCCTGAGCCGGCTAAGACAGGGCCCGCAGTGGTCCTTTGGGCCGGCCTTCTTCTTCTACACAGTGATCCAAGGGGACACAGAGCAGGGCAGGGGTCAAAACCCAGCGGGCCCCCCAGCTAACCCAGCCCCCAGCTCCAGCAAGGATAACAAGCTTGCCAAGTATCACAGAATGAAAGAAAAGGCCCAAAGCAATAAGTATATTTTTCTTAAACATGTCCGTGCCTTGAAACTCTTTTTATCATAGCTTTGCAATAACAAACCGAAGGTCCAAGGGGAACCTCCTGCAAGGTCTGAAATGGAGAATTCGGCTGAAAGAAAGAGGCTGCCAGGGAGGGGGAGAGAAAGGGAGAAGCCTAGCTATTTGCTTATAACAATATTATAATCACAGAGTGTGAATTACGCAAAGGAGAACGGACGGCGGGATTCACAAGTCGAGAGGTTTCTTGGTTGTATACAGAAGCGCACGCACTAAAGCAGTGCAGAGCTCGGCTGTCCGGCTGTCCGTTAGTAGTGCTAAGTCACACTCTCACAAAGGGCTTCCGGAGACGCAGCCTCAGCCGG
>CM052887.1:49216480-49243335 GCA_028534135.1 Potos flavus
CTTCACTGTACACTCCAGGACTGCATTCCAAGAAGCCCACGAACATTGTCCATTAACTGGTAGCTGAAAAAAAACTGAGCTTCTAATGAGAGCCCCAATTCTGTCACCGATTCATGACTGACTGGGGCAAATCACTTAATCCCTCTAGCTCCCAGTTTCTTCCATCATGAAAGAAGTGTGTTGAGTAGCTTTGTCTTTGATTTCCTTTCAATTCAGACAATCTATGATTTTCAGAACTAAACAGGGTTAGATAAAAGAGCGGGCCAACTCACTTCCAAGAACTCCCAATCCCTGGACCAGGTCCCCAGGAGGAAGACATTATTCATAACGCATCCTCCCCACACTCTTCAAGTAGGGAGCGGGAGACAAGACTTGCATCTGGTCTGAATGCGGCAGGAACGGAAGCCTGTCCCATCGCTCTCGTTAAAAGACTCTGAGTTAGCCGTGCACACCAAAGTGGTCAACGTGGCTTCGGAGGTAAATCAAAGCCAAGTATGCAGAAGATCAAAAGCTTTGCTCCATGGAGACCAACAAACGGCACATTTCCCAGAAACTCTTCCCTGTGCAACTTAAGGTCTTCTGATATCTTGACTAATTTAGACCCCAAACCCTAGTAATTTCAGGCTGGAAAAATAGTCCTAGATCAATAAATACCTAAATCATAGTTAAGCAGAGAACAATGTTTACAGCACTGAAAATCTCTTTATTATGGCAGCATCTATAGGTATTAACTGTATTTATTACTAACGAAATGTGAAGAGTGTGAGGGTTTAATATGTCATTCAATGAGTTTTTAATCTTCAACACAGACGATTCTGAATCAAGGTCAAAAACTCCTCGATGGCTCCATGTTTTTAGAGAAACAGAACATTCAGCAAGAGAAAGACTTCAAAGCATGTTTTTAACAAGGAGGAAATAAAGTCATTGTCAAGAAAAGATGAAAAAAATAGGTATTGGCGTATATTAGCATGGGCTTTCAAATCCCATATTATGGAATTCTTATATGCTATATTAATTCATGTTTGCACATATTAGAAAAATTTCAAGGAATCTCAATCAATAGATTTCTTCTGATCAGCAGATGTACAAAAGGAGGATAGCAAGATAAACGTATTCACCAGAGGAAATGCAATTTGCAACTAACATAAATTTCCGCATTACGGTCCCACCTGCACGATTTTGTGCCATTCCATTGTACTCACTCCAGTATTATTTACTTAACACTTAACCCTAAGTTCATACTAAACAATGAAATCTGTGAAATGACAAGTTCAATATGTAAGTTATCTCTTCTCAAACACATTAAACTATATCGCAACCATTAAAAATATTCAATTGGGAACCCCTTAAAATGCTACGTTATGCGCTTGGACAAAGAGTTGATCTGTCACTTTCAAAGTTTGTTGGCTGCCCTCCCGGCTTCATCATTTATCTCCTTATGAAGTTTTCAGTTAATATAGATATAAAATAAATAGAGACACAAAACGAATATCATCCAGTTCCTGCCATGACAGCCATCCTAGGCTGGGAAGACAAACAGCAGAATTAAAATCACAGCAAGGCTGAAGCTGGCACAATAGAGACGGGTATAAGGCTCGAGGAGAGCAGAAGAGAAAGAGCAGAGCTCAGTTCTGCTCAGTTCTGCTGGGGCGGCTTCCTGGAAGAGGCGGCATCTGAGCTCGGGTGCTTGTTAGCTGTATAGAATGTTGAGAAATTACTCCAGCTCTCTAAACCATACAGGGTGATAAGCGGTCAATGATACAACATATCTACAACTGCGGCTCTCAAAGTTTTTGGTCTCAGAGCCCCTATAGGCTCTGAAAAAGTACTGAGCAGCCCAAAGAGCTGGTGATTTGTATCTATCAGTCCTGATTGTATTAGAGTTTCAAGCTGAGAATTTTAGTTTTTATTGTCATTAAAATAATAACAATAAGTGCACACTAACATAAATAGCATTTTTATTATCTCCCAAAATAAACAAAAAAGCTTACTAAGTGAAATAAGCCGGTCACACCAAAACAAATACTGTGTGATTCCACTTCTATGAGGCGCCTAGAGTAGCCACATTCACAGAGACAGAAAGGGGGTAAATGGGGAGTTGTTTAATGGGTACAGAGATTCAGCTACGCAGGATGAAAAGAGTTGTACCAACTGATCACACAACAATGGGAATCCACTTAACACCAGTGAACTACACACTTAAACATGGTTTTGATGGTAAATTTTACGTTATGCATATTTTACCATGATTAAAATTTTCTTAAAGTTAAGTAGAGAAATAGGAATGGCATGCTTTTACAGTTTTGCAGATCTCATTTTTCTTTTCGTCTAACCTAGCACAGCTGGTTATCTCTTATCTGCTCCTAATTCATTCTGTTGCAATATGCTGTTTTGATCGAAGTATATGAAGAATATTCCCCACCACAATTAAGTGATGAAAAGGGAAAACATTTTGATAACTTTATCAGACAATCATGGGTCTTCTCCTTTGATACTACACCAGAATTCAACAAGTAGTAGTTTCTTAAAGGTTAGTTATAATATGGAATCTGAAACTATACAAATTAACTTTTGATACTTTTTTACATTAAAATCCATTTTCTTCCTTGCAGCTTACATAACTCTTGGACCCATGCATGATTCCTTCACATCGACTGCGGGTTGTTGGGGAAATGTTGGTTCCCTCTTCCGAATGTTGTCTCGTTTTATTTTACAATATCTAAAAAAGTACATGTCATCAGAAGGGTCTTTAAGTGTTCTGAATTTATCAAGCTCATGGTGGTGAATACAAGTCTTCCAAAATTCCAATTTTCTCTTGAAAGCTTAAATTTATTATTCACTGGCCACACATACCATCAGTGACTTCCTTGCCATAATAAGTGCGTTTTGTTTATTCTCATAGATCTACTAACTCGGCCAAGTCTAAATATCCATAGGGTGTGTCATTCGCAGGTGAAGATGGGCCTCCATGAAAGAAGTGACCATTCGGCTCCCAGCTCAAAGTATCTCACCAGAGATTTCCTCGGGACAATTGTATTCGACGTGCAGGAGAAGGGCTTCATGCTCCTGTCTCATTTTGTCATACAGAATATTAAAAAGATGCATACCTAAGGGTCAAGTTTCAGTAAAATAAATAATTGTTACACCTTCATCAAGGACATTCCGAAGTAAAATTGGCTCTCTTTCCCCTGTATAATAAATACATAGTGGTGAAGAACACAATGACCGCTAATACAATTTGATGCCTGACCTTGACTTATCCTAAGGAGAGCAGGCTTACCCACCATTGCTTTTGCGCCTCCAACGGAAATGCCTGCACAGTGAAAGGGCAAGTAACATCTTCCTATTAGTAAGAAAACACTTTGATCTTGTGGATTCCCTGGAAGCAGTCTATGGACCATGCCTTGAAAGGCTCTGATCTAGAGGTCTTTTTTTTTTTTTTTTAATCTTCACTTTTAGGTACTATAACGGAAATGCTCCAGCTCCTAAGTATAAACGAAGATTGTAAAAATAAAGACCGTATGAAGTATTTTAATGCTTGAATTTTTTCTGAAAATGATTCTAGACCTGACATACCCTAGCATGATACCTGCAATACTAAAGAGAAAATTCAAGCAGGTGTGATAGTAGGCATAGAGCAATAAAACAAAAATTATCCAAGCTACTTACTCTGAGAGACATCTCTAAGAGAGGTTTATAGTTTCTAAATGTTTCTTTTCTCTTAAAAAAATATATATTTTTCTTCAAAAAAAAAAATTAACCTAAAGAAAGGAACCCCCCCATTGTTAATCATATTATTTCTTAATTTGGGCAACAGTCATGGCTTTCACAAGCAATGACAACAGAAACTTTTCTTAAAACAGAACAGATTTTTCAACCTCAAAACCTATATGGACTGCTGGATTTCAAGGAATAAAATCACTGGAAGCTTACTACATTTGTCATATTTCGAACTGAGTGTGTAAATAATAAAGGTCGAACTCAAAAAAACAAGGCTGATAATTCCATAGTGACCAGCCAGACTCCCATTCCCATCATTTATTCATATGTTGATAGACTTCCCCAGGAAGCCTGGGAAAATAACAGAAGTAACTCAACTTGCCCCAAGAGAAAAAGCTTCATTTTTCCTTGGCAGATTCATTCCTAATCACATAGCAGGGAACCATTATTAACATCTGGATATTCAAAAAGAGCCACTGAATTATTATAAAAATGTTTCAAATCATCAGCCTAAAACTCAAATGATCTACAATGTGTATGATGCTTTTTTTCTCCTTTTAGTCAAGAAGATAAATGGAGAAATTCTTTATATTTCAACTTCCATTACACATTTGTTTTTAATCTGGGAAATTCATGTCTGCCTACTGTACCTCCATATCAAAGACTGATATGTCAGCATTAGCTTCTGCTCCTCTCGCCATGAATTTCTTTTAAGTATACAATTTTTTTAGGAGTGAGATTACTGCAAAAATCAGTTGGTCCCAAACAGTTACAAGTCAGATGCTAACGCTGAGTTTAATTCTCTTTTAACGTAGTTATGTGCTGTTAGATTGAACAGCAATTAGGCAGATCAAGTGTCTTCCTGTTTAACCAGCGCCATCCCCCTTTAAACAGTTTCTAAAAATTAATTGTCATGACTTGTCATAAATACACAGACAACACACACGTAATGTCCTTTGCAAAACCTTCAAGTCTCAACCTCGGCAGCTACTAATTCTGTTGGGTCCAGACGACAGTTTAGTTGGTGGCACTTGATAAATATAAGACACTTCTCTATTTAAAACCGTCTGGTGGCTTCCCAGTCCTCTCAGATCGCTATATAAAGTCCCACCATGGCCCACAGCGTTCTGCTTACAGCCCCATCAAAGGAGATTCGGCCCAGGTTGGGAAAAAAAGTGTTTTGGGAACTCTCCAGCAAGGATGAACAGGTTAAAATCTTTGCAAGCAACCTCTAGTTAGGCAAGGCCCATTCTAGACCTTTTGCCCTAGTAGTGGGTACTGACTTCCCACCACTCTGTTCTCCCTGCCTGCAAGACTAGCCTCTTTATCACCCACCCCATTTCTTGTCCCAGCCTCCTCTTCCAACCACTGCCCATCCCTAGCCTCCCTGAACTAAGGGTCTGCCCCAAATTGGTCTTCATGTCTGTTTTTCCCAATCAAATCCTAGCCAACTGTCCAATAGTCTCAGCACAAGAGTCGTAAAGAAATGTTGCCAAGTTCTGCCTCATACACACTCACAGGCCCTGTAGCCTTCCTCAGCAGGCCCCCTCACACCGACCATACAGTAGGTAAGTAGCTGTTGAAGGAGTCTGTTTTTACGTGTCTCTCCCCCCTCCCCCCCACTAAGCCACATAAATGCAGAGACCAGGTCTGTTTGGCTAGTATGACCTCCTCAAAGCCCGCAAGGGAAAATACACATATATGCCTCAGAAAGCATTCCTGCCTTGTGGAACAAAGTAATTAATAAGGAGAAACTTCCCCTAAACCAAACGTTACATTGGGGTGAAAGCCAGTGAAATCAATTCAAAGGAGCTTCTGAGGGGAAAATCTTTACAATCTGCTGGAGGTAAGGGAGAGAATAGGAAGAGGCTGAGGATTTTTAGGGGTCCCTCTGCTACCAGTTGTGTGGTCTGGTTCAGCAGGATAGATGGAGGCCCCAAAACCACCCATCTAAATATTTATAAGCTTAAAATCAATGGCTAATGAATAGTCAAACAAAATACTTTCTAACCTCCTATCTTGAAAAACACACCTTCAAAGTAAACTGGAAGTGTGAGTACTCAAACATAGTGAAATATAGAGACTTTAATCAAGTTGGGTTTTCTGCACCCAAATTACCCACATTTTAGAATGCTTTAGTAGGAAATAATTATTTTCTTCATTATCTAAATATATACCACACACACACAGTTTACAGTTACCCATTAGGAAAGAATGGTGCCCATTGTTTTGAAAAAACAAAACAAAACAAGACAAAACAACTGATTTCCAGGACTCTCAGGTACCAATTCTATTCAACTATGAAACAACATGTGTACAAAGGAAATTCCTGCCTATAAAGAAACTGCTGTTCTCACTTCATTGTTTTTTCCCTTTCATATCTTTACCCCCCAAAAAGTCCTGCTCCTTTCCCCCCTTGGACATGTTTCAGCTCTGTATTCCAGCTTTGGTGTCTCCCAAAAGTGATGTCAAGTCTCAGACATCTATTAACTATGTCCTGCCTTATAATTATAATGCCTGTTTTGCAGCTCATCATGGGATGAGGGTTCTAAAAAGTGAAGAAGGACAGTTACAGTATGTAACATGGGGAGACCTTGTTCTACAAGGCGAACGTGATCGGAGAGTGCCGAGTTCCCCATAGCTCCCGCTTCCCTCTGTCTTCCATTGTCTGTGAAGAAATTGTTCACCTTCATTTCGGACGGTGACTTGGACAAGAGCCTTTCAGTTTCCCCTTTGTCCTCCTTTCTGTCAAGTATTCACCTTGATATCCATTCAAATCCTCCACAAAGAACTGTCATAGATGATTTATAACTAAATATAAATTAAGGATCCATGAATCACTCTGAGAAGTGGAAAAATCTGTTGCAGCCTGAACGCAAACCTTGTCCGGTCCCCATTTTGTCCCATTCTAACTGTCCCACGTGGACCACAGCCAGACCCCAGAGCAGGGGTGTCCGCGCTTCTCTTTGCTCACCTTCTCCTGCACTTACTACTTTTTTTGTAGTAAAAACCACACCAGAAATGAACTTGAAAGAATCAGAAATTCCAATTGTTGGATTGAGAGCGCCTGAGGCATCATGAGTAACTGCTTGCATCGCCAAGGTACCTCTGGGAGGGGTGCTCGTCCCAATGGGGCACCTGTTGCTTCTTCGCCTTTGCAGTTTCCCTCCTCCTTAAATTTTTCTAAAGTGGCTTCCCAGGCTGGATCCTGCTGCCTAACCAGTAAGAGAGGGAAGGAGGATAAAATTCCAAGGTGAAATGTATTAAACACAGACTTACTTTTCACCTTCTCCTTTTGGCTCCGCCTCCAGCAGGACTAATGCCTAATGACTCCAGGAAGCGAAAGCAATTAAATTTCAGTTGGTGTAAAGTTGAAGAAATTGTCCCATGTGAAAACAGTGTCTCTTTGCCACATTCCATCAGTGGCAATAAACAGGCAGATTTCGCTGGTTTTGATATAGTAGCGCGAGCTTTCACAAGGCGCAGGTTTTCATTTTAAAAAGTTGAATTTATGGGACAGAGGACTGAAAGGTTTGTACTGACATGTTTAAAACCCTCTTTTAAAGAGTGGCGTATTGCATCGTTCCATTTAAGTGTTCACACCGCAGACTGAAACATAATCTGTTTACTGAAAAAACAACTTTTTATTGCCCTGTGAATAATTTCCCATTGAAAAAGAAAACAATGTACAGTATTTTAGTGCTTTGTGAAACATCTGGAAATCTTTCTTCAGTTGCTAAAGCTATTAGGAATTTGCATGCACATTCAAACTACTGATTTTTTAATTTAATGCAAAACAACTTCAAGCTTACTACTGAACAAATCTACAAGCAACGGCTTCTGGCCCCCCCCCCACCCACCCTCCCAGGGCAGTCAGAGACCTAGCAGCAAACCCAGCGCAAGGCCAATCTGGTTTCACAGCGAGCCCGTTAGGGATGTGTTGCTTCTTTGTCCTCACTTTCCTGAACACAGTGCAAAGTGGATTGTAATTGTTAGGGTGGCGGGCGACGCCAGCAGCTCTAACAAGTGAACCCCAGGCTCAGTGGGTGCTTTGTGGTGCAAGAGTTCTTGCTCACCCAAGAGTCTAACGTGGTGTACCCAGCGGGCTGGCAGCTTTCACACGGAAATGCAGAGACCCTGTCTCCGTCCCTGCCTCTGCATCTTCACAGGGAGCCTTGCAGCAAAGACACGGAGCATGGGGACGGGAGTGGTTCCCGTTAGGGCTGCTCGCGTTCCTCGGGCTGGAACCCAGTCACGTGACCGAGCTAACCACGAGCGAGGCGGGAACCACACTTCCAGTGCCAGGAAGGAAAGAAAAGGGTTTGGCCAACAGCTAGAGTCTGTAGATGGCAGTCAGTATGTTATAAAATTTTAAAACTTCCCCCCAGTTCTAACATGGTCGGTGCTCAGTGTCCGCTTAGCCAACCCCTATCGCGGGCTCCATGTAACTCACTCTGCTAATGGTTCTGGCAGTTTCCTGAGGTGACAAATGGGGCAGCAAAGCCACTGGACTCCAAATGCTTTTTCCTTATCTCACCTCCAAAGCCTGTACCTTCATTTGTGAAAGCGGTGAAATGGGACTAATGATAGAGAAAAGGACAGCACATTGACCAATCAAGCTCTGGAAATAAGTACAAGCTTCAGTGTCAAAAATCCTCTTTGCAGTTTCTTCTATTTTACTTTTCTCCCAAGACTGTTATTTCTCCACAAGGGAACTTCCTGCAAATTTACGACTTAAGTGCTGTTTACAAAAAAAGTCTTTGCACTGTTGTTTACTTGCCTATGCATGGGCACAATACTCAGACCGAAAGAGGATGCCGTCATATGAACCAGGTTCCCTCACGAACGTATCCCCCCAGAAAAGATAAAATATAAATGACTGAAAGTTGTTCTAGATTCTTCCTTGCCCACTCTGTGCCTCCTTCTCCTCCGCAGTCTATGTGAGCAGCTCTTCTCTGTGCTACCATCAGATACCATCCGACTTGATCGTCTTCTTATAACTGAATATTTACCTGCCAGCCTCCTCCCTTACACTATAAACTCCACGAAGAAAGGGACCTTCTCTATCTTGCTTATCCCCAGCACATACCACGGTCTCTGGCCCCTCACAGGTGCTTGCTAAATGTGCGTGAAATGGGATCGAGTTGAATGTAAGTTAGAAAAAGATAGGTTCCATAAGACAATAAAAGAATCAAAGGGCTACTAGTGTTCAAAAGAGGGAACCATGCATCTGGCTGAAGGGGGGCAGGGGGAGGGGTACCACTTCCTGAAGCATTTGAAGTGGACTTTAAAGGCAGGGTAGAGTTTCACCAACCCGCAGCGATGGCACAGCAAAGAGAGGAACAGCATAAGTCAATGCTCAGAGGTGGAAACGCAAAGACGAGCTGGAGGAACAGCTCGTACTCCTGTTTCTCGTGCACTTAAAGTGTGTGAAGGGAGGGAGGGATGAGAGATGGGAATGCAATGCGACTGTTCTAGAAAAGGCCATGAGTCTCAGGCTGGCAAGTTTCAATGTAACAGTGTGGGCAAGAGGGAGCTGGGGGAGTTCTGGGTGCTGGGGGGAGCCATGTGCCAAGAGGGCAAGGCACAGAGTGCGTGGATGAGAGGTGGGAGAAGCAGACGCCTCTTGCAATAAGCTGCAGGTGACCGGCACCAGCTGGGTAGGGCAGGAGGGGAGGGCGGAGTCTGAGGGGTGGGCGGAGTCTGAGGCGCAGGCAGAGGAAGAGCCCTCAGCTCTCAAAACCAGGCCAGATTCTGAGGAAGGATGACAAGGCAGGAGTGCTAGGGGGATGACAGTGTGGTGCCGCCTCAACAGGAACTCGAGGGGGAAATACTGATTTGGTGACTGTAGGGAAGGTGAAAAAATGGGCTTGAAACATTTTGAGCTTGAAGTGCTTGGGGGACGCGGGTCAGGAATTTGGGCCGGTAGGACATCCAAACGGAGCTCAGGGGAATCTGGTGATGCGGAACGGTGAGGGCCAGATAGCCAGGTAGGAAGGGGGGACGCTTGGCCCACACCTTGGATTCATGCACTTTCTCCAACTGAGACTTGACGTTGCCTTTAAATGAGTTCATATATACAGTCCCTGGATGTGTGTGGGTGATGGAAATTTGATAAGTATAAACTTGCAAACTGCACCACAATTTTGCAATGCTCCTGGGATGTTTACTCACTGTCTTGATATACACAGAGGCTTTTAAAAAATAGAAGTGTCTTTTAATAGCTGTGGCGAGGCGTCCCCTCCAAACCTGCATTTACCTCCAACCACAGCAATCTCTCCACTGAACTGTAATCACTGTGTCCCTCTCCATCTCCCACGGCCTGAGGGATGGCATGGGGTTAGAACCCCAGTGGCCAGCCTGGCCCCTGGCGGAGAGAAGGCAACTCAATAAATATTTGGGGAGGGATGGTGAGGAAGGGAGAAGTCATTTATTTTGAATTAATAACTGTGGACCTCACGGTGGAAGAAGAAGATTATATAGAAGAAAGAAACGTACCTTCCTTTCAAAAAGAGCAACAAAACCATCTTATAGCATTAGTAATCTTATCTAGCATATGGCAGATCTTAAACGCGAGCCAGACGCCATCTTCTGTAGGAAGCGTCCTAACAGCATCACGGAAGTTCTGTTCAACTGGGGATGAGGGTGTGGGGTGAAGAGATAGGAAGATCAGGGAAATTCCACTCTAGTTCTTTTTAAACACCTTGAATTCCATTTCTGAGCACATACAGTCATCTCCTGAGAAACTCTCTGACCACCCTTTCTACTCTTTGCTCCCTTTGGCTCTTGAGTGAGCATGGATGGGGAGAGAGAGAGAGAAAGAGAGACAGAGACACGAGGTCAAGATGTGGAAAATTTCAGCAGATTTGAAGACGAAGGATGAAAGATCCTGGCTTTTTCTTTCCCTATTAAACCCCGGGCAGACTGCTTCAAGAAGAAAGAACAACACATTGCCCAATTATTACAAGAATATACTTCTCATACACCTGTTTAACTTCCCAAAGCCAACTTTGATGACCTTAATTTTACCTACGCTCTGGTATAAATTTTCCCTGAGATCTTTATCTTGTCCTGACACCAATTAGCACAGGAGTTTCAGCAGAAGAATCCACGGCAATTTAATAAACACCTTCCCAGAAAAGGAAAGACTAATCGAAATGAAGACTGTCTCAAAACCAATTGAACAGGTGCGCATTTCCATAATGGCTGCACAATTCAGCCACGTATTGGTGTCTGCTCCTTTTGCTTGTGAACTGAATCAGTAATCTTCACATGCCCTGTCCCGGTGATTGAAATAAATTACTTTGTTAAATTGCGAAGCAGGTTGACCCATCTGTTGGCCCATGAATGTTCAGATTCTCTGAGGGTTTATTATTCCAAATAATGACTGCCATATGCAGTGGTAAACAGTTCCTTTAAAACTGACTAAAGGATTCGGTGCGACTTTTGAAGGCAATTCATAAAGCTGTTCGTGTTCCCCTAAAGGATCTGCCCTTCAACTAACTTCCAGAAAAGTTGTCTTGATGGGTTAATCCCAGCCGATACACCTTTTTCTCTTTGGAGAAAAGACAAATGCTGAGTTGTGAACTGGGACTCGAACCCAGTCCACTCGTTCCAAGATACATCGGGCTATTTCCATCAGGCCTGAGCATCTGATGGAGAGTGTTTACACGGAGAAGTGCAATGAGAATTCTGTGCGTTCACCCTTTAGACCCGGGAAGAAAAAAATCGAGATTGATCTATTTCTTCTTTGCTGATTCTGCAAAGAGCCCCATTCGGACAGGGCTTGTTCCCTCGTCTAAAATAGGAGCCTTCCTCTCATCTTCCTGATCTCATTCAAGGGGCAAAGAGCAGGGCTTTGAACTCCCATTGGCAAAGGATATAGGATGATAGGAATGTTTTAAAGACAAAAATCCATGGGTCCTCTTCTCATCCGTGGCTCTCCTTACTTGAGACCATCCTCGTTTCCAGATCCCAGGGGAGAATGCGCGCTCTCACCGCAGGTCCATAAACTGCTCTGACCACGGAGCAGCCATGATTCATTCATGATGTTGGCGGTGACTCACTGGCTAGATTGCAGATGTGAAGCCGCTGATGGATGGCCCAAAGCCAGCGCATGGTCGGCTCCTCTGGCATTCTACTGCAGTATTAATCATGTGTGGAAAGGTACTTTTTTCCCTCTGTGAAAAATGAAATGGCTAATATACAGCATGGAATGAGGGCCCTGGAACAATTCCTTCCTTAACGGGAAAAGAATAAAGCTATTAAAAGAATAAACTCTTGTATGTGACATGATGACAGTGGGATTTTTTTGATGAACTAAATGAGTAAGTTCACTGTCCTTTGATTTATGCTAGGGCGAAGAGGCTCTCAAAGCTTCAAAAGACAGAGAGTGCATTTGACATGCTGAGGGGCTCCACTCCCTTTGTTTAAAGAGAGTGAGAGGCTAAGACTGAGCCAAAAGTAAGTGTTTGATGGGCAGAGACCTGCAGAGGTGAGCGACAAAGGGCTCAGGCACAGAGGGGAGGAGTGCCGGTGCTGGGGGGCAGGGGAACAGAATCTTTGCTTAAGGAGGCTTGCCCTCATTTCAACAAACCCTGAGACACCTCTGCAAGGGCCCAAACGGGGTCCTGCCCCTGTGGCTGCTCTCCTCCCAGACCCGAGGGAAGCATACCTATTCCTTTGTTGTCAGCTTGAATCTTGAGGAGGGGGCTAGAAATTAGGGTTGTTGTTCACCTTCACCAAAGGTGAAACCAGAGAAAAAAGAGTCCACATTAAGAGCCTTAGAAAAGGCTTCCTGTATAAAAACTAATTCCTGACAGAGGAATGTATCTGACATCAGAAAAGATTGCCCAGGTAATGTTCATTAAAGAAAAAAAAAATGGGGGGGGGGGTGTGTGTGTGTGCCTGGGTGGCTCAGTCGGTTAAGTGTCTGCCTTCGGCTCAGGTCATGATCCCAGGGTTTTGGGATCGAGCCCCGCATCGGGCTCCCTGCTCAGCAGGGGGTCTGCTTCTCCCTCACCCTTTGCCCCTCTCCCTGCTTGTGTTCTCTCCCATCCCCGAATCCCCCTCTCTCTCTCAAATAAATAAAATCTTAAAAAAAAAGAAAAAATTTTTGAATTATGTATTTTTATTTAAATCAAGAGTGATGTGATCAGAAAAGCATAAAACATGGGACAAACCCAAATTTGGAAAAACACAAATTCAGAAATAGTCTGCAATATCACCAGCCAGTACTATTGAAAGGTCATGAAAGACTGAGGAAGTATCACAAATCCGAGGAGACTAAGAAGAGAAGAAGAAATAGCAAATGCAATGTGAGATTGTAGATCGGATCTGGGAGCCAACGAAGATGAAGAACGGTCACAGAACAACAAAGAAATTTAGAGATTAATTAATAGTGTTAACAGTTAATCTGGAGATTAATATTTGGATAAATTAACTTTTTCAGATGTGTTTGTTACTGAGGGATGTCCCTGCTGTTAGTGGACAGAGCTAGAACATATATGTATGTATACTGACCCATGTGTATATACCTGTATATATTTACTTCTGTGTCTATTTGATGGTATGCATGTGAAAACAAATGCGACTTTATGTTGATTATTCTGATCCCTATCCAGTACCACTGGGTTCATTCTAGCATTACCCCCTTGCTTTTCTATAACTCCATCCACAGTGAAAATCGAGCTCTCTTTATCTACAATTGTTCATTGCTGGTACATAGGAATATAATTGACTTTGTATATTGATCTTGTGTCCTACAACATTGCTAAATTCACATTATAGTTCAAGGAGCATTTTTATAGATTCTTTTATAGATTCTTTAGGCTTTTCTACCTAGATAATCATGCTGTCTAAAAACAGAGATAGATTTATTTCTTCTTTTTCAATATGTACACCTTTTCTTTCTTTTGCTTCTCTATTACACGAAATAAGATTGGTAAAAGAACAGAACATTGCCTTGTTCCCAATCTTTGGGGAAAAGTTTTGAGTCTGTCACCACTACAGATTACTGTTATTATTATTATTTATTATTAGCTATAGATTTTTCATATATGTCCTTTATCGGGTTAGAGAATTTTCCTTTTATTCTTAATCTGCTGAGAGTTTTTATCTTGGGTAATTGTTGAATTTGTCAAATGCTCGTTCACTATCAAAATGGTCAAATAGCTTTTTTTCTTTAGTCTGTTAATATGGTAAACTGTATTCATTGATTTTGAGTGTTCAACCAGCCTTGCATTCCTGGAATGAACCTTACTTGGTCCTGATGTATTGCCCTTTCTATATTTTGTTGCATGCAATTTGCTAATATTTAGCTGAGGATTTTTTCATCTACATTCATGAGAGATATTGTCTATGGCTTCCTTTTCTTGTAATATCTCTGGTTTGGATATTAGTAAGGGTAGGCTATAACGATGGAGAAGCCAATGGTGGAGAAATTGTATCCATGTCTCTATCTATACAAAACTGGTGTGTAAACTAAATTCTGTCCTTTCCTAGCGAAGAAGAGGCTTGGGGATGGCTGACTCTGGCAAGTCTATAGACTTCTTCTCCCTGTTCTACAATTAGAACAAATTTGGCCAACATCCTGTTGGATCAGCTACTGCATAATATTGACAATAATGTCAGCTGCATTCTCCTGAGACTTACTAATTAAATTTCAAAGTTTAATCAAAAGAAAACTCACATGTTCCTTATTAATACGCTGACTTGTTTGGAAGTTGGGTGAATTTTAGCTATCCTTTCAGAATAAGCTTGGGATGAGTACACCAGATGCACAATAAATTTGAGGTCTAGGATCCTAGAATAGAAAAATCAGAAAATATGGCCTGAATATAGTGTGTGTTAATAAATATTTGTTGGATGGATTATGTTTCTCTCTAAAGCTTGTTATATGCTTGGAATGTTTTTCAAGTCTCATACTGCTCAAATTTTCAACTTTGTTCTGTTTAGAAAAACAAAATGTGAATTTTTCTTCAACAGTTTCACCTCCTTTGACTTTCTACCCATTTGTGCCCTAGAGGAAAACTCGCCCCAGGAGTTTCTGCTTCATCATACTTATCCAACATGTTTGTCCAACGTCCAAAGTAACACTTTAATCACATCTGTCTCGGGAGACAGCACGCTGCCATTGGCCAAGAGCAGATGAGGTTAAGTCTGCACTGCCTGTTCTCAGCCTCAAACTTAGAACAAGGGGGTTTTCGGCCCAGGAGAGTGGTTCTTTCCCCACACCATCCAGCGATGACAACTTAGTCTGGGAACTTTATGCCATGAGTCTAAGATTCTGCATCTGAGGAATAGCCATGGTTCTCGTTTCCTCTCTGCAGCACTGTATGGCACCCTCTGTTTCCTCGATACAACCAGCCCACATGACTGCCGTGAGCAGCCATCACTCTCCCTTTCTTTAATGAGAAAACTGCATCTCAGGGGCGCCTGGGCGCCTCAGTCGGTGAGGTGTCTGACTCCTGATTTCGGCATCATATTGAGCCCTGAGTCAGGCTCCACTCTCGGCAGGGAATCTGCTTAAGATTCTCTGTTCCTCACCCTTTGCATCTTCCCCTGCCCACAGGTGCATGTGCTTTCTCTCTCTCAAATAAATAAATAAATCTTTAAAAAACAACAACTGTATCTCAGGTCAGCAGGTGAGGGGCACCTGAAATGACAGTTCCCCAAATGGTGCCTCAAATCTAGCCTCAACAGAGTTTTTATCATTATGATCAACCATGAGCCCAAATCATAAGTGCTATTTTGCTGGTGGTCAGAAAGGGAACTACTCGTGTGTGTGTGTGTGTGTGTGTGTGTGCGCGCGCGCGCGTGTGTGTGTGTGTTCAGTTGTACCCAGAGAAAGGTTACAAGAGCATCTCGTACCTTTTTAGGATTCTTTGTTGAAACCTCTAACCAAATTAGACATTGAAAAGTCTTTTCCAAGAGTTTTCAACAATGAAATCCATAAGCTCAAATACTTTAGCTTACTATTTGTCTCTAGCACCTAAAATATTGCTTAACAGAGCAGGCACACAGCATTTATTGGGGAAATAAGTGTTTTAGGAACAATAATCTGGTTACCTCACAAGTACCATGTGTGATGTAATAAATAGCTTCTCCCCTACATATATGTCTTCTATCAATTCTAAGGTCATGGCCTAAAGAGGGAAATGTTTCCCCAAATTTTAGGAGTACATGACAGCAGCAGAAGGCACCCAGCAATGGGTTTGCAGGATGATGCCTGGACTATAGTAGATGTTCGGTAAAAACGTGTTGAACTAATAATTGAGAAAGAAGAGTGACACTGACTTGTGCACTCTTTGTCAGACATTCTACTAGCTTTATCTCATAAAAGTGTCTGTGGCAGCTACTCTAACATCTCCCATTTTACAGAGAAAAAAAGTAAAGTTTGGAGAGGTTAAGTAATGTGCCTAAAGTTATACAGTTTTCTGCGGCAGAGCTGAGATCGAACCAGGACAGGCCGGTCTCAGAACCCTCAGCCTGAACCGCCCCGTAACACTTGTGAACTTGTGAACCCATTCCTTCGTCAAGGACTTTGCTCTCCCCTCCCCCTGGACCTTTGTATAGCTCCCTCCTTATCATTCAAGCCTCTGCCCAGTATCACCTCCTCAGGGAGGCCTTCCCTGACCATTTCCCGCCACTCATTCTCTCTCCCAGCATCCTATTAGTTGTCCTCATGGCATGAACTACCACCTGGTAGTCTCCTGTTTGTGCTTTTGTTATGATTAAGTCCCTCGACCAGAACTCGAGCTTTGTGCGAGCAAGGGCCTGTTTCAGTCCCGCTAGCCACTGGGACCCATAGTCTGGTGCTGAGCCTGGCACACGAAGGCAGTCCCCAAATGACTCACTGAGCTCCTGAGTGACAGCTACAGGCTGAGGGGTGGTGTGTACAGAAGATGGCACTTGCTAGGCCAGTCTTTAGAAAAACACCTGGTGTATGACTGGTGTGTGTCTCCAGACTGATTGATTGATTAAGTTCAATTCCCATATCACTGCCTCTTTGCCCTCTCAGGCAAGAAAACTGATGCATCCGTGGGCCACCGGAGCACATTTTTCCATGCAAAGAGGAAGGCTCAAGGAAATGAACTTTTGTAGTAGGCTTTATAATCTCTCCAACAAAGATGCTCTGCTGAATAAAAATAATTTCCATCCTTTTCAGATTGGAGCCATACATACTCAGTTTCTACAAGACCAAAATGTCAGTTGTTTCTGTTTTAAAGAATGTGTCTCAAAGGACGGCCCTAAGCTTTATATATCACACAGGATAAAATCCAAAGGAAAAAAAAATGTATTACAGAAAACTCTCTCTGGCCTGGGTCCAATCTTTGATGGAGGATATTAACAATATTGCTTGGACTTAAGTCTCTCAGTTTCCCCCAACACATGTCTGAATGAGCTTGATGTATGTGACGTGCATCTTGTTTTCGACCCTCATAAGTGAGTTTATTGTCAGCATAATTATCTTACAGATCTCCAGCCAGACCGAGACCTCACACGATGCAGCCGTGTTTGTTTCTTCAGAAAGTTTGGCGGTTCAGATGACATCACCTTCCTCGCCACCCTCTCCAGCTCTGTGTTTTTGGGACCGGTCCCTTACAACCGCTCTGATTTCATTCACGTTCAGGTGTTCTTCTCCTTGTCTAGAATCCCTTTCCTTCTGCCTGTGTCTTCTTCTTAATTCTTTTTAAAGACTTGGATCTATTGTCCCACCTCCCCTTGCCTGACATCATTTCTCAGGTTCACTCATACTTTCCAGGTTAAGCCAGTTACCCCTTCTCTAAATTCTAAAAGAAATTTATGGAGACCTTTGCATTAATTATTTATAATTATCTACTAGCCTATGAGCTCCTGGCATGCCTACTTTATTCATGTTATATCCCCAGCACATTACGGTGTCCTGCCAATGATACCACCGAATAATGATTGGAAGAGGTATTTACACTGGATTTATACTGGTTCTCACATTCCCTTTCCATTTTGTGTTAAATTGACTCAGACGAAAAAAGTCATTTTCTTCCACTCACTCTCTAAAAAGTTGATTTTGCTCATAAAATGAGAAGGTCAGATTTTCAGTTCCTGGTGTCACTCTCCCAAAACTGTCTCAAGATCTACAGTCACCCAAACTAATGGTGAGTGGAGATAATGGTCCTAGGAACAAAGAATGCATTGACACCAAGAACATGGAGGCATTTCTCAGACAGAAGCAACATTGCACATGAACCAAAAAAATGACCAGGATGGGCAAGGATCAAGAAGGCACAGCTTTCTCGTCCCTGCCCAGCCTTCTTCTGATCAAAACCTTATAACTCTGTGTACAAATGTTCCCTTTAAAACACCATAACCATTTCCAAGATATAGAGGAAATAACAGTCATGTCTTGGTACGGTGTAACTACACAGTGACAAAACCAGGTTTCATTTGTGGCTTGTGGAACGAAGTGCACACATGGCCACACGCCAAGTGTAGTCTATTACCTTGTGATATCAGAGCTATAGGGGAAATTGATGTGCCTTCTCCTAGACGTGCTTCCACTATGGTAGGAAATGATTCAAGAACTTGTCCTTCTCTGGGCCCATCTAAGCGATTCTACAATAAAATTAATTTGGCCAGAGTTTACGTCTGGGACAATGGCTAAGCCCTGCAAGATCAAGAATAAGTGTGACTCTGTGCATCTATCACATACACCATCACTTCCTAAACTCTCTAGGCTACAGGGCTGGTCTCAAGGGCTAGACATCTCCTATAGCCTCCAAGGAACCCCCACGGTGGGCTTTCTGTCCTGAAACTTCATCCTTCACTCCAATATCTACACATACATTGCAGACTAGAGGCAGTGTGAGACTTAGAACCCACAGATAGCTCACCTAATCTAGTTTACCTGTTGATCCTTAAGATCCTTCAACAGGGCTCAGTGGTAAGGTCCCCACAACCCCCTACCCCCAATGCAAGTTTCTGCTTCCAACTAGCCAGCACCCTGGGAAATAGGACTTCCTTTCTGGGAATCTCAAAATGGACAGTGATGTGGGATTAAAGAAAAAGTGACTTTCTCTCCTTCCCCACTTGGCCAATATCTTTTATCATAGTTAGTCTCAATAATGTAACCTCCCCATTAGACGACATCAAGTCCCAAATTAGAAATAATGTTCCAAAGCCATTGGCAGACATTCCTTCACCTGAAAGAAAAATATGGCACCAATGGTTCAAGAAGGAAATTTAGTGAGAGACCATTTCTGTCACTCAAAAAGTAGAATATCAATGATAAGGAAGGAGAATGCCAAAAATGAAACTTTTGGGAAGTCTTCTACTTAGCAGCCTGGGGTAGAGATTGAGGAGCTCAAGGACTTACAAGTTAGCACCACTTTGGGCCGACAGATCGGAGCAGGCAGCAGGGGGTAGGAAACTACTTCCTTTTTCAAGTCCTATCAATTGTTTTTCTATATGGGACCTACTGAATTGGATTTTTTAAATTCTTAGTGTTAAGATCATTAACATCTTAGCAATCAAAACATTACGGCAATCAGCGTCATTTAACGGTACAAGATACCACAGGTCTATGGTCTGGAGGATCGACTGATGGGGAGCAGACAACAAGTGTGATTGCCTCTGTGCTCTGGGCTACACAGATGCTGTTGTATCTGTCACTGGGTTTATGTAAGGAATAAATAAAATCATGAAGAGGAACTATCAAACTGTAAAACATTCTTCCAATATAATGGATTCAAATAGTAGTCATACTTAAGTTGTTGTGACTGGTTAAATGAAACATACTGTTACATCAAATGTGACGTTGTAAAGGATTTCCATTGATTACTCACTTCACAAACCTCGTCTTCTTTCACCCTGAGCTAAGTACTGTTCTAAGTGTAGGAGATGCTGTGGTGAACGAGACTGGGCAATCCCAGCTTTCATGGTGCCTCCGTTCCAGGGTCAGGGATGGCAGAGACAAACAGAAACAAACATGTCCATAAAGGAATACAATGGTATCACCTAGTGGCAAGTGTTAGAGTGAAGACGAAATAGGACGATACAGTAAAGATGGAGGAGATGGAGAGTGACAAGCCGGAACGACTAGGAGTTAGAGCTGCTGGTCAGAGGAAGCTTCACTGAGGGGGTGACATTGTAAAGGAGACTTACGTGATGAAGAGTCAATCATGACCAGATTTACAATTAGAGCTTTGCAGCAGAAGGAATGGTGAGTGCAGAGGCAGAAGCGTGTTATGGAAACAAAAAGAAAGTCAGTACAGCTGGAGAATAGTGGCCAAAGGAGAGACTGTAGAGTCAGGTAGGGGCCAGATCAAGCAGCACCCTGTGGCATGTTTGGTGGGTCCTCCCTTGCTCCCTCCATTCTCCCTCCCTTCTTTCCTTTCTTTCTTGGTTGTCTACCCAGTGGCTGAACCCCTTTCTTATGTTTTAAGGAGCTTCTGGAATTTCTCAGCTTCTAGTCTTTATGGGAGGCATACCGCACCTTGGTACAAACTTGAAAACAGGAAAGACTTGCTCTCCCAGCCTCCCTTGCAGCTGGGTGCTGCTGAGGGATTTGCATACAGCCAATCGGATGCACAAGCCCCAGTTTTAAAACCGGAAGCCTTTGATACACAAAGAAGCATGAATCCTAGAGAATCCACCTGGAGTTCAGGTGATGCCACATCACATCCAAGTAGGTTTCCAGGGGCAACCAAGGCCACAGTTTGAGAGTAGAGTCCAGCATCTCATGGGAGGGGGGGGTGGCCATCGCACCGTGGCCTGGAACGTTCGACCATAGCGGGAGCAGTGCACTCACTAAATGCCCAGTGCGGAGATGTTGGCTGTGGTCCACTTGTCCTTTCTTGCTCCTGACTGCTTTCTGAGCCTCTCCTGCAACCTCCCTGAGCGTTCTAGGCTTCCCACTCCCATATCCTTTCAATAACTTTCTTCGCTGCTGGGATTATCCACAATTCACTTCCTTTCCTTGCAACCAAGAACTCGGACCCGGCACAGCATGGTTAGAACTTTGAATCTTATTCCAAGGACAGTAGAAAGCCACTGGAGAGTTTTAAGCAGGAAAACAGCCCAGAATGTTTAGGAAGAATTCCCGTTTCATCTTAGAACTACACTGTAATTCTCCTAAATGATCGATTTGTTTTGGGCTCTCAGACATCCTCATTTGATTTTTTCCTTCTTTTTTATGTATTCTCTGTTAGAAAACATAGAGTTCAGGTCAAGGCTAGTCCATAAAGGAGGTAGATTACTCTGGTATATATTTTAAAACTTTATTCTTCATTCCACATTGCCCCTTGCTTTTCTTCATCCTTTTTATCCCTCTTTTTAAGGTTTTATTACATGTCCTACTTTGCTTCAAATTCTTTCTGGAAAAGTCTTTAACATATATATTTATATACTTAATTTAATTTATATATTTAATATATTTATAAGTATATATACTTGGCCACCTGATACAGTAGCCACCAGCCACATCTGGCTATTTTAATTTTAATTAGTTAAAATTAAATATAGCTACCCTGTGATCCAGCAATCCTGCTCCTTAGTATTTGATGATGTATGTCCACACAAAAACCCGCACATGGATGTTTATAGCAGCTTTACTCATAGAATGGCTAAAACTTGGAAGCAACCAAGATGTCCTTCGATAGGTGCATAGATAAACTGTGGTGCATCCAGACAATGGAATATTATTCAGTGCTAAAAAGAAGTGAACTACCAAGCCATGCCAAGACATAGAAGGAACTGAAATGGATATAACAATAAAAGAAGCCAATCTGAAAATGCTACATACTGTATGTTTCCAACTATACGACACTCTAGAAAAAGCAAGACTATGGAGACAGCAAAGAGACCAGTAGCTTCCAGAAGTTGAGGGTTGGGAGGGGGGTAGGAGGTGAGATGAATAGACAGAGCACAGAGGATTTTTAAGGCAGTGAAAATACCCTGGATGATACTATAGTGATGGATATATTTGTCATTATACATTTGTCCAAACCCATAGAATGTGCAACACCAAGGGTGAAACCCGGGGGGCGCATGGCTGGCTCATTAGGTAGAGCACGCCACTCTTGATCTCAGGGTTGGGAGTTCCCAGCATGGGGTGGAGCCTACCTCTTATTAAAAAAAGAGTGAACCCTAGTGTAAACTATGGACTTTTGCTGATAATGATGGGTCCGAGTAGGTTCATCGGCTGTAAGAAGTGGTCTACTATGACAGAGGATTGCTAATGAGCGCGGCTGTGCGTGAGTCAGGGCTGGGGGATATGAGAACTCTCTGTGCCGCCCTCTCAATTTTGCTGTAAACCTAAAACTGCTCTAAAAAAGAGTAAGTTCTTCCAAAAAATTAATTTAAAAATTCAGTTCCTCAGTCACACGAGCCACATTCCAAGGGCTAACTAACCATGGGTGTCTCCCTATCAGATAGAACAAATATGAAACATTCCCGTTACCCCAGAGATCTCTGTTGGATAGCACTGCCACATACTATATAATACATATGTATACTATAATATTATTTAATATAATGAATATCTTTTTTGTCCTGTTGCTTCGGAGAATTTGTTATTTATCTGCACTTAAGGACCAGTGATGGCAAGGGTTCTAGAATGCTGCATAGAGCATAAACCACATATGGGAGCTGCGACAGAAGGCTTCTCATCTCAGGCATTACTAACAACTCTTCCCACATCTCACTCAGTATGAAGAACGTTTGCACGGTAATGTGCACAGACAAGAAATATTCAAGATGCCATCTCCAAAGACCAGCCCTAAGACAGTGAGAGCCGTGTCCCAAGCTTGTCTGGACATTACATGGGGACTCAGAAAAATACAGGAGAGAAAAGAGAGGAAATCAGAAACTGTCCCTTCGGTCCGCATGGAACAGTGTATTTTCTGAGGACAAAACAACGCAAAAATTCTAGCGACGTTTAGCATCAACAAGAGGTTCCAGTTTGATAACCAAGTAGAAGACATTGTTGTCGTACAAGACCGTCTCTCAGAAAGAAAGCTGAGGTTTCTATACCAAGATGGAAAAAACAAATACATTCCTTCCCAGGGGCTAATCATGTTTTCTTTATTAAGCAAAATGCACACAAGGTGTTGTTTTCTCCGTTGCTTCAAGGTCAGCCGGGCTAGGAAGTGATGAGCTAGAGCAAAGCACATCTCCCAGGCACGGAAGGACAGTCGGGAGGGAACATTTTTCAGGAGCTTTGGGCAAGAGAAAGGAGCTCTCGGGACAACTATCAACACAGTAGCAGCCTGGTGGTTTTCTTCTCCTCCTCCGGGGACCTATTTTCTTTGCAAAACTACTGTAATTTTAATGGGCTGCCATTTGCTCATTAAAGTCAGCTGGGGATTTAGTCAGCATACGGACCACAAAATAGAACTCTGTATAATGTTTAGGATTTTGTCGTTTAATAAAACATTTTATAAGCTCAGTGTGTACCTATTAACTAATAACTGCCCTTCTCAGGGCCCAGCAGCCTGGCCTGTGGTCTCCAGTGCGTTGCTGCTGGAGGTGAGTTATGGAGCGATCTTTCCCAAGTTCCCATTCATCTTTATTATGATACTCAACGAGCAGATGATGAGTAATCAGTCACTGTTAAATTCCAACCCTGGGAATTTGACCGGGCTTGGCTTCTTATCATTCAAAATCTTTTTGGAGGGCTGTCTCCTTTGGAAAAGGGAGGCCCTGAGCTTCTAATCCTATGGAGGGATTTATTATCTGCTGGGGAGCAAGTGTGTGATGGGGGGCGTGATTATCACTGATAGAGCAATTCCTAAATGCTGGTCCTTGAACTGATTCCATCAGAATCTCCCAGGATAGATGATAACAATGAGAACCCCTAGGCCCCAGTCCAGAGCCACTCAATTATCTTCAAGGGCAAGGTCGAGAATTGTTTGAAAACCACTGCCCCCAGTTTTTTTCTGATAGGTGGCCAGATTTGGGAGGCCCTCGGAAGACAGAATACTACTCACCAGATTGAAAGGCATATGCTTTGTCCCCACAGTGCAACAGTTGGCTTTAAACAGGAAAAACAAAAGTCGACGCACAAACTCCATGGCATCTCTGAGCCTAACCACCCATTTAATAAGTGTTTATCACAAAAGTGAAAATGTGGAAGAGGCAACACAATCTAGCACCACGCTCAGAGAACTCAAAAAGGCACCACTTACTGACAGGCTGTTTTCTTGAGTGTCATTACAGTCTTTGAGCTCCTTTGTGTCATTTTACTGGCGGTTCCAACTGCTATGGGAGAGGGGGCTTACGTAGCCCAAGGTTCCAAAGAAAGCATGACTTAACCCTAAGAAGAGCAGGGGGAGCAAAGGGGACACTGAGGCCCTGATACTGGGAGGCAGAGGGGCAGAAGTGTTCAAATAACAGTGGGTTGAGCTGGGGGTACGAGGGGCAAGGGCCTACAGCAGGGGGTGTGTAGGGGGAAGGGGATGGAAAGAACACACAAGAAAGCTTCCACTCTGACCAAATGGATTGCATTCCAATGATGTAT
Organism: Potos flavus; assembly: GCA_028534135.1. Classification (NCBI taxonomy): domain Eukaryota; kingdom Metazoa; phylum Chordata; class Mammalia; order Carnivora; family Procyonidae; genus Potos; species Potos flavus. The sequence goes on from CM052887.1 coordinate 49,240,698, forward strand.
TTCTCATGGCTTTTTCTAGTATTCTTTCGTCATAAATAAACAAATCTCAAGTCAACACATTACCTCCAAATGTGTTGAAAACACATGGCTCTTTTAAGACGGTGCTCAGGAAAAGCAATGATTCCTCTTACCACCACCCCTAGTTTTGCTTCTCATTGGGGTGGGGGGCTGGGGAAGTCTGGCCCCCACAAGTTCCCAAGGGAAGAAATCCATGACATGAATCATGACCCGTGGAGCCTGGTTCTACCTGTCGAGCGGCAGCCACACTGTCCGCTGACCCTTCCTCGGGGCTGACCCTGCTCAGGCACAGTGCTCAGGTTTTTTTGCCAAGTGTTATCACGTTTGTTCCTCTCTTATGCCTTAGAACCCCTGAACACCTTAGAAGCGAGGTATTATTATTCTCACTCAAGAGATGGGGAAAGGGAAGCTTAGGGGAGTTAAATAATTTGCCAAAGTTAGAGCCCCAATATTTTAGTCAAGCTACGCTTCTAGATTCAAACATGACCATCTGGCGCTCTGCAGGCTGTCAAGGGTTCTTTCCTCATGAGGGGAATAGCCAAGAAAAAAGAAAAAAATAATGTTATCTGCAGGAAAACATTCTCCCATTAACCAAAAACGCTCCAACAAAAACCCAGCCAGTTTTTGGTGGACAGAAAAAAATATAATCCTTGTTCAGAACATGAGCTCATGCTTTAGCCCCATAGATTTGTGGAGGAGTTTTTCTGTCCTTTTGTGGCCCACTCCATCTCCCCCAGCCCACCCCTGCCCCTCGATAAAAACAAAATCAGAATAAAGACGGAGAAATAAAAGTATATTTACTTTCCCCCAAGCAACAGACTTTTTCTTAGAACTTGTCTTCTCAGAAAGCTCAGGCCTCCCAGGGAGCATCTGCGATCTTGGGCCCCTTCACAAAGGATTGATGATTTGGGCTCCAGCCCCCTGCATTCCTGGGACAGCTTTTCTGCAGGGAGTCCCACCCACACTGGAGCTTTATCTCGACTTCTCCCTCCTGGATTCTGCACCTCAGAGAACACCGACATTCAGCTGGCGTTTCTAAGAAGCTAGCTATGACCCAGCAGCACATCAAAGAGCCTGACATTTGCCCCGCATAGACCCTCCGTGCCCTTTCCAAAAAGCGTGCACCCACTTTCTATGATGATTAGAATTGATACTTAGTGAGCAGTGACAATGCACCCTGAACAATGAGAAACACAAAAGCTCCTCTACCTTCCACCCAGCACCCAGTGTCCCGCAGATAAAATAATGGCAGCTGCCATTCTCTGCGCCCTGACCACGGCCCAGATCTGGGCTAACCAACCGGCAGCTAATCTTCACGACAACTTCAAGAGGTGGGAAGACACAGGTATCCCCATTGTACAGATGGGAAAACTGACACTCAGAACATTACCAAGCTGGTAAATGGATGTGCTGAGAGCAGCAGGCTCCAAAGCCCAAGCTCTTAACTAGTAGACCATTAAGTCTTCCTAATGGCTTGGTGACATCTTGGCTGGGACAATGGAAACTAGGGCACACGTTTCCTGTTCAAACTATCTCCCATCTTGTTTTGGTTGAACTAATAAATATTTTTTAAGGAGACTCAACAAGAAGGAAAAAACGTATGTGACTCAAGAGTTTCTAAAGATTGTACTGACAATGTGGCTTGTCATACTATCTCCTGTAGGCTTGTCCTTTGGGCAGGCTTTGCAAACGTGCTAGAAAAGGAGAGAGACAAGTCAGAGAGGGGCAGGAGATACCAAGGGAAATGCAGATCTCTGTCAGACCGTCATCACTAACCACATAAACTGCAATGAAATCGTTGAACAGTCTACAAAGTGGACCAATATCTTCTCCTCGGCAAATACCTTCCTTCCAACAAGACATTCCCAAGTCTGAGTCAAGAGGAGGAAAAGGAGACATCACAAAGAGCCTTAGAAGGCTGCGTTTGTTTACTTTAAATGGTTATTCTCTATTCTGAGACTGTTTTCCTCTTTTTTTTTAGTACTATAAAATCCTTTCTTCTAAGAAGTAATGATGATAGAAAATGTTCATTTTTCTTTTTCTTTCTCTCTTTTTAAAAATTTTCTTTATTTGACCAAATAAAGAGTTGGCCACCTTGTACCAGTTTAAAAAAAAAACAAAACTACTGTCTAAAAAATTTTACTCATTCGAGAAAGTCTTGGGGTAACTATTTCTGAGTTTTCTAATTTTTCTGGTCAGTATGGATTGTTTTGTAAAAACTAATAAAAATATTTTGAAAGAAATAAGCCACAAACTTTAGGGGACCCACATATACACCCCTATCCTCCTTGGTATAACTTTATTTTTTAATTTTTTCTCAATCTATCCATTTCTGATTCTTTGTATCACTTATCATCACTGATAGAAGAGTGTAAAAAAGCAAGGTTTCTTGACAACGTTGAGAGATTTTAGCGACAAGGGAATAATTAGACACATCAGTGGATAAAGTGAAATTTAACAAAATAATAATTTAAACTGATTTTTTATGAAGCCATAAGAAATTCATTTGTTGGGCAACAAAAGATATTTTTTTCTCTGTAGCAGAGGTAAAGCTTTTAAATATTTATACAATTCTACCAAAATTTAGGCTGCAGCAAATAGTGTTATATATCTAAAAATT
>CM052887.1:49243835-49381176 GCA_028534135.1 Potos flavus
GGCTGCCCCCAGAACCCCGCGCTCAGCACAGGCACTCCTGAACCCCGGGGGCAGGGCCCGTGTCAGCACCCAAAGAGGAAGGCCAAATCAGGTTGCTGGGAGAGAGGCAGAGAGAGAACAGTAGCTAAGACACAGAATCCAAACAGCAGAAGGAGAAGTTGGAGAATAAGAAATCTGAGCACAGAAAAGAATAGAGCAGACAACCAATAAAAGGGCTAGATGAAATCTGAAGACAAAATCTACATGTTTTGGGTGGCTTTGAAATAAGTGAGCAAACAAACAGAAAGAGGGCCCCTCTAAAGGGACAAAACGGGATGAACTTCTTTGTGTAGAAAAACTCCCAGCTACGAATGCCCCATCTCAGGTCACGGTAACTGAATTCCAGCTTGTTACTGGAAATGAAGAACACATTCTTAATTTTAACCAACAGCCTCCTAGCCCTTGGCCCAGCTGTTACTGGGCTAGTGTGCGGGAAGGAAGGCAGGATTGAGATTCAGACAAATCGGGGTCACCCGGCTCACCCGGGTATCAGCTTTGTGCCCAAGGGCACGTGTCTGCCTCTCTGTGAAGTTCAGTTTCTCATCCTGAAGACAGGAGCAATCCTACCAGCTTCACAGTGTGGTGGTGAACGCTGTATGTGGCCACTCGACCTGGAAAGTGCTGGGGTCCTACCTGGCAGGGACTCAGTAAATATGGGGTCTCCTCCCTTCTCCGTAGCGATGACGATTTATCAGCAACTGCAACGACAATTTAGAGATTTTCTCTGTTACACATGTGCTTGGTCAGTGATCCCTCCCTAGGAAGGCTGCTCTGTGTATTCTACCAAAGCAATGTGAATCACAACCTTGGCTTTGAGACTTACTTAGACTGAATATCTAAGCCTTATTTTTGGTCTTAGTGTTGATAGTGTCCTTTAGCAGAATGTCAACACCAGAAAGATTTTATTGTCAGCTCACAGTGGCAGGGGAAAAGAAATCCCACAAAAAGCCAGAGCAACCTCCCCCACACCTGCCAAAAAACCAAAAAACCAAAAAGGCCAAGCTGCGGCCCCCGTGTCCCAGCGTGAGCAGCTGCTCTGGGGCCCAGCACTTAGCACGGCTGCTCCAGCAGCCTCCCCCAGAGCCCGTGATGGGTCTCCAGACTTATCAGGAGCAGACATCTGCAATCACGTCTTCAGGGACCACCCAGAGGGCAGCCAGAGAACCCTGGGGCTCCCCGTGTATTTGCAGAAAGGTCAAGAGTCACTTGCTCCAACCAGTTCGCTGAAAGCATCTCAAGGAGTCCTCCTGGAAAGGTCATCTTGAGATAGTGAGAGGACACAGCTTGAGGGGGAACAGGAGAAGACAGAAGAAGTTCTTTTTTAAGTAGCAAAAAGTACATCTGTTTCTGGCTCAGCTTAGCTTTCGGAGTCTGATTTTTATTCCCCTGGCATTTCCTTGGCTGTTCCCATTCATGTCTAAATCGCAGAATGTGTCCATTGTGCGCTTCTGGGCTCGCATATACGCCACGAAGCACGACGCTACAAATGCGTTTTCTCACTTCATTAAACATTGCTTTAAAATGGCATCCAAATGTCCGCTCTGCCCACTGCATCCAGAGGGGCTTGCGTTACCCCCTGCCCCCCGCCAGTGGGAACAGAAGGAACGCCTAAGTCGCAAGCTGTGATGTTTAAGACTTTTCAATTTCGCATGTCCGACTCTGTGGGCTGATTATGGGGACAGCCATGCCACCGCGAGGGAGGCCCTCGGGGGCCTGGGCCAGGGCCCTTGGCCTTGCAAATCTCCAATCTCCACCGCAGCAGCCAAGACTGGCTTAAGCTCCGGGGAGCCCTTTCCGCTTCGCCGGGTGACGTGCTGACGCCGCCTCCCACAGGCAGGCCAGGACGCATTCTGCTGACTTAAGAAGATGCCACGTAAATTAGAACTCATGTAACCATATGGTTCAAACCTGCAGGTCATATTTTATACACAAATGACTATGACAGGCGGTATTTTTGTGCTGACAAGTTGTATTTCATCCATGTTTACTTAGAGTTCATGCTATCATTAAAAGCTGAACCATGGAACTTTATCATATATTTATGCAAAAGTTTTGATTGAGTTTCCTTATTTTAAAAAAGGAAAAGAAAAAAAATCACCCGGGCAGCTCCTGCTCCTTCCTTAACTCTTATCCAAATGTTTGATGTTATGGCGGTTTCAGAAGTTCCAACGGGAGTCTGAAAGGAGTTCTGGAGCCCTGGCTTCCTGAGTGACCAAGGCTGAGTATGCTAAACAGCTATTTTATTTGGATCCCCAAGTCAGAAGTGCATCAGTTTACTAACCTCCCAATGCTGTGTGACCTCTGGCTCTTTGAATACGGAACCAATTAATTCAAACCTTTTTTTTTTTAATTTTTTTTTTTAATTCAAACTTTCTTGACTGTACCTCCTCTCACATGGTAAGTAAGAGAATCTGCAACACGGTAACCTCTAGGGCCTACAAGCAGAGAAAGAAAAGAGTAAACAAAATGCTAGCTCGATCATTCTACAGCCTCTGGTCCTTTGAAGACAAACCTTAGGAAAATACCTCTCGAACTTACTAGAATTCTGATTAAACTCACAACCCAGTCAGCCCTGGAGATTCTGCGGCTATATGAGGACTGCAAGAACTAAGAGACTTTCAGCACAAATCTTGAACTCAGGTTGAAATATACATATATATGATTATATCGTTCTCTTCTTTCATTTTATTAATATGATGTATCACTCTGATTGGTTTGCATATATTGAACCATTCTTGCATCCCAGAGATAAAACCCACTTGGGTCATGGTGAATGACCCTTTTAATGTGCCAGGATTTTCCTAAGAATTTTTGCATCTCATTCTTCAGGGGTATTGGCCTGTAGTTCTCTTTACTAGTAGTGTCCTTTTCTGGTTTTGGGATCAGGATAATACTGACCCTATAAAATGAGCTTGGGAGTGTTCCCTCCTCTTTAATTTTTTGGTAGTGTTGAAGAAGGATTGGTGTTAAGTCTTTTTGAAATGTTTGGTAAAGTTCATCAGTGAGGCCATCTGGTTCCGGACTTTTCTTTGGGAAAAGAAAAGCTTTGGGGAAAGGTTTCTTTGGGAGATTCTGATCACTGATTCAGTCTTGCTCGTAATTGTTCTGTTCAGATTTTTTATTTTTTCCTGACTCAGTCTTGGTAAGTGTATGTTTCTAAGAACTTTTTGATATCTTATAGCTTGTCCAGTTTATTGGTGAATAGTTGTTCATAGTAGTGTCTTACGATGCCTTGAATTTCTGTGGTATCAGTTGCAATGTCTCCTTTTCATTTATAGTTTTGTTGATTTGGGTCCTCTCTCCTTTTTCCTTGATTGGGTCTAGCTAAGGGTTTGTCAATTTTGTTTATGTTTTCAAAGAACTAACTCTTGGTTGGTTAATCTTTTCTATTGTTTTTTCTGTTCAGTATTTCACTGATTTCTGCTCTAATCTTTATAATTTTTTCCTTTTGCTAACTTTGGGTTCAATTTATTTCTTAAGGTGTAGAGTTAGGTTTTTTATTGGGAATCTTTCTTGCTTCTTAATGTAGGTCTTTATTCCTGTGAACTTTCCTCTTAGAACTGCTTTGGTTGCATCCCACAAGTTCTGGTTTGTTGTGTTTCCATTTTTGTTTGTCTCAAAAAACTTTTTATTTCCCTTTTAAACTTTTATTCCATCCCCTGGTTGTCCAGGAGAATGTTGTTTAATTTCCATGTGTAGGTACATTTTTCAGTTTTCCTCTTGTTGATTTTTAGTTTCATACTGTTGTGGTCAAAAGAATATACTTGGTGTGATTTCAATCTTCTTGAATTTGCTAAGACTTGTTTTATGGCCTAACAGATGGTCTATCCTAGAAAATGTTCCACATGAGCTTGAGAAGAATGTGTATTCTGCTGTTGTTGGATAGAATGTTCTGCACGTGTCTGTTAGGGCCTTTGGTCTATAGCATTGTTCAAATCCACCATATTTTTTATTGATTCTTTCTGGATGATCTATGCATTGGTGAGAGAGGGGTATTAAAGTCCTCAACTTGGGGCACCTGGGTGGCTCAGTTGGCTAAGCTTCTGACTCTTGATTTTGGCTCAGGGTTGTGAGACGGAGCCCTGCATCAGGCCCCATGCTGGCTGCGGAAGCTGCGGAAGAGTCTCTCTCTTCCTCTCCCTGTCTCTCCCGCCACACTTCTCTCTCAAAAAATAAAATAAAATAAAATAAAAGTTCCCAATCTTATTATATTATGTTTATTTCTTTTTAGCTTTGCTAGTTTTTATTTTATATATTTAGTTGCTTCAATGTGGAATGCATAAATATTTACTATTGTCATATCTTCTTGATGTATTGACCTCTTCATCATCATACAACGACTTTCTTTGTCTCTTTTAACCATTTTAAGTTTAAAGTCTATTTTGTCTATATAGCTACCTTCTTTTTTTATTTTTTTGGTCACCGTTTGCTTGCAATGTCTTTTTCCATCCCTTCACTCTCAGTCTATGTGTGTCTTTAAGATTAATGTGAAGATCTTGTAGGCAACATATTGCTGGAACATTTTTTTTTAATCCATTCAGCCATTCTATGTCTTTTGATTGGAGAAGTTAATCCACTTGCATTTAAAGAAATTATAGATAGGTAAGGACTTACTATTGTCATTTCGCTAATTGTTTTCCAGTTGTTCTGTAGATCTCTCACTCCTTGTTTCTTACGCTGCTCTCTTTTTTCTGTTTTATAACTTTGGTACCACTGTGCTTTAACTTCTATATCATATTCTTTTGTGTAATTACTACAAGATTTTCCTTCGTAGTTATCATGAGGCAAATATACGATATCTTAAACTATAACACTTTCTTTTAAAATAACACTTAACTTCAATAGAATTCATATACTTTACGCTTTTACTTCTTCTCTCCCTCACATTTTAGGTTTTGCTATTACAATTCACATGTTTTTTATATTGTATAACTAATAAGAGATTATTATATTCATGGTTGTTTTTGCTACATTCATTTTTTTAACTTTCAAAATACATTTATAGGTTATGTACCCTATGACCATATGACAGAATCTAACTATGATTATATTCACCATTACCAATGATATTTAGGCTACATTTTGGGTTTTTATTATGTTAATTAGTATTCCTTTACTTCCACACAAAGAACTCCCTTTAGCATTTCTTGTAAGGCGAGTCTTATGGTAACGATCTCCCTCAGCTTTTGTTCAGAAGTCTTTATCACTCTTTGTTCCTGAAGGACAGCTTTACCAGGTATACAATGTCTCAGTTAACATTTCCTTTCTTTTAATATTTTGAATATGTCATCCCATTTTCTTCTGACATGAAAAGTTTGTGCTGAGAAATCTGCTATCTTGTGGGGAGTTCCCTTATATGTAACTTCTTCCTCTGCTCTTGCTGCTCTTCAAATTCTTTTATGTTGGGGTGCCTGGGTGGCTCAGTCAATTAAGTGGCTATCATGATCCTGGGTTCCTGGGATCAAGCCCCACATTGGGTGAGGGAAAGAATCTCAAGCAGACTCTGTGCTGACCATGGAGCCCAACTTGGGGCTAGATCCCATAACCCTGAGACCACTTTCCGAGCTGAAACCAAGAGTTGGACATTTAACCAACTGAGCCACCCAGATGCCCCCTATGTCTTTGACTTTTGTCAATTTAATTATAATGTGTTTCAGTGTAGCCCAATTTGGATTCAACCTACTTAGGATCCTTTGGGCCTCACAGATTTGGATGTCCATTTCTCTCCCCATGTTTAGAATGTTTCAGCCATTATTGCTTTAAATATGCTCTCTGGACATAAACAGACACTTCTCCAAAGAAGACCTACAAATGGCTAACAGACACTTAAAAAAATGTTCATCATCACTAGCCATCAGGGAAATTCAAATCAAAACCACATTGAGATACCACCTTAAACCAGTTAGAATGGCCAAAATCAACAGGACAGGAAACAACAAGTGTTGGAGAGGATGTGGAGAAAGGGGAACCCTCTTAACACTATTGATGGGAATAAAAGTTGGTGCAGCCACTTTGGAAAACAGTGTGGAGACTCCTCAAAAAATTAAAAATAGAGCTACCCTATGACCCTGCAATTGCACTACTGAGTATTTACCCCAAAGATACAGATGTAGTGAAAAGAAGGGCCATATGTACCCCAATGTTCATAGCAGCAATGTCCACAGTCACCAAACTGTAGAAAGAGCTGAGATGCCCTTCAACAGACGAATGGATCAAGAAGATGTGGTCCATATATACAATGGAATATTACACAGCCATCAGAAAGGATGAATACCCAACTTTTGTATCAACATGGACTGGACTGGAGGAGATTATGCTGAGTGAAATAACTCAAGCAGAGAAAGTCAATTATCATATGGTTTCACTTACTTGTGGAACATAAGGAATAACATGGAGGACATTAGGAGAAGGAAAGGAAAAGTGAATTTGGGAGAAATAGGAGGGGGAGATGAAGCATGAGAGACTGTGGACTTTGAGAAACAAACTGAGGGTTTGGGAAGGGAGGGACATGGGGGGATGGGTGAGCCTGGTGGTGGGTGTTAAGGAGGGCACATATTGCATGGAGCACTGGGTGTGTTGCATAAACAATGAATCTTGGAACACTGAAAAAAATAAAATAAAATTAAGATGTAAAAAAAAAGAAGACACAGAAAAGTCAAGACTCAGGCAGGCAAAAATATTCACAATAAATATATCTGACAAAAGACAGCAAAAAAAATAAATACATAAATATGCTTTTTGTTCCTTTCTCTTTTTCTTCTCCTTCTGGAAGTCTCCTAATGCCACCATCTTGGTGATGTCACTCCAGTATTTTTCTGATTTATGAATGGATAGAAAAAAATTCTGGCAAAGCTACCAAAATTATAGTTCATTTGGTTACATATTTTTTAAATGATCTTTCTTAAAAATAATACAATTTCTTTCTTTTAAATCAGGACTACTCTGATCACTCAAGGCACATAGTTGCCAAACCTAAACCCCACCCAGAACGTTGGGAAGCTCTGCCCCTGTGGTCTAAGGGGCATTTCTGGGAGTTCCAGAAAAGCAGACGACCTCTGTCCAGCCAGGCAGAGCTGTATTTGAACCTTGATGTCTCCTCTTACTTTTTTTAAGCAACTCCAAAATGCCTCCTCCAAGTTCAGTTTCCTTACACATAAGATGGGATGGGATGTACAATGCCTGGTGTGCTTATTAAATGCTCATTTCTTCTTTCTACCCCCGAGTGAAAAAACACCCATGCTCTCCAGACCATGAGAGTGTCCAGAACATAGCTGTCTGGGAGTGGGGAAAGTGTGCGCAATTGAAATCTGATGTCGCTTCCCTCCCATGCTCCTCCGTCAGCGCCACCTCTTTTCCCCAGGTGCTTGTCTTTCAGGTCTTCGCTGACAGTGGCTTAGGGACCAACTTCCCCACGTGCATTTCAATGAGAGACTCTGCAAAATCTTTTTTTTTTAAGGATTTGATTTATTTGGGGGAGGGGGAATGGGGAGCACACGACAGGGGAGGTCAGAGGGAGAAGCAGGCTCGATCCCCAGACCCTGGGACCTGAGCCAAAGTCAGATGCTAAACCGAATGAGGCACCCAGGCACCTTGAGAATCTGCAAAATCTTAAAGTCTCTAGAGAGTCAAGAGAATATTCTTTTTTAAATGAATATACGTCATTCTCTTTTAAAAGTAATACGTAATTACTACTAAAAAAAAAAAGACAAATACAGAAAAGTACAAAGCAGAATTACCTGTCATCCCGCCACCCAAAGACAAACACCATTAACGTTATGTTGTACTTTTTTTATCTTTTCTGTATGCCTATTTATTGTAATCTTTATCTCTGTGTGAGTGTTTAAAGAGATGATTACATTGTTTTTAATTTTAACTTAGAACAGAATGCATATATACAACTTTGCATCCTTCTTTTCATTTAACATTATAACCGGAAAGCATTCTCTGTATTATTATAAGTTTCTCATAAATAATTTTTAATGGCTACGAAACAAGGGATACATTTTGAAAGGTAAAATTCTCAAATCTATTAGGTGCTGTGGGAGATAAATGTATAAAACCAAACTCAGTGTAGGTTCTCTGAGGGCAGTGATTTTGTCTCTTATTCTCTGCCATACCCCTGGTGCTTAGACTACTGTCTGGCCTGACCTGGCACCCTTTAATAAATAAGGACAAGAATGGGCAGATATACGGAGTCGCAGAGGCCACATTTGGAGTCCTAGAGGGCTCTGGGAGTCCCTCTCTGGACCAGCACTGTCCCCTGGTTTGCTCTGAACTCATTCTTCATAATGATTGACAAGCAACTCGCTCTGGCTGCTTCTATGATCTGTTGCTAAGACACAAGTAAGAGTAGACATATGAGTCATAAAAATAGCAATAGGTTTTTTAAAGCACATGTTTCCTATTTAACACTCTCATAAGCATATTTTGAAAATTATAAGGGAAACTGAGAATGCTTCAAATTGTTTTTGGAGTTTTTAGAAATTAGAAATGCAAGTTATAAAAAAGCCATCTCAGATTCCCCTAATCTCAAATGTCTAAATTTGTTGGAAAATCTGTGCGAAGAGAAAAGAAACAGATGTAGTTTCATGCAAAAGTCAAGGATAAAAGGTACATTAGTTTGTTTAGTCAATAGCTCTGATGTCCAAGAAAACAAGGCAAGATTTTGCCCTGCCCTGGTAGTATTTGAGTAAAGTTTTGGCGATGGTGATATCTAGTTCAGTTCTAGGATTTTATCACCAGGAACAAGGACAAGATCAGTGGTTCGACCCAAGGAACAGAAACAGATTCATGGAAATTTTCAAATAAAAATTGGGCAGAACTGAAAGGATAATTTGTGAAATGCCTATCCTTGGTAGAAGGACCCCAGGGGAGAAAGTAGATTTTTTTTCTTACCTAAGAGCCACCATCACACAAACCCTTGTATTATACTGCATGAGTCTTAGTATATTGGATTAATGTACTGTCATACTTTATTTTTCCTCCTCCAAAAACTAAAATACGTATCCCTCTAAATGTCCACAGACCTCATGTATGAGAAAACTCAACTTTGAAAACAAATATTATGTAGACAAGAAAAATGTTAAACTTCTATCTTATCAGTCCATTTAGCCTCTGACATCAGCTCTGGTGCAGGAGGGCCAAGGAGAGGAGGGAAGGAATGCATTGCCACATTCTCTCTTGTCCCCCAGCCCACGGCCAAGTCTCCAGGCAACAGAGGGAGTTTCTGAGACCAGAACAAAGGTGAGTAAGAGACTGGGAGGTGGGACCCCTGAGGGAAGGCTAAAGGGAGTGGGGAGATTGGACATGAACAAGAAGAAGAGATACAGAACTTTTTAGATTTTAAAAATTAAAATTTTTAGTTATGCGAAAGGATGTTTATGCAAGGGGATGACCTCTTTTCTCCTTTTATTCTGGGGCAGGTCAAAAGAAAACGGACGCAACCTGGGGCAGATCGAGTTTAGGTAAGACAGAGGAAGGAATTTCCTGAATGTGGAGGTCATTAAGAACTGGAACGAGTTACTAAGAGAGTCAGTGGACACTCTTCCTCTGGGGAACATTTAAAAATAAGATAAATTTTCATCTGTCAGGGCGGGTTTAGAAGTAATCCAACCAGAAGGCCTCTCAAAGCATTTTCCAGCCCTATAACCTGAAGGCCAAATTCCCTCCAATTTTATTTCTACAGTTCACTAGACATGAGATGGATGCCTGAAGTAGAACTCGGGATTTCAGATGCCATAACTAGAGGCTACTTGCTTTTTCTTCTATTATAAGACACCACTTTGCATAAGAGACTAACGTCATACTCCTTCCTGGAAGCCACATCGAGGAGAACATTCACAACTCAAAACGTGGCAAATTAACTACTGCTTAGACACCTGTACTCTCACCCCCACAGATACTAAATACCCAAAAATACCGTGTCTTCCTCTCTGTCTTTTTGTTCTTTCAGGCCTACGGGACGCACCTTTCCAGTTTTGAAGTTTATCTTTCCCAGAAGGTCATCCCAAATATTCCATTTTACGACTTGTCAGTTTCTCCAAACAGTCTTTCGAAACCTAACCAAATATTTTCCCTGCAATTATTTGGCGAAGTTTCAATCTTAGATACAGCAAGCTAAAAAACAAGCTTGCGTTTGGAAAAAGCGTCCTCGGGCACATTCCTTTCTTTTCCTTTTCTCCTGAGTTTGAATCAAGTAGGGGGTGGGGGGATTTCTATTCGCCCTCAGAGGACCCACCAGTCTGAGGCTCGCTCACTCTTCTAATTTACCAGCTTTGTTTGAGTTCCATCCCTTTCCTTTCTTTTAAATGTTTTGCGTCAGCTTTGTTTCCTGCCCAAGCAGGAATGTTAAAAGGAATTGATAAGCAAACCCTCCTCTCAATCCCCTGCACCTCCTCTTCATCTTCCCCTTTTTTTTCCCCTTTAGCTTCTCCCACCTCCTCCTACTCAACCCCTCACACGGAGGTATTTGTCAAAAGTTCCCTCTGAGCTCTCCAACCCCTTTGTCCAGTATTAACTCTCTGAATTCAAGTGGAAAGAGAAGGAATTTGGTCTAGGTAAGAAAAGGGAAAGCTGGTAATCGAAGAAGGGAAACCCAAGGGGGCTTCGGCCACCCTGAACCCTGCTCAAGATGCTAGCAGTTATCTCTTAAGCAGAGAGAGAAACTTCTTCCAAGAACTCAGGATTGGGGCAAAAAGAGATAAATGACCTCCAAGGGAGACAACTGGAATGTGTTCATTGACCGTGAATTAACATAGATCCTATAACTTAAACACCATTCATGAGATCCATCCAATGTCTACAACTTTGTTTCTGGTTCTAAATTAAAGTGATCAAATTATAATGGTAAAAAAATTTAAATCAGTATTTTTACTTCTGTAGAAGCAGAGGAGGATCATCTCAGTATTTATACGCCATGCTGAAAGTAAAAGCGATGTATTCTCTTGCACAAGTGGGGAAAACCAGGAACATAGTGACGACATCATTTACCCAGGGAGGCCGAAGTAAGCACAAGGTTCTGTACATTCACATGTAATATATTCTTCACTGGGATGCCCTGTGAGGATGAAATTTACTTGCACAGCTAAACAGATTGCAGGGTTAAAAAACCGCACACATAAGAAGATATTAAACTGGGTTTATGAGTAACATTCTTCAAGTAATAAAATACATCGCTACGTACATAACACCGGGAGAGAAGCTTATCAAGCAGTCATTCTTCTTGGGAACAGTTGGTTTCATCAGCCCCTCTGGGTCTGCAACCCCAAGGCTCTATCCAGGTTTACCTGGAGAGCCAACCACAATCCTGCCCCCCTTCGGGCTACTCGGAGTTCAACAATCCTTTTTCAGAAGAGAAAAAGGGATGAAAATCGAGATGGAGAGAGGGATAGGGATAAGGATAGATATAGGAAAATCAGAAAAGATCATTCGTGTAGGTTCTACCTCCGGGCACCTACACTCTTTACTGGGGACAAACTGTCCTGGGGTATTTCATGTTGGATGGTTAACCCAGCTATTAACTGATAGTCCAGTCTTCCACGGAACCATCCCTGGGCTAACTGTATCCTTGTTCTCCGAAGCGCTGAGAGAGAAACATAAGCATAATTCCTCCCTTTCTGCCCCACCATACCCTTACTCCGGTTCAACCAACCACCACGCTTGCGAGGAGATGAAAATCTTTATTTTTGCACATGTGGTGAGCCTTCTTCACCTCAATGCCTTAAGACAACCAGCTGGTTCTGCCTTGGTCCCTCTCGTCCCTGAGACAGGAAGGACCCGCAAGCCCAGTTCACAGAAGCATGGAGACTCATTACCAAGGTTCTGCTAAGCTCGGGACACCACAGAGTGTCAGGTCCAATGTTCAAACTCCTGGAAATATGGCTGGTTCCACTACAGAGAAACAAATCATCCCTTTGAACAAAAAACTCCAAAACTTGGAGGGAAGAGAACACAAATGCTGCAGATCTCTGTAAATTACGTATTATCTGCGCCTACAATGCCCAGAGGAGTCATGAATTTGGAGATCTCAACAAGAGTAACAAGCCAATATCTGACACCTTATGTTCCTAAAACTCATTACAGCTCTGGGAATGAAAGTATAGGGAGACAAAAACAAACAAACAAACAGCAAATAAATTATTTACGAGAGGAAAAGCTTTCATTATTTTCTTGAGTTTTTCCCAATAGCTTCCAAACTGATAGAGAAAGATACGTCCTGCCTCCTAAATTGTCTCTCGAATTCAAATTATCTCTGGTCTGGGATTGCAAAGATTCTTTGTGCCTTTAGGAACTGCACTGAAAAACACAGACTCCCCCAATCTTAACCCTTTCTTCTCTTTCTAAAATGCCATAATGAAAAGCAACGAGAAGATTTAAATCACGTATCCTCAAAGAAAGAGATGTCTGCTTTTTTTTAAATCGGACTTTCAAATCAATGAAAAGTCTATCCTTTATGATGAATTGGGAAAATGTCCTGGGAAAGGGCACGGACCCTTCTGTGATACCTAACATTTGACTGCCAGTCTCACACTTTCTTCAGAGAAGATTCCTGCAGCCCTTCGCTCCTCTAGACAGCACAGCATCTCCACCGCGCTGGCTTGAACCCAAGCTGGTGGCGGACAAATTTCAGGTGTACATTGAACGTGTGGATCTATCTCACGCTCTGTGAACTCCTCAAGATCATGTTCATCTCGATATCCAGCGTCTCACTCGCAGTAAGCACTCGATAGAGTCTGGCTAAGTCAATGCACGAATGAATGGATAATCATGTCTAAATCACTAAGATTGTCTCTCTCCTTCTCGCTCCCCAGCCTCCATGTCAGTCTCTCCCTGAGCATCGCTCCTTGCCCATTTCCTTCCCCTAAGACATTTTAGGAAAAGGAACGTACCATATTCTGAGAGTCCTACACATTCTGTTTCTTATTTCATCTGAGAAAGAATTTACTGAAGAGTCCTCCCCACCACATGTGGATTGAATTTCCATTCTCTTCTCCCCATTTCCACCTTGCTTTTATTTCGGTCTCCATCAGAGCCCAGCACTCAATATGCTGCAGAAATAATTTTCTGCTGAATGAGGTTCGGCCATAAGTCACGGGCAGATTTATTAAGGCCCCTGCACAGCCTGTTTCCCAGCTTAATGTCGACATGACAGTTTAAATCTTTGATCACTCTTACGCGTAACCCCTTCCCCGCTGGACAGTCCAGACCCGCGACGAGCAGTCTCTCCTGCACACGAGCTGCGGGGACCATGGTTCTGAGCCCGTGTGGACAGCGCGTCGTCACCAAGACCCAGGAGTGTCCGGTGTTTTCAGGGATGGTCAAGGTCTTCCCACATATACACTGCTTTTTCTACCTGCCTCTGCTCCCGAAAGGCAGTTTGTGGTCACACTGCCATACTCTGTCCTCCACTCGGTCCTCTACTAGAGAAGCTGCTGGCTGGGGTCACAAGCTAGCCGTTTGGCTCAGAGAGTTAGCTAGCTGTCCTGTGACAAACTGTGGTTCTGTCTGGTTCGGGTGTCTGCTTTTCATGGTACCGTTCTGTGACCGTCTACCAAACATCTGGCACCACATAAGACGGTCTTGAGAAAAACCCTGGACCAGTCGGGGAGTGGGGTTACAGGGGTGCCTTGATGATTACTTTTAAATGTAGTTTGATGTCGCTGCGTATTACAGGGGGCACTTTGGTTACTAACACACACACACTTTCCCTTCACAAAACAATGCTGGAAGCTGGCACTGACAATATTAAAGCGTTCGCACAGGCTCGAAGGATCCTGGGAAGGGTTCTCGCATTCATGCGAATGAAAGTAACGTATTGTGTGTTTTGGGTCACCAGGGCTCGCATTGCCTTGTTGCAGGTGCCTTGGTCAACATTTGCCCCATCGATTCCTCGCCAATGAATGATTGCCGTTGTCATCGCTCCTGTATGGGTAGCGCTTGTACCAAAGTCTTCACCATACGTCACGTCATCAGATTCTCACCACAGTTTCTACACGGGGATGTTATTGTCCTTATCTTACGTGAGAAAACCTGCCTTATTCAAAGTGATTCCCTAATGTAGCAGCAGACTCAGGCCTTATGCTCAGATCCTCTTTGGAGGCACAATCATTTTACAAGTAACCCCTTAAGAAATCACCCCGATGCTGAATAGCTTGTGGAAAGGGCTGTTGGCAAAATATCCTCCCCCCCTTTTTTTTGGTGTAAGTATAAACTCACAATATACAGAAAGGTATAAAAAAGATAAAAAAATGGCCCAAAGCCCCTGAAGAGAATGATGCTACCATTTGGGTATATACCCTTCCGTCCATGTTCCTCTAAACAGGGACCAGAGTATTTTCCTTTGAAGCGGCAATTACTTCTAGAAAGATAGAAGATTCTTAGAAAACCAGCCATAGAGTGCCATCATAAGAGAAGAGTTGGCCAGAAGTGCTAAGAGAGGTCATACATCTTCTGTCCTTGTTTAGATAAACACAAGTTTCTGCCCACGCCCAGTCATTGCCAGAGACACTCGAAGAGAAGTAAGAATACATTTTTCTTTTGGCAGAAGATTAACCGTGCATCTGCCAACTGAAGTGTAGGCGTGGTCCTCAGGGCCTCACAAACTCTGCTCCGAAGAAGAAAAAGAGAACAATACAGAAAGAACACAAAGAGCTGAAGAGAGCGAAAGCTGCACAAGCTGGCTCAGGGCTGTCAGGAGAAATAACGAAATGTTAGCCAAACTTCCAAGAAGTTGGGCGTCTGCGAAAGACCCTAAGTGCTACTTACTTGGGGTGACCCACATAAGACAAGATGCTCCCCCTGGGGTTTCATAGTAGCCGCACAGGACAGCCAAGCACCTGCACTATCTCCCCCTACAAGCACTTAGATCGGTCAAAGGGGCTGCCTTTGTTTCTGGCAGGTTCTCAGTTGTCACTTAACACCTGCCAGTTGCACAAGGTCATCTAGCCGGCATACTTCCATTATCTGCTAGATAAGCTGGGGGAGCTCTTCCTTGCGGAGAAATATATGTGTTCCCCTCGATCACATCCATCCATCTTGGGCCTGCATCCTTTCCTTGGGCATAGCCATGATTTCAGGCAGGCATTTATCTTGGGGTTTATGAGATATTTGGCCATATCTGCTAATACTGCAAGCATTTTTTTTTATTCGCATGCTTTAATGTGCAGTTGTAATAACATAGGTGTGCCATTCCTTAAGCGTTTTTATTTTTAAGCATTGCAAAAGAAATTCTGTGATCGAACGTGGTCCCATAAATCCTTACTTACAAAAAATAATTGGCTATAGATGATATGCTTAGAAAGCCACTTTCTCAACATTTCCCCCAAAACATTTTCAACACCACAGGCAGAGTATGACAGCCACACTGGAACAATGGGGATAACTGACAGCTTTTGTGCCTGTGTATTTTTTTTCCTGGTGCCCCAAAGTTTCTGAGCCTTTGGGAGTTTCCAGGGACAATGACTCTAGTTTAATAACTGTGAAATGCTATTGAACTAGCAATAAAATATATTCTCTACCTCAGAACAATATGATACTTACAACAGCCAGCATTCCTGCCAATCACAGGACATTCACAAAAAAGGGCCACGAGTTCCTTTAGCAACGGGAATGGCCCTTTGTCACGTGTGTGTGCACGAGCATGAGGGTTTCCAGGGCCGGAAGAGCTCCGCGGCCACACAGGCCACAGCTTGGATTCCATTAAACTGTTGTGTTTATGGACGCATAGAAGAAAAACAGCTCTCTTGTTTACAAAAGATAAACTCAAACATCGGGGCTGCATGCTAGCAACTGTGGCCTTTCCCACACGCATTTGGACTCTGTCCACCCACAGGGCGTAACTGAGAGCCCGGGCTCCATAGGCCCACCAAGGCCGTCCCAAGCCTCCGCACATCGCCGGACAGATTCGGCCAAAGAGCAAGTTATTTCACGTGAGGGTGATTGTTTTTTCTTTAAGTCAAAGGAGGGAGCAGGATCTAACATAAAAAACAGAAGAAGAGAGGCTGTTTCTTCAAAGCTGGGAAGTACTCCCTCTCTGGGAAGAAGTCATCAGGCTCCAGGGAGTCAGCAAAGGAAAGCCAACAAAATGGTCACTTAAAGAAGGTTAAGAATTGTGCCCTTGATGGGTGATTCTTTTTCTACATGGGATCAGCAGCCAACCCGATTTAGGCAAATTGCAAGGCTCCAGCTCTGTTTTAAGTACACCTTATGGGCAGGAGAATCGGCAGACAAACACCCAGAAACCGAGATACTTAGAATCAGCCATCTCAGCCGACTGCTGCGCCATGTCTAGAAATGGAAACCAAGAAATATGGACACAAACAGTCATCTCAGATGCCACAGTTACATGTGGGAGAATAAGTCCTAGCAAAATTTGCATTATTCTCCAGCTGCATTCCCTGACTATTCTTCAGCCTCTGCTTGATGTAAATTAGGGATTTGATGCAGCACAGATAAGATTTTAAATTGGTGCTCTCCCAGACAAAAGGGACAAAGGGGGAAATTCTCATGCAGACAGGGCGAATGGGCAGGGAGATGACTGAAAAGGCATCTTGTGTTCAGCGTTTTCCTTGATCCTTGACTCTTCGGGCTGAAGTGTGACAGTTCCAAAAGGATTCAAAGAAAGAAGTTGCAAAAGGAGGGGTTCTAGAAAGTGCAGTGTCAGAGCACTTTGAATTCGACACTATCTAGATCCTTCTTAGATTGTATGAAGCACATTTCATTGATAAAGATGAAATCTTTAAAAAAAAACAACAACAACACTATTCTTTGTCATTAGTTTACAGAATGAGGCCAACACTACAGCAATGGTTTCTTAGTAAGTTGTGTGTCCTTCACTGGCTGCAGTCCCCCTGAGAAAGGGGACCTTGGCTTCTCCGTCTTTAATTCCCTCACAGCTTCTGGCACCAGGCCTGTGCATAGTAGGTCCTCAATAAATGTTAACTGACAACGTGGCTCTACTTTCTCAGTAAACTAGAAATGCTATTATTTTAACCACACAAAACTGCTTCTTTTGTAGGGCCAAAATGATCAAATATCGGCAATCTCATAGGGTGAAACCCAATACTATCCCTCTACTATTAGCTACTTTCCACATATGTTATTCCTAATATTCCGCATACATTTCCTAAGAGACGCTGTGTGCCCACCATTCTAGCCACGCTTACCTCCACTTACAAGTGAAGAAAGAGATGTAGATTAGTTAAGAGATTGCCAAACCGAAGTAGTTCGTCAAAGAATAGCTAAACATTGTTGTATTGCTCCCTAAAACCTATGTGTTGGTCAGTCACCTTTCCATCACAAGTGAAAGAAACCCAAAGTGAACAACTTTAAATAGAAAAGTAGATTTAGTGGCTCATAAACTGGGAAGGTAAAGGGTGGGTTTTTTCAGGCACAGGGACTCAAATAATAGCAATATTCTTTTTTTCTTTCTCTCTCTCTTTCCATCTCTTTGTTCTACTTATCCGTCTTCTTTTGTGTACTGGCCTCCTTCTCTCTTATCACAAGCTTTCTCTACATACAAAGGCGAGAGGCCCTAAAGAGGCCTAGGGTCCACACACTGGCCTCCATGGAAGGATCCAATTGACCTGCTTAGGCCATATGCCCAAGCCTTGGCCCAATCCCCGTGGTGAGGAAGACTGGATTTGGCCAAGCCTAGGTCATGAGCTTACCCCCAGGGTCAGCATAATGGACTGAATATCCATGTACCCCCAAAACTCCTATCTTGAAACCCGACTTGTCAGTGTGACGGTATTAGCAGGTGGAGCTTTGGGGAGGTAATCAGGAGGAGATGAGGTTGAGGGCAGAGGCCTGATGAATGAAATGAGTGCCCTTATAAAAGTCATGAGAGAGCTTGCTTGCCTCTGTTCTCTGCCCCATGTGGGTACAAGAAGTCGGCAGTCTACAGCGTGGAAGAGGGTTCTCACCGGAACCCAACCATGCTGGCCCCCTGACTTCAGCCTTCCAGCCACCAGTGCTCTGAGAAGTAAATGTCTGTTGCTTATGAGCCATTCAGTCTCTGGTTCTTTGTTACAGCAGCCTGACAGACTAAAAGCCAAGGATGAGGCTCTATTATTAATAATCCAGCAGAACCGTCTAGAATAGAGAAGAAGACATTTCCTCATGGAAGGAGAAGGGAGGCAGACAAAACCACAGATGTCCAATAGTGCCTTGTCCATCCATCTCCATGTGCTCACCATCCTGCCTGTGAGCTCCACAGCAATTTGTTTGCTGATTAACAAACTATATCCTTATGACAAAGTTGGTATTCAGGAGGCTGAAAGACCAACTCACTACTTACTCTAATTTGGACAATGCCATCCTCCCCCTCCCCACCCCACCGCCACCTCCTTAAGAACAGGATGGGTCCACGGCTTGCTTCCTGTCAGGGGCAAGGGGCTACAGACTCTACTGTGGCCAGGGCAGACCTAGTCAAGGTTCAAAGTCAAGCGCCCCTTACTTTACAGTAAACCAAACAAAGTTGTGTGCGGGCAGCAGCACAAACCTACCACCCCTAGAGCTGAGAGCCAGAGAGCAAGCTACACGGCATTTCTAGAATGAGGCAAAAATCATAGGCATTTCACAATTAATTTGGGGAGGACCAAGCTTATCAGCCAATGAAGTTAAGGTAGTTTGGTTCTGCAGATTTTCTTGTTTCATGACAACCTGTACCCAGGGACTGATTGAGAGGAAAGAAAATAAATGATTAACAGCATATATAGGTGTTTAATGAATATTTATGGAATTAAACTGGATTAAATTAAGGATGGCCTGGTCTTTCAATTATATAGGCAAGCATGCCGGGACCGGTGGGTTTAGCTGTCTTCCTGAGAGGGAAGTGGCCAATCTGGTAGGAGCTAGGAAGCAGCAGGCAGAGCGTCCTGACAGAATTCACCCCAAAGAGTGTGACTTCATCCACTGGAGGAGATGGCCTGAGAACACCCCCGGGGTGGGCCAAGGGAGGAGGTTTTCGCTTTCAAGAATATCCTTACGAAGCAGCCCCGCTCGGCCATGTGCCCTGTGAGGAGCTCTCCTCCAGTTTCCAGGTATTTTTTTACCAGAGGGGCGCCAGCCACCTCAATATCCTGCCGTGGCCCTTCCCAGTGCAGATCAAGAGCTGCCTGGGGGAGAACCGAGACAGGTTTAATGAGACAAGGGTCAAACATCTTGAAAGAATACGGCCTCACAGGCCGGGGCGCAGCACTTCTGAGACGGCCCAGTGAGCGGACCGCGTGGGGCTCCCGGGAGCGAGGTGCCATCCTGGGGCTCCTCAGAAGTTTTCAGTCGCTTCTAGGGAACGCCGTCCTGCCCCGGGATGAACTCAGCATTGCTAGGAGGGGAAAACCCTCCCTTCGGGGTTGTCCGCTCACAAGTGAGTTTTCCCCAGAAGCTTTTTCATAAACCACGTCCTCACTGGGAATTCGCTGCCGCCAGGGTCGGGCCATCTGGTATACTAACAGGACAACGCGTTGCTTATTGTTGTTGGTGAAGAGTGCTGTTTCACATTGGTGGAAAGCACCCCCTGAATGACTCATGTAGGCTGCACACAGTGGAACAAAACACGAGCGTGTATGAACCCTCCCACAGCACTCACGATGCGCTGGGCACAGGGCTAAAGGCTTTCCACACGGGAACTCATTTAGTCCCACAGCCACCCTGGGAAGGGCAGGCTATTATCACCCCTGTTTGATAGAGGAGGATCACACACAGTAAGTGGCAGCACCAGCATTTGAAAGCACACAGTCTGTTACCAGAGGCCATGCTCTTAATTGCTATAAACCCTGCCTGGAACAGGGGGGTTTTGTCCTGTAAGTGAGATCATGTGTATAGAATGTACGTGGAAGGCACCCAGCATACGTCATTATTGTTACACCAATAATATAAGGTCTCATCGACATATTACAACAATCATTACTAAAATTATTATCTCAAGTAACTGATGGTAAAGATGATCTCATTTGATCAAAACTCACATAAGAACTAATGACAAAGGAACTGGACCAGCGGAGGCCAAGGTTCCAACCCCGAGTCACTGACGGACTGATTACAAGCTTGCTTCTAGTGTCCTCAGGCTCTGCCTATAAAGACAACTCCTCAGGCTTCTTGGTGATCTGGCTTTGACGTCTTCAAATGAAACTCCAAGAGTACATTATTGCACAATTGGCACTAAATTTGCTGAATATTAAAATAGTAGGACTTTTAAAAAAGAATTTTGAAATAAAATCAATCCAAAAAAATTAATTTAGCATTATCAACCACTTTCTTTCTTTTAAGAGTTTTATTTGCTTGAGAGAGAGAGAGAGCACAAGCATGGTGAGTGGGAGAGGAAGAAGCAGACTCGCCACTGAGCAGGAAGGCAGATGTAGGACTCAATCCCAGGACCCTGGGATCATGACCTGAGCTGAAGGCAGACATTTAACCGACTGAGCCACCCAGGCAGCCCTATCAAACACTTTCAAATGTGGCTTCCAGCTGTTTCCATGTACAACTCGAGGAAGGAAACTGTGTCATGATAGCGTCCATTCAACACAGATTAAGCAGCCAACTGAAGGAAAACCTATCTGGACATATGTTTAATAAGAATCGGGTAAGTCTGAAGACTGAGAAATGTGATGGCCGATATGTAAATGTTCTGTCCACCCAGCAATGAACCCCAAGACTTGCTACACCTACAAGTGAGGGGACAGGAGGTTTTGCTCATATGTGGGCACAACCAACCCAACGCTGAAAGTGTCCACACTCTGCAGCCGAGCAGGACTTAGCCACACACTCTGTCTGCCTCTCCCCACCGACAGCCATAGAACTGATGCAAAACTGCCCTGAATTGGGCTTTCACTGAATATGGGGACTGCCTGAGAAATGAGAGTAGGATTCGGGTTTATTTTTGTTTATTGGTTCATCTGTGTGTTTATTTGCATTTTAACCAGAGCAACTTTCTGAGTGCCACCAACAGAGAATTTGCAGGGATGAGGGCTTTATCTAAAGATTTTTCTTTCCCACTGGAGTACCCATCGCCATTTTAAGGAGCATTTCTATCAGCCATGAGGCTTTGCTCGCAAGTTTTTATGTAGCCATTAATGTTAAAAACAGAAGCCAAGGCATCCATTTGCGTTCCAGGCATAAAGGAAAACTGTTTCCCTTGTTAAGAAGGCTCCTGTGTTTCCAGCAGTGCCCCAGATGCAATGTTTGTTTTAGGCCGAGAGAAAGGAAGGCAGGCAGAAAGTGAGCCGAGAAATGACTTTTTTTCTAAGTGTGGCAGATCATTAATAATCGGTGAAGGATGGACTCAAGGAGCCTCAGCGCACATATTTCTAGGGCTGAAGTTGAAGACTTCATTAATATTCTGGAGGAATATCGCTCCCGTGAAGTCTCCTCTGGGCCTCCGATCCAGCTCGGCACCACGTAAACAACGGAGGGGCCGTAGTTTCTAAGACAGAACTATCTTAGAAAATCTCAAAACTTTGTCAGTGGAGGATAGAAAAGTGCGGTTCTCCACTCCATACAGAAACGAGCTGGTTTTGCTTTGTTGTTAATCAAAATCTGATTATCAGGTTAATCAGTTAATCAGAACTGTTCATCAGTTCAGGTTTAGCCTCTTTTGACTCTCCAGTCTTATATAGTGTTGCAAAACACCGAAAACCCGTTTTTTGGAAAAATGTTTAGCTCCAGTAACAGAGTGTGCCATATTTCTTTTAACCATGTTTAGAACTATTTCAGCTTGACAGAGTTTCTCAGCCCATGCCAGAGGCCTTTCCAATTTCATTTTAGTCTGCTAAAAAACCCACTTACCCCCAGAGGCCCGAAGGCATGGATAGAAGGAAAAACATCATCTCCGTTTTGGCTGCAGAAGGATGGAAGGAGAGAAGAGGGGGAAATTTCTCATTGCTTACTGTAGCAATGTACATACACAAGTATCAAAAGTGGTCCCAGGGCCGGCTAGGCCATGGACACCCCCATTCCTGGATCTGGGCATGGGGTAAAAAGGAGGAAAGAGGGAATTTTTTGCTCATTCTGCCTACCTTGGGTGTAGCGTATCGGGAGGTGGAAGATAGCATCTCAAAGGAAAGAAAATTGGGGAATGGGGAGAAATTCCTTTGTTTTATGCAAAAATCTCTCAAGGAGAGGGAAACAAGCAAGCAAGTAATAAATAACAGGCCCACGCGTAGCCCTGAGCCCAAACAACACAGAGTCAAGACATTCGCAGACCTCCTCTCCTGCCAGCCCCACAGCCTGAGCAAGCCACTGGTCAGGGACGGTGGGTGGCTTTCCTGCCTGAACACCCAGGCCTTCAGCCCTGGGTAAAAATACCTGCACCGGTACTTTGTAGCCTTCTGATAAGATTAACTGATAAGTTAATATTGTTTCAATATTAACTTCTCCACTCCCTCAGTGCCATTTCCATTCTACCCTCATCCTTCTCCAAATTTTTTTTTAAAACCCTTAGAGGAGATGTCACCAAAACGTAAGGAATAGATCATTAGTATGTCTAACGGTGGACATTTTTTTATTATGTAAAGCTCTGAATCCATAGCGAACAAAAGCAACTGTTCAGAACTCTCCAAAAAAAAAAAAAAAAAAATTGCCCAGCAATTTTAAGTTAATGGGCAAGATTAATGGATTGTCATATAATGTGAAGGGAAAGTATTAGAAAAAAACGAAAGTGGCTCTACAAAATTGGTTTGGAACCGGACTCTCCGTGAAGGCCCTTCAGCCGGAGGATTACTGTCTGCGAGGCTCGCAGCTAAGCGATGTATTAATTTGAAAGCCATGCCTTGTGCCGATACCCAGCACTTAGTGGTTGGTTTTATGTTAAAAATGCTTAGTCTGAAAACCTGTGCTGAAAGTTTGCCCAAACATCTCATAGCTGATTGCAACCCCGAGTGCCTGGGGACTCTGAGCCCACACCTCAAGAATGTTGGTGATTGGGTGACATTTTGGCTCCACACCTGGATTTGTCAAGGCCTCTTAACGGCTGCTGGGAATGTGCCCTGCCTGGGGCCCGCTGCCCTCCCCCATCACCCCTCTGACAGATGAAAACACAACAGAGTCTGTTGCCTGACTGACACATTCCTCTCCTGTCTGCCTCTGAAAGGACTTTATTTAACAGTCCTGGAGTCGGGCTTTTGACTGACAGATTGTGAAGGGTAAAAGTCATTCGGTTCCATTAAGCTCTGTAACTGCTCTGGAACAAAACACCTTTAAAAAAAAGTGTCGGGGGGGGAGGGGAAAATAGAGCTGTGGAGAGTGGGGGCATGAGCTTTAGGGAGAAAAAAAAGGGGATTCTTTTCAGGTTCAAAAACAATCCTTCTCTTTGCCTTCTGTCTATCAATTAGGGCGGCATTCCCAGAGGGAATACAGGCCTGGCCTCATTGGTGTCATTCAGCTGCCAATCTCCTGACAGGGACACCAAAGGGCCTCATGTAGCGCTGCGGAAACTGTCTGTCAGGCCATCAGCAGCTGCTATGACGACATCACCTCTGTTTTTCTCGGACTATTATAGAGAAAGGGGGGCAGGGGGCTCACCCAACAGAGTCTAAGAGTCTCAGCTCCAAAACTCGGTTCATATTTTCCTTTTACAACCCCCCACATCTCTTCAACCGCAGGGTGAATTTCTTCACAAAAACAACATCGTTCCCTCGCCTGGCTGGGCTACGGAGTAAATAATAACTCGCCAGCCAAGGACATGGTCTTGGGTGTTAGAAAGGGGTTCTGCTTCAGGGAAAATTGAAGTCCTGACTGAATGCATTCAATGCTGGTTCACATGAGCCCAGAGAAATGCCATTTGTGGTGAAAGGTGGCTCAACCACCCGAAAGGCCTGCCGAGGTAGAGCTGCGTGAAAAGCAGTGTGGCCCCACAAAGGGCTTCCTGCCAAGCCTTAACCTTGTTTGGGTTCCTGTGGCTTTCATTCCCCCCCAGCTTTGCTTGGAGCCCAAAGGCTCAAACGGAGCTCAAAACTCTAAGCCAAACTCAGCACCAAGTAACCACTTCCCACTTTTCTGTTTTTCTGCCTTGCTCTCTCCTTTCCCCAAGGCCAGACACACACAGGCTAACCCGGGTTTGCCCCAAACACTCCTGGGCCTCAGCGGATCACCCCGAAGACCCGAAACTACAAAGGAGGGGTGCGTTTATCTGAGCTTCCTGGCTCGGCTGGGAAAAACTGTCTTACTTATTGTCTTACTGTCTCCTACCTCCTCCTCTCCTCTCTCTACCCTCTCTGGATTCTGCCCGACAAGAGAGGTGAATGGGAGCCATGATGGCAACCGGCTCTAAAGGTACATGGTTGCCTTCCCGTGTTCGGTGATGGCTGTGTTTGTGATTGCGAACATTTCCCTGGTAGCCTTTTCACCTTACAGGGAGCTACTTCCAAAATGGTAATGACAGCACTTTGTACCAAACTGAGTGCTGGAGAGCACCTCTGCCAAGCCCCGTGGCCAGCCGTTGTGTTGCAACCCTTCTGCTGCCCTTCGCACTTTCATATGAACCGTACAAAATGTTTAGCCAAACCCTGTAAGAACATGTAAACATGTAAGAACATGTCCATAAAGCTCTCTCCGTGCTGCCAGGGCCATGAGGTCTATCTCTTTCCTATGGCTTATTTCTTCCTTCATTCTGAAATCTCTGCAGGGGTCCTATACTTCCCGAACATCAACCCCACCTGGAGAGGCTGAAATCTGTCCACGCGGCAGTACCCTGGTCTCAGCCATCCAGATGCTGGGGCTCGGATCTGTACCACCCCCATGAAGACCGTGCCTACAGATACTCGGAATGAGTCAGATTTTTGGCACCGGGGTTGTAGGCAGAGGAGCAAGTGGACGGCTTCATCAGAGAGAAAGAGGTTAACTTGATTGTCATCTTCCTGCGCTACAGCCTCAGGAAGACACGCTCAGGAGCCAGCCCTTCGCCATCTGCACCAGCAGAAATTGCAGCCGTCGTGGGAAGCGCTGAGGGTTCACTAATGAATGAACGTTTCCAAATGGGTTGTGATCACGGCACAATTTCAAGCCCAGAGGAAACCAAGCTAAGGGATCGGGCAGGTAAGCAGAGATACACACAAAGAGCTCTAACTTCCTGGGGGCGTCACCGGAAACGGACGTCAGTTACTGCATAAAAGATGCTGGGAGCATTTCACGCAGGATGGATTGCTTCAGAAACGTCACTTGGGAGCCCCAAGTGAGCAAATGCTTGGAGCTCCTGAGTGCTGAATGGCGACATGGGTTCCCATCCTGGGGCTCCACGTCACCCTCCAAAGCCCTAGAACCCCATCCCTTCTCTTCCTGATTTTTCACAAGGATTTCAGATCCCGTATTGTGGGATGCTCACATTTTTGGAACCATAGACAATGGTTTCCAAATGTTTCTCAAGGGAAGGACCAATAATATAAGATCTGAATGTCAAATCATCTGTGCTGGAAAGACAATAATCTTTGTTTACTAGTTTCCCGAGGAATTCCTGACTGTTTGCATCCACCTTGGGTTTGCAGAGCCTCTGGCCCCGCATCCCAGCATCTACTATACCAGGCACGAGGTCTCTCCTGTTTTTCTTTGCACTGTGCTAACAGGACTTAACTGGTCCTCTGGGCCCTCAGTGACAGTGAGGCTTCCTTGCTTATATATAATATCCGTTGGGTATTACCTTCTTTGACTTGTATATTCTTATAGTATTTCCCATCGACTGGTTACATTGGAAATAACCTTAAGCCAAACCTGTTACAGTTCAAATTCAATGGAATAACTAGTTGCCACTATTTAGTCTATATATAAGTTTAGACAAGTCACTCTTACTCATGTGAGAAGGTACCCCAACTTTGAACCAGCCTACTCCTCACAGGTTCTTATAAAAGAGCAATAAAATCTATCATAAACACCACTCTTTCATCTTTCATTTTTACTCCCATGCAAACCATGAGGATTGGTAAAAGGCACCCAACAAAAAGTACCTAACTTCTTCCCTACGTTCCAACTCAGGATAATGCTGAGCCAGGAATATAAATGCTTAGCATCTTGCCTTGTGCTGAGAGTTACATCTTTCTGTGTCTCTCCGCATCGGGATAGGAAGTAGGGATTTAAATGACCACCTATAATCCCCAGTGGGACAAATCCTGTGAGGATAAGTCTAATTTGCTGCTTGGGATGTTGTGAATTTCTAAAATATCACATATACCCATATACAAAGGTATATAAAATCTCATTATTTTTAAAATTATCCACATTTACTATTAGCCACATTCACAGCTCTCATGATAAGACACCAATAACTTTGAAGGAATTGGGATACAGAATGAGTCAGAAAAAAAAAACCAAAAATAATTGAGTAAGAAAAAAATCCAATATATCTGCCTTAAATTTAAATATGAGAAGTATATTCTTGGCACTGCACAGAAGCATTTTGGAAAAACTCATTTGAAAAGATGAATGGAATTGATCTATTAAAAGTACAGAGACAGCTGTCAGATCCTTAAATAGTAATTAGGCTTTTTTCCAAGTTAAGACCTTGAACCTCAACAATGATCTTAGACCAGGGATTAAAGATACACAGGCACATTAATCTTGGCTTCACCTTCTTAGACCCCATGGATTATAATGACTTTACTAGAATAATCATTATATAGGAGAAGATTGGCTTTTTAAAAGGGAACTTCCTAAGAAAAGTCATTCTAAAGGTAAAATTAACTCTGGTTGGAAATACTGTGTTTTGAGCATGAGTGCCCTCTTAATAGCAGTGGACTATAAATTTAATCCTAATATTTAAGACTTCTCTTGTTTCTTTTACATAATTGACTGGCTTTGAAAATTATTGTGCCCCTTAACTTTCAAACACTTGTTTTGTTCTTAAATATAGAAAGAGAAGGAACGGGAGGAGATAACAGAACAAGAGAAGAGGTAAGAAAATAACATGGCTCAGCTTGTAACTATGGTTAATAATGATTCATCTCTGAAAAGTGCGTTTATCACCAGCTCGGTTGAGGGCTGAAAAAGCCACGGAGCCCAAAAGATGAATTGGAGCAGCACAAAAATGAACCAGCCACAGATGACTTTTCTCAAGATGGTTATGTTCAATTAATGCTCAAACTACGCAATGAGAGTGAGCCTAGCTTGTTCCAAAATTAAACTGAGTACCGTGGAGCTTCCACAGCCTGAAGGAGCTAATTGTCAAACAAATTCTGTCCCATCACCTTTTTTTTTTCCCCCGACTTCTAACATTTATTACATTCTATGCAATTAGAAACCGAAAAAGTTTATAGGAAAGTTCTGTTTAACCTTTTGTGAAAAAACAAATTCTCACAAATCACAACGCCCTGGGAAAACATGTCTTTCACTGGGACCAAATGCCTAGCATTGTTTGTATATTGAAAATGAGTATATTTCATTGAATTTCATCATATATTTATTATAATTTTAGAGGGAGTAATAAATATTAAAGAATCTTTGACAGAAGATCTTTGTTTGAAAATGTTCCAAGGTCCAAGGCTCAGCTTTCTTGCCCTGAACCATTTGTTTCTCTGTCCAGTGGTGCTGACAAGTTCACAATACTAAATAGCCAATTCTTATTCCTTTTTGGAACCTCCTTATCTTTCTTGGGAAATGGGGAGCTTTTTGAAATCTCCAAGTTTCTTCGAAGATGCTGGCGATGAAAGATCAAGAGAGAAAACTAGCTCATCTTGGTTTTCATTTGTTCCATACACTCGATCAGAACATTTTAAATTCTCAGTTCTCCATCAAAAATCGATCAAACTTGACCCATTTCTGAGTCATCTTGTAGGTGAATATGTGAGCGTGGAACTCGAGCAAAGGTTGACCAGTGAGAATGGTGTAAGCCACAAACACACTCATGATACTAAAAGATGTCCCGCCTTTCTTTCTAATGGTCTCTCCCACAGGGACCCCATGGTTAAGGCCCTGCCCCTCTCTAATTCCCAACTACGCAATGTGAATAATATTTCATATGGGTCTTGCCAGGAAAGTGTATACTTATGGCTTTTCTTTGAATGCCTATTCAAGATTTTCTATGAAGTCTTGATCTTTCCCCCTGTTTGTTTCGTGACCCACGCTACAGGGAAACTTGAAATCCAAGCTGGGAGCCAACCATACCCCCAAAACCATCTTTTCAAACTGATGTGTTTGTCAACATCAAGCAAATTAAAGCTTTTCTTTGGTTCTTTTAGATGCACTTTCATTAAAACCGAGAGCTCTTTCTACTTTAAGTACTTGAGATGTTCATATAGTTGGCACTTTTTCTAGATCAGTCGCCACTCAGACACTTTTAAGTAAGTGTCAGAAAACGCTACGGTGCTTTTATGTGGGTTTGACATTCACAATTTGGGCTGCTAATGTGCACAAGAGACTTTCTGGCTCGACCAACGCTCTGTAGTTTATAGGTAGATGACCGCGTGGTACCGGCCTGCAGCAGTATGAAGAAGCGATGGAATCCTCACACCAGCTCCTCAACAGAATTTGAAAAATAATTGAAAGAGGGGGCGCCTGGGTGGCTCAGTTGGTTAAGCAACTGTCTTTGGCTCAGGTCATGATCCTGGAATTCCGGGATCAAGCCCCGCATCAGGCTCCCAGCTCTGCGGGGAGTCTACTTCTCCCTCTGAGCTTCTCCCCTCTCATGCTCTCTCTCACTCTCTCTCTCTCAAATAAATAAAATATTTTTTTAAAAAATACTTGAAAGAGAAGAGGATCCCCAATATAACACAATTATGAATTTAATAAATTTCTATATAAACCAGGGCAATTCAAGCTCCCATTATCTACCCTAAATATCAACCACCACACAAAGAAAAGGCCAGAAACAATAACATTTTTCTTTTGGGTTTGGATTGGAGCTTATCCTATCACCAGAATTTTTTTGTAATAGATTCCTCTTTACTAGTTTTCTTTTCTTTTTTAAGATTTTATTTATTTATTTATTTAGAGTGAGCGCGGGCCAGTGGAGGGAGGGGCAGAGGGAGAGGGAGAGAGAGAATCTTAAGCAGGCTCCATACCCAGTGCAGAGCCCAATGCAGGGCTCGATTTCAAGATCCTGAGACCATGACCTGAGCCCAAATCAAGAGTCAGATGCTTAACCGACTGAGCCACTCAGGTGCCCCTATTACTGGTTTCCTATAAGTATTTGAGTATAATTCCAATCTTCAAGACAAAAAAACTTGTTTTAAGCAAACACAACAATGGCAAGGAATCACTCTGAAATCACTACGACACCAGAGCACAAAGTATACGCTTACTAATTAACCTTACCTTCATGTTTGTAGTATGCCTATTTCAAGTCTGAAATGTATTGGTCATAACTATGACATTTCCCCTCCTGTTGAGAGTCTATTATCTTTGCTGGAACTTTATTTTCATCTCCATTAGTTAAAAAGTAGAGGAATTTGGCCCATAATACAAAATGCTTCAAGAAACGGAACCAACTGTTTAAAAATATATACCCACCATCATCAGTAGCGCTTATAACAACACAATGGCAAGACTGGGGTTAGTATGTCTTTGGCTGTTTCCAGAGGTCCGATGTAAAGTGGACACACTGAGTTCAATTATGTAGCTATTTTAGGTTTGGTTGCCTGACTTGAATGATTTGGATAATTGTCTCAATTATTCTCTACACTTTGTACGTGCAAATCCAAGCTTAAATTGTGATTGGGTCAGAACATTCTGTGGGAAGACAGGAAACTTGGATTCTGTGTTTAAGTGGCCCAAAGATTAAGCCCATAATGTTCAACAAGTTACTCACAACCACTGTATGTCTCAATTTATTCATCTTGTAAATAGGGAAAGAATCCCTGCTGTAACTACAGGTTTGGCATACCTACAAATTACCAAAATCTGCCAAAGGGTCAATCAATTTGCCAAAGTACATTGATTGACAAAAACGAAGGCTATTGACATTTCTGACGTTGAACTGCAAAGTTAGAATACTTTCTTAAGGGGCGCCTGAGTAGCTTTAAGCATCTGCCTTTGGCTCAGGTCATGATCCCAGGGTCTTGGGATGGAGCTCTGCGTTGGGCTCCCTGCTCAGGGGGGTGTCTGCTTCTCCCTCTGACCCTCCCCCCTCTCATGTTTTCTCTCTCTGAAATAAATAAATAAAATATTAAAAAAAAAAAAAAACAATCTTCCCCCTCCCTCCCTGCAGGTTAGTAAGACTGACCCCACCCCCATCTCCGGGGCACGTGCCTCTAGCCCAGCCAATTAGAGCCACGTGATTTGTTCAGGAGTGGTTCACAGTCAATGTGAGCCAATTGAGCAGACTGTAGTGTCTTCTTCTTTCCTTTGGATTGGGAGCTGGGGAGATCAATTTTAGGGTTGCTGGCAGTCATTTGTTCTCACCTGGCAAAGCACGCCTGAATAACGGAGCCAGCTCAAAGAAAGGCAAGACTGAGAAATGGAGAGAGACTAGACAGATCTGAAGAGCACTGCTAAAGCCTCTGGATCCAGCTGAACTCTTAGGTTACTGAGCCAATAAAGTCCCCTTTTTGCTTAAAGTCATTTGAGTTGAGTTTTCTGTTACTTACAGAAGAAAGAGTCTAAACTAATGTAGGAAGACAGACACGTAACCAATCACAATGCAACGTGATAAATCCTAAAGTGAAGAGAGAAACTAAATGTTTGGAGAGCTCTGGACAGACGGTATTGCTTCTTGGGATCTCTATCAGTAAAATGACCAGGTCTTCGTGGATAACTTTTAAAATCCCCCAGCTCTGACCCCATCCTGACACTCCATGGTTCAGGAAAGCATTTGCTCCTGACGGCCTCCCTTCGGCATCCAGGACTGCTACACAGGGCATAAGCATGCCCCCGACCGTCCATTTACTAGGAAAGTAGTGTACCTTCCTCTGCATCCTAGAAGATTCCATCCGATTAACACGGTGGGTCACAGTTTGTAAATGCAAGCCCATGGCCAATTAGTGGAAGAGGTGAGCCTGCCAATTGATAATCACTGCACCACCTCAGACACTTCCAGAACTTACTTCACAACATTCCTGAGTCCTTAGGTAAATCCTGAGACTTGAGGCTCAACAAAATGAATCACACATGTGTCTTCCTCTCCGCTGTGATGTGCATTGGTCTGGGTGAAGCATCGTAGCTGCTCTGTACAAACAGAAAAAGCATTTGAATACATAAGATGATGGGTAAGACAGGCGGGGTAATCAGAGTCAGAGAAAGTTCCTGGAGGTGTCATCATTCTGGCAGTGGATCACTTCCTGGGGTTCCTTTCCTATAGAGCCTACAATTAGGTTATTACAAATAAGCAATGAGTTAATCCAGAAAACGGCTCAGTCTCCTTCGCTAAACATGCAGATCCTTCAGCCAGAGATGAAGGATTCCTCCACATATGAGGTGTCATCGGGACAAAGGGGGCTTCCGCTCTCCTCTCTCTCCAGGCTAATTGCACATTTCAGATGGAGTGGAAATAAAAACCCATCATCCATTGCTGCTGCTGCGGCCGCCACGGCAGCTCTCAACAGAGGTGACCAGCTTCCGGCCATCCACCTAGTCCCGCCTCTCAGTGCATTCATCATACTGGTCATTAGATAGTGACAGTATTAGCCAGATAGCCACAATCACAGCAGAGAGAGAACATTCTTTAATGCATTCCCAATATTGGCTGGGAATAATATCCAACATGGCTGGTCACCCTGAAGAAAAAATTATGCAATTATTGGTACCCCAGCATGTGCGTGTGCGCGCGCACACGCGCGCGTGTGCACGTGTGTGTGTGTTTTGGCGGATAGCAGGGGCAGTACCTTCTAGAAGCCAGGTGCTATGTTAGGTGCTCTGCATGCATTATCATGTTTTGTTTTCATAATCATCCTGCCACATGGAAAACTCTATTATCTCTATTTTACAAAGAAACCAAGGCACAGCGATATTAACTTGCCCAAAATCACAAAGTTAACAAGCAGTGGAACCCGGCCTCAAATCTGCATTCTTACCCATGATGCCCAGGTACCTCCCCTAGCTTTTGCTCTTCTCCCAGAGGTGATGAGATTCAATCCTATCATGCACCCGGTTTTTTTGGCTTGACTGATTTGCTTCCGTGACCCCATTCCCAGCTCATTCTGCTCCTTAATCTGAGATAGAAAAGTCATCAGAAAGGACAGTATACTTGTAACTAAAATAACACTGTCATTCCCAGAGTGCTGCTGGGAATATACAAAAGTGCTGTGTGTTTACCCCAACAGTGTATGTGCTTGTGTATTTGGGTAAGTCCAATACATAAGATCCTCTCAAAAAAGATCTTGAGAGAGCATTTCTCCATCCAACAAATTTTTATTTGCATCTCTCCCATGTGACACTGGAAGAATACTAAATAGTTAGGTTAATCTTTGCATTTCCAGGGCACACACATAAGCAGGTGCAAAGAGAAGGAAGAATAGCGAACTCCATAAATGCGCTGTCCGCCAAATCCTTTCACTGCAATGTGGAAGGACTGGAAATACAGGAAAGAGTTTTGAAGGAAGTAACATTTCAATTAAACCTTGAAGACTGAAGAGAATTTTGACAAGTATAGAATGGGGAAGAAAAAGGTACAGGGAATGCTGAGGCTAAAAAAAAAATAAGGTGTTAAAGTGAAGTCAGATTTTCATCAAAGGAAATAGTCCAATATGATTGGTAGGTAAGAGCCTACACAGAAATCTTAGAGGGAGCTGGACAGATAGAAGGGGCCAAACCATACAGGACCTCTCTAGAGGCTTATGGTGTCATTGCCCACTGCCCACGCTGCCCCTAGACAGCTGCTCCTCTTCCACTGTGTCTGGTCCCCGTGGGGCTGTCATCGCTGTGTCCAGGCACCCACAGTCATGGGGTGGGCACATGGCTTGGATGGAACTCCTCAGAGCCAGCATTAATGACTGCTCTGGGGCTGGATACAAGATCCAGGCAGGGTCAGTCAGGGCTTCCCTGCATTCATACAACGATATCAGAAAAAAGAAGCGTCTCTTTCTTCCCAGGTTGAAAGGGTATCAGTTTGCATGTGGGCAGCCATCTTGCCCACTGTCGGGGAAGAGTGTGCCTGTGGCGTGAAGCCAGGATAATGAGGGCCCTGAAGCCAGGAGATGACAAAAGGGAGACAGGGCCCAGAAGGCATGGATTGGGCCCCTGGGTCCACCTCTGTCAGAAGCTCTAGGTCCACCCTTGGACTTCTCAGTTGCTGAGTCATTAGCTGATTTCCCTTGAGCCAGTTGGAGCTAAGAGTCCTTACCAGTACAGCGATGAGGGTTCTGCTACGGAGTTTGGGCCTCCCGAGGCAGGGCTGGGAAGCCACTGAAAGCCTCTCCTCGTGAGTGCTTAGAGAGAAGACTTTTACAGCAGACAGAAAGTCTGTGGAGAGAAGACGCAACCTTGCAGCGGCAGAGGCAATAGCCACGGAACTTTCTAATTCATTACGCAAATGAAAGAAGTTAAACCCATTCTACAGCCGCTATAGAACGAACTACGTCGCAACCTACCCAAAGATCCACACTAACTGATGACACGAGTTAGAGCCACACATCGTTCCCGATATTGTCAGCAAACTCTGGATAGTAGATGTCTCCACCCACAGGGTGACAGTATCTTGAGAGGAGCAGGTGACGCGGAAGGTCAAGGAGCAGGGCCTGAAACAGCATTACTGTAACAAATGTGAAGGGTCCGGTTACTTCCCTCTCTGAAACCGAAGACGTTTGAAGGAGAAGGGGGGCTGAAGCAGCCGCAGTTGGCAGTGACACGTGAGACCGTGGGTGACCACCCCTGCCCCCCCCCCCCGCACATGCCTGCCTTTTGCTGCAAATAGCTTTGAACCCTCTGCTCACCTCCAGTCCTCGCCTCTGTCTTACAGAGAAAAGAAAACCACTTTGCTGAGGCCCAAGGCTAGGGCGTCAGGTTACTCATCACTTGGCAGGTCCATATCACAAGATGAACCCTTACCAACTAGGAGGCACTCAGGGCTGGGAAAAGCTTCAAGTCAGTACTTGATCCCCTAGCACCTCTGGGTAAGAGAACATATAAGCCCAGAGATGTGCCTTCTCTGAACTGGAAGGGTCTGCCGCTGGGGCAACTTCTTACCATACCGATTGAACATAGCAACGGGGGACTGAGGGGGTAGCATTGCCTCTCCTTAACCTCTGCCCACACCAGCTCCTCCTCCCACTGCCCTTGCAGGACACAGAACGAAAAGCCTGGGAGAAGTGGGAGGTCAGCCAGCTTCAACTCAGCATAGGAGTGCTTAGCTGCCCATGTCTGCCGAGGAAGCTGGGGCAGGGGTGGGAGCAGGGAGATCCCAGGACCCACCATGGCTGGGGCTCAGAAGACTCAAAACACACTCTTGTAGCAATGGCCCCACTGCATGTGACTAGTTCCCAGACACTCATTTTTCACCTTTCGACAACTCTGAAATAGGCATGCGTCCGTAATCAATGCTGTGTCATACTTGAAAATTGTTAGCTTTTCCTTTCTTGGGGATTTTTGAAAGAATGGTGTGTTTCACAATCGGTGTTTTTTTAGGTTCAACAAAATACTACATTCGGACTACCTGCTCACAATGTTAAGCTAAAACTCCCTGTCCATTCCCAAAAGACTTTTTGTATTCCAAAAGACCCACTGCAGCGTGGGAGCAGGAGTCACAAAACCGGAAGAGGTCCTAGCGCAGCAAGGGAGGAAAATGGCCTACCCCACCCTGTTTCCTCCGAAGTTGCCAAGCACAGAAGAAGGCATGGCCTGCGAACCATTCACATTTGGAAAATGGCAGATTGTTCCATCTTAGAAGTCACCAGCTCCAAAAGCATATCCCATCTCGATGCCTGGGGTCCCATGGTGGCCGAGGTAAGAAAATGATGGCGATGTTGGTCATAGGATGACGACAATGGTAAGTCCTAACATTTAGACAGAACTTTATAGTTCTCAGAACACTTTCCTGAGCATTACATGGCCTCAGGTCTGGCTGGTATCATCCCCTTTGTATATGTGAGGACAGCAAAGCACAAAGCAGTGGGTGCCTCACACAAAGTGGCCGAGTTGGTCCATGGTGGAGAAGTGACTAGACTCTTGAGAAATACAGTCTTTCCTTATGACCTTTCAACTGTTCCACAAAGGACAAGGGAAATGTTTAGCCCTAGGTAGACCTTTCTTCAATCCTTTTGAGCTCATTAAGTAGAATAATGAGTGTGATAAGCCTACGTTTTTACCAACATTCCAGAAAAAAAATGTTAGTAAATAGAATTGGTAAATAGAGGGCAAATTTATGTTTAAATGTCCATGTTTAAAATGGTGTGTACTTATAATATTGATATTTGAAATTTTAGTATGATTATTTAGTAAATAATGTGTATGTCAGAGACACATTTGTTAAAGTGGTACACATTTAGAAAATAATAAGAGGTTCAAAATGTTGAGAGTTGTTACACAACCAGTTGACCACCATTAATGAGTGCCTTCTGCAAGCAATACACACACACACAAACATGTACACGTACACACAGACACACAGATATGTACACACACACAGACACACACACGCAGGCTGTGATGGAAGTCTTCCCTCACGGGAGCAGAACAATGCTATTACAATGCAATTAGGGACAAGATAAACATTAAAACATTTATCAGTACAAAATAGTAAGTGACTAGCTCAAATAGGGGAAAGAGGACAAGGCTGGGATGGTCAAGGCAGGCTGCTTGGACAAAGGATGGGAGACAGGCCCAACGGCATGGGTAGGCTTTGGCTCAGCTGGGAGGAGGCAGAGATGGCATTCCCGTGTCCAGCAAACAGGTGAAGAAACAAAGGAGATGTGCTGGAGAGCTCGGTACCCAGCAGGGTGGCTCAGGGAGGGTCACAGAGGGGAAATGGAAATGAACAGCCGTTTCTCTAGAATAAGTCAGTACAAGTGTGGCTGGAATAGGGGGCTTATAAATAGAGTCTTAAGAGAGGGTTCCAAGGGCAGGTTATAAAGTTCCTTGAAAACAAGACTGAGGCATTTGAATTTTAACCTATAAATAATGAGGAGCCCCTGGATGTTTCTGAGCAGGAGAACTGGTGGTGAGAGTAGGCTTTCCACAGATAATCTGCAACACGCCAGTGAAGGAGCCCATAGAAAATTTCCATGTAAAACAGCGGAGGGGGTCATTGAGACAGAGGCCTTATCCACAGTGCACCCCGAGATGGACACAGCTGCCTTCAGTGAGGACCCGCCTGCTCTCTCCACAAGGACAAAGGGCAGAGTTTAGGCTGTCAGTGGGCATACAAGAAGAAATGTCCACCAGTAGTTGAGCTGTGCGTTTTACACTCGGGAGAAAAGCCCAGATGGTATTTATATATAAATAGACGGAGACAGAAATAGATGGTAGATGTTAAGGTTTTCCACACTGACTAATCCATGTGCACGGCTAGTTCTATGTATGTGTGTATATCTGTATCAACAGAGGATACATAGACAGATGACAGACAGACACATATGTTTGGCGTTTGTGCTTCTGATTCTCTCTCCTCAGTTTCTCTCGTCTTTCTCTCCTCCCTCTCCTACAATCTAGCACCTTATGTCACCAAGATAAGTTCTGACACTGACTTTTTCAGATGATGGCAATGTGCCCCTCTAGCCACTGAAAAGACTCAGAGGTGGCCTTGCCTCTGATCTGCCAGAGTCCTGAAGATAGAAATACCAGCTGAAACTGTGATTTGCACCTTTCATTCATGTATTCATTCATCTGACAAATACTTCCTGATTGTTCCCCATGTGCTGGCATGGCGCTTGGTGCTCGAGATGTGGCCGTGAATGCGGCATATTCTTATCCATCCATTTAACGAATGTCTCTTGAACACATTCAATGTATAAAGCTCTGTGCAAAAAGCTGGACTTGTCGTGGTTCCTGACTTCAAAGGATCACAGCCTTGCCAGAAAGCAAATAAACCCCTACCAGCAATATCAATATACATGAAGTCATCACCTTGCAGGGAGTCCGTTCACGACTCAAATAAAGTGCTCCGCTCCGTGCACCCAGGGGAACTAAGGTCTGCGGAGGAAATGCAGCCTTTATAACTGTCCTGAGCATGTGGGATTAGCAAGTGCTCTTGTAAAAGTAAATGCCAACTGCAAAGCTGCCTATTGGCCCGTTGCGTCCTCAAAGGCATTTATGTTTATTTATTTATTTGTTTACTTATTTGCTAGATTTATCACATTTGCAGGCTGTGCCATTTGGCCTCAGGGTCAAATAAATCTCTTTTAAAACTTTAACATAATTCTTAAGCATTGTGTCCCCATGCATGCCCCTGACAGACCTTTTTCTAAAGGCTTTACAAGAACAGAGTTAAATCCATTTTACAAATAAATGCACTGGGAATGAGAAGAGTTTAAATGCATCACAGAAGACAAAAAAAATTCCAGGAGAAACCTGGAGGTAAGATGAAAGTGTCCTACCATCCCTTTTAGAAGCCTCAAAATGAAAAAAAGAAAATATGGCAGGGGGTGGAATTCTACCTCTCTCCTTCTTGGCACCTGTCCCTGTAGCAGAAGAATTTGCGCTCCGTGAGGATTTGTCATAAGGTGCAGGAAGACGGCCAGGGTTCAGAACAAAGTGTGTAATGGAATGGAATGGAAATCCATTTTTAAGAAAGCTGGCCATGTCATTTGAAAAGTCAGCCGAAGCCGATTCATCTCCCAGGACCCAGGGCTGCCTCTGGGGGCAGTTAAACATGAAAGAAGAGCCGTCTCTCTGGGTCCCCGGTTCAGATTATTCTTCTGCTAACATAACTAATATTGTGTTAAATTATCCTTTCATTTGATCATCAAACATTTACCCATCGGTGGGTACTCAGCACAGAATTAGCTGTCACGGATTACAAAAAATAAGGCAGGGTCTCGGATTTTAAGGAGTATTCATACAAATTAAAAATCACAGAATAACACATTCTGGAAAAGTTCCCACCACAGCCTGAGGAAGCTGCTCAATCTTAGGGGGTGACTGTTTTCTTGTCACATACTCTCAGCCTACCATTTTCTCATTTTTTTTCCTGTGCTCCAGAAGTACCAAGAGAGATTCATTCTCCTATTAAACAACTTGCTGTTTCTATTAGCTTTTTCAAAGGCGTTGACTTGTTTTGGGTAAATTGGTTTATTTAGAAAGACATGGCAGGGAGCCTGGGTGGCTCGGATGGTTAATGGTTAAGCGTCTGCCTTCAGCTCAGGTCATGATCCCAGGGTTCTGGGATCGAGCCCTGCATCGGGCTCCCTGCTCCCTGGGAAGCCTGCTTCTCCCTCTGCCTCT
Organism: Potos flavus; assembly: GCA_028534135.1. Taxonomy (NCBI): domain Eukaryota; kingdom Metazoa; phylum Chordata; class Mammalia; order Carnivora; family Procyonidae; genus Potos; species Potos flavus. Next base: position 49,282,101 of record CM052887.1, read on the forward strand.
CTCTGTCTCTCATGAATAAATAAATAAAATCTTTAAAAAGAAATAGGAAGACATGGCAATATTTTTATTGAAAACATGTATTTTCCTGTTCTTGTGATTACCTTAAACCATGATTTTGGATTAACCAAGAGACTCCCCGCACCAACTGTATGGGATAAGAGACCTTCCACTCTACGATTTTTACCACTACAACTAGTAAAGACCCGAAGCCATGCCTTAACTACCTGTGATTCTCTACCATCCACCCCCCTCCCAAAACAAACAGGACTGATTAGTAGGAGCTCAATAAACATATATTGATCAGATAAATAGTTGCAAGATCTTATCATCTTAAAACCAACATGTCTTCCAAAGTCTCTAACCAAAATATGGCAAGATTTCTATGCAATTGACACTGTGAAGCTAACTTTCCTTCATCATCTACTTATATCATACCTTTATTTTCCAAAAAGAGAGTTTTGACCAAAGTTGTGTGTTCTCAGACAAGCCAGTTTGCCTCTCTGAACTGCTATTTCCTTATCTGCCCTGACCTCGAGGGTTGGTTTTGAGGCTCTAATTAGATAATGTATCCAAAGGTGCCTTATAAATTGTCAGGGAGGGGCACCGGGGTGGCTCAGTAGGTTAAGCCTCTGCCTTCGGCTCAGGTCATGATCCCAGGGTGCTGGGATCGAGCCCCGCATCGGGCTCTCTGCTCAGCAGGGAGCCTGCTTCCCCCTGCCTCTCTGCCTACTTGTGATCTTTCTAAATAAAATCTTTTTTAAAAAATTTTAAAAAATAAATAAATAAACTGTCAGGGATATGATAGACTAGCAGCCTAGGAAGGCTGATAAATGTTTTAAATAGAAATGTAAAGTTTCTATTCAATATTACTGTCTTCCTATTTTTTCAAAACAGAAGTTTTTATTATTGTAATTGTATTGTTGGCTTAATAAATATCAGCTACTATTCAGCAGCTACTCTTTGTGTTCACAAAGACTGGCCAAGTTGCCTAAAGGCCTAAAACAAATTATACAGTCATTTCTACGGAACTATGCAATCAGCGGTCCACACAACTGACTCGAAAATGAATTTTTAGAACATCACCCATTTACAAGTAGGGGTTCTGCAGTAAATAGGATTAAACTGACAAAAATTTCAAAAGCGGAATGAAACATTCTGCCAAAATAAAAAACCACGTATTCCATGGACATATCAAATTGTAATAGTGATTTTAAAAATTTAGCAGGTTTAAGTGTAATGAACTGCAGACATTTTCTTTCTGATTCTGACAGAATCCTTTTAACCAAATTCCCCATTGGTGGTGGGGGGCAGGGGGAAAGGGGGGGAAAGATCCAATGTCAACCCCAAGATGTGACTATTTAGCTGTGGAATGAGCTTTCTCCAAAAGTATTTGAAATCCTCTATCCAAGAAAAAACCTAAACAAGAATTATTGAATTCTGTAAAGCTCACAGAACTCCTCATTTAATGGAACAATCTTGTCTTGCCAAAATGAACGGTCCTGTTCACTACGTGCCCCCAGTGACCTCCCAAACTCACACCTCACCAGCCTACCCCATAAACCCTTGGCCTCACCCCCTGAGAAATGCCCACTAATCCCTGGAGACACTCGGGGCATGCAAGACCCGTTTTCAGGTATGCTCTTCCTAAGTCCTACCTCTGCAGCCTCTTGTGAATCTTTCAAGATCCAAGTTCATCTCCTCCGTGAAGCCTTCCCCACATATTTCAGAGACAACTGCTTCTTCATTGGGCCTTCTGTCATGTCAGAGCACTGACAGCTTGTGTGATGAGTCTCTTCTATGTGCCTGTCTACTGACTCTAAGACGGGAAGAGTAGAGATCTCCTCAAGCACTCTTCTAAATATTTGAGCGTGTATCAACTAAGTTAATACTCATAATGGTCCTAGGACGATGACAGGCACTTCCCTTATTCTCACTTTACAGATGAGGGAACTGAGGCTCGGAAGGGTTAAGCAGCTTGCTCACAGTTACATACCTGTAAATGGCAGAGCTGAGATTTGAAAGCAAGAGAGCCGACTCCAAGTTCTGTGCCCTTACTCACTATGCTAGCCTTACCCGAGAGAAGTCCGCAGAGCAGAAACATAAAGATTCAGAAATTTGACAAGAACCGTCTCTCCTCACAAGGCAGACTAAATCCAAGGGCAGCCCAGGACTTCCTCGGGCGCAGTCTATCTGCAGAGCTGCTCCGAACAGAAGGGGTAGGAAAATTCTCATTTCGTGGCTAATTGAATTAGTGCCTCCCTCTCAAACGTAATGAAATTCAAAGCCATTTTATTAGTTCTCTCGGGACTCTTTTTAAAAATTCTTCCTCTGTTGTATTAGATTAGACGCCCTGTATAAAATAAGGTCAGATTCTTTCAGGGTATTTCTTTGTTGCTCCCTCCTACACCGGGGCACTCGCAGGTCATTCTGTTCGGTCTTCCAGGCTCCCCTCCTGACACCCCAGGAAGAGATCAGAGCATCTTCTAGACCCAAGAATCAAACGGACCTTCATCCACCACATACTCTCAGAAGCTAGTACCATGTATTTCTGGATATACCATCGAAACCTTTAACTAACGCAGCTCAGAGTGAGAAGTGACCCATTTTAAGAAAAATTACCTTTCTCTCTGACCAGTGCCACTATATTTATACACGCAGGCTTTAAAAAACTTGGCTATGCCCTGGGGCATCTAGGTGGCTCAGTCAGTTAAGCATCCGACTCTTGGTTTTGGCTCAGGTCATGATCTCAGGGTCCTGATATCAAGCCCCATATCAGGCACTGTGCTCAGTGAGGAGTCTGCTGGAGATTCTCTCCCCCTGCTCTCTCCCTCTCTCCTTCTCTCTGTCTCTCAAACAAATAAATCTTTAAAGAAAAAAACTTCTAAAAAAAGAAAAACTTGGCTGTGCCCTAAAAGGTCTTTTGAGGAGAACATGGCATCCCCTTTACTAAGCATACAACTTGGACAGAAAGTCAAAGCTTCCTTCCCTCCCATGGATTTGTCTACAGGTCCTCATTCTGGAAACCGAGGAAGGGCATTTCATGATTGCAAACTGGTCTTTTCAAAACAACATTCCTAATGACAACTGCTATTTATGGAGTGCTTATTCTCTGTGCCTGACCCTGTGCTAAACACTGATAATCTAGGGAGTAACATGGAATGCAGATTCTCCGTGCAGTGTAGTAAAAATGTGGGCTCTAGGAACCAGGCTGCAGAGGTATGAACCTCGCTCCCCCAGTACCACCAATAAGTTGGTTCAGATGGCCTGGGGGGGGGGGGGAAACAGAACACCGATCTAAGGTAACCATCATTTGTCAAATTCTAACACCATCCTATGAGGTAAGCACTATTGTCAAGTCCATTTGACAGATAAGGGAACTCAGGCGCAGAGGGATTATGTAACTGACATAAGGTCTCACAACTTCCGGCAATTCACACAGGAGCCTACGATGACGGTCCCTGCTTCAGAAGGCACTGGCCCAAGTTAGCCCAACTGAAGTGAATGTGGGTGAAGTGTGGGGACATGGGCATCTGTGCTACAGTGTAATGGGGCAGGTCTGGGGAGAGCTGCACCGGGGATGGCCAGCTCGATGCTGAAGGAGCCTGCCCCTGGACGGGATGGTTCCACCCAAGCCCCTCCACTCAAAGGTGCCTCCGTTACAAGCTAGTGAATTCCCCATTTGGCCAGTTTGGGTTGGGTTTTCTGCTAGTTGCAGACAAAATTATCTGCACATCCTCATGGACACGTTGCCTTGTTCTATCCCAATGACAGTTATGGAGGTAAGCAATATTATTACCACTTTGTAGAAAATGAAGCTCCAAAAATTTACCAGAGGAGTCCTAGCTAGTAAAAGGTGGAGCCAAGATTCAAACCAAGGTCCAGCTTCAAGTCTGTACCAAACAGCCCACAGTAGATGGTGTACTAAATTATAAAGGACAAAATAAGGGGGGTCGGGAGGGTTGATATATGCTGTCTTTCTCCAAAGAAAAGTCATTCTCACCTGCACCCTCTCCACCACCCCAGCACACTATCTGCACGCTCTCAAATACTCTCGCCTCCTTTTCACCTTATCTTCCCGTTATTTACGTTCACGTCTTGGTCTTAGGTTCTCCCCAAGACTCTAAGCTCTTAGAGGACAGGGTTCCTATAGCTCAGTGGCTGCATGTTGAAATCACACAAGAAATACACAAGGAATCGATTGTCCTCGAATCACTCTTTGTCCCACTTAGAAGTAATAAGGAGCAGGAAGAAAATGCTATAACGTTTAGTGGCAGGTTTTACACAAATTGCACCCAGCATGGCTCGGTTTCAGGTGCGGTGTTAGGAGCTGGTGCTCCGGCCTGTTCCTTCCAACTGTCTCTATCAGAAGGACAAGAGGAGAAAGCAAGACGGGAGGGATCATTCCAAAACCAGATAAAATATTGGCACTGCCGCCAATGCCGGGGCCAAATCTGGCCTCTGTGAGTTTTCAGGTCTCATTTAATCCTATCCTTAAAGCCAAACTCACATCTACTTTGAACTGTGGCCCGGCTCCGAGTTTGTTTTAAATCCCAGAACTGATGGCTTTGCCAATATTTTATGTATTTGCTCGGAAACTCTTGGAGCAGCACTGTGTTCAAGACGCAAACAGCTTTGACCATGGCATTCACCACTTAGAATCCTTCGGGGGCTTCCCTGCCTACCCGGTTCGGGGTAAACTCCTGCAATGCTTTGAGGAGCTCCACAATACGACACACATTTTAGTCTTAACTTGTAGGTTTCCTCTGCCCTTGGCCAACTGGCCTAGTCACAGTTGCCCCCGACGTGTCCCACATCAGCCTGCTTCCTGGTCACTGTGTGGGTCACGTCCTTGCTGGGGTCCCTGCCTCCGTGCCTTTGAGGCCACACTGTGTGTCATGATCACATCCTTTCTGGAAAGCCCAATTCTAAGAGCACCTCCTATGGAGTCTCTACTCATCCTAGCTGTGCTCTCTCCCCATTCTGAACCCTCATCACATTTTGCTTATACCCGTCTTACAGTAACTATTACAATTATTTGGGGACTGGCTTCTAGCAACCAATTATAATGTAATACTATGATTATTGTTAATATTTACTGTGGTTTGCAAACGCTGGGCATTGTCTTCAGTGCTCTGGATACACTAACTCATTTAATCCTTATTATATCCTGTGAAGGAAATACAAATGGAGATAATAGCTTACTCTGTCAGGTTGTTGAGAGGACTAAATAAGGAATACATGGAAAGCTCTTACAACTGAGCTCATTGTGAGCCCGGCACACAAGCAGTGCTCCATATGTTTCTGTTACAATCATCGTCAGCATCATCAGCATCATCACCACCATCGAACCCATTTTACAGATGGGGAGACTGAGCCTTAAAGTAGTTTGCATGTTATTAGCCCACTAGTAAAATGTGGAACCCCTGTACTGTGTTAATCACTGCATTTAAATATAAGTCCCTTCAGGGCTATTAGATGAACTCATCTTTTTTCCTGTTCAGTGGTTAGCATAGAACCTTACCCAGAGGCAACCTATAAGTATATGCTGAAATGAACTGGTTACACCTAAAAACCATCAAGAATTTCACGACCTTACTAGGTGGTTTCCACTAGTAGCCACTGAATAGTTTATGTCCCTGGGTAAGGCAAAAATTCCCATACCTGCTCTACACTTCTCTGAATGTAGGCTGAGTTCCGATTCTCCAATCCTTGCCAATCAAGCACTTTTCTTCAGCAATTAAAAATACCCTGTCACAATGCAGGAAGTCAACAAAGCTAACTATTTCTAACAACTTCAATGGGAGCAGAGCATGTTGCAAACGGGCCGAATGCCGAAGCCCTCCCTCCCAGACCCAGGCCGCAGGAGGTGAAAGGATGTTAACAGCATTATCCACGCCCACGCTTCTCTCCTATCGCCTTCATCTCTGACTTTCAGTCCAGGCTGCTCAGGTTTGTTTATGTTGCCATAAATTAAAGGACACGCTTTTTACATGCCCTGAATCCGTTTCACTTGAGATGATAGAGGAAGGGGAAAATGGTTTCCCATAACCCTCTCGAATGTCCCGGTATGAAATTGCACCTAGGGGCCTGCTTCCCGGCCAGGCCGTCGGAGGCCGGTGCAAAGTAAGCCGCCCCCGCCTGCAGCCTGCCCACTGGGCCCGGGCTGGAGGGGGATCGGTTTCAGCCAGGCATGTGCCCAAGCCTCACACCCCTAGCGGTGCCGCACCTCTCGGCTGACCATGAAAATCGCTCCGATGTGTCTCCTGGTCTCTCACATGGCTCGATTTGACCACAATATTTCAATTCGTTTCACCAACATTTGTGAAGCGACCTCTGGCTTCAACCAAAGCCCCAGAGGGTCCCCCTGTGCGGAGACCCCAAATCCACTACAATGGCTGATTCTCGAATATCCAGAGTTCCTCCCCCCATCCTGACTTGGCCCCCGCTGCACTGAAGCCAGGTCGGACCCAGGGCTCTCAGCCACGCTAGGCTAAAGGCCAACACTGAGCTGCCTGTCTGAGTGGAGAGGCCAAAGGTTTGCACCGGAGAGGGAAAAAAAGGCCCCTCCTCCGCTTACGGAGCCCTGTGTTTTCCACTCGTGGAGATGACCGAAGTACTGGGCATATGGCACATGCACATTCACTCTCACCCGCCTTTCCGGCCCTCATTTCCTCTGACATCACAGCAATCTGAGGTCCCTTCTAGGTAGGAACACTGAGCCTCCGAAGGTTTTAGAATTCTGTGTCTAAGGTTGTTCAGCCAGGTAGTGTCAGAGTCAGGACTCAAATGACAGCGATATGACTGGGTCAGGACTGATTTCACATGGAAGGGGGACAGAGGGGCCCTGGCGATAGTCCTCAACACTGGTCCCGTGTGCCTCACCAAAGATGTTCTAAAAAGAACAGTCCTCTGGCCGCCACAGGACAACCACATCAGAATGACAGGAAAGGGCTCAGATACAGACGTTGTATTCATCAGCACTCTCCACAGAAACCAACAGGATGGGTATATATAAAAAGAGAGATTTATTTTAAGGAACCATTTGACTCACGTGATTAGGGAGGCCAACAAAAGGTGGGCAAAGGTGGTCTTCGACCTCTCACCTCCCTGCTGGGTGAGTCATCAGGCTTGAAACCCAGAAAGCCGGTGTTGCACCCTTAAGTCTGCTAGCAGAATTCCCTCTTACTTGGAGAGTTCAGTCTTTTGTTTTTTTCAGACCATCACCCATCCCCTGATTGGATAAGGCCCACCCACATTATGGAGAACTATCTGCTTTGATCAAAGAAACACCTTCACAGAAATATCCAGTAAAATATTCAACCAAATATCTGGGAAGAGCCAAGTTAACACATAAAATTAACCATCATGGGTCATTTTACAGCTTCACAGGTGCTGTTTCTGTACAGCCTGGGTGGAGAACCCCTAATTTGCCATTCCACATACTCACAACTGCCTACAGCCTCTTCAACACCAAAAACTGCCTCACCATGAACAAACCACCTGGGACAGAGACACATGAGGTATTTGTCTAAACCAGGTAGTTTTTCTCAGGGAAAGTAGCAGAGTGGTTTCCACAGGTACAGATGGAGGTGTAGCCAAGAGTTGCAGTCCTATGTTTTCTAGAAGGTAGGTACAGAAATCACATCTTGCACAGACCACTTTGACTTCAGGTTCCAAGTGGCTTCTGGTGAATGGCCAATATTTATTCTATTTATTCTCTTCCCAAGTGCTTTCAAAGCAGAATTCCCTATCTCCTAGGGAAGGCTGAATTTTTAAAACCTGGGAAAAGCCAGAATGAAATGGTTCATTTGCACCTGACCTATGGCTTGACAGGAGATAACAGAAGCTTGTGTTAAAAGGCAATAAATCTCACCAAGATGGCAGGGAAATTTGTAGCCAGAGCTGGGCAAAGCATTTTCTATAGCAGTGAATTCAGAAAAGCTGATAGTACTGGCTGATCATATATTTGCAAAATTTAAAAGCCTACCCCCCTGCTTGTTGGCTGAGAGATTTGAAACAATGAAGCATGATGCAGTCAAGGCGTCAAGGGGCAGTGTGTCTGTCTGTGTCTAGTCTGGCTCAGGTTTAAATATCAAAACTTTGGTATTTTTTATGGCATGTTGTTTTGAAAATATTGAGGTACATTTTATTTTTAATTCTTTAAATTAACATATAATGTATTATTTGTTTCAGATGCATTTTATATATGTGTTTAATTAACAAACACAGCAGTAGGTGAGTGCTTGTCTGTGTAGTTCAGACCAGCTAAATCATTTGCTGGAGGCGGGGACTATCGGGCCAGGACCCCTGGGGACTAAAGGAGCATCTCCTGGGAACTTGAGCCTGCATTCGAGGTGCCACACTCCTCTCAGCTGGTCTCCAGGAATCTGAGGGCCGCCACTCAGTCCAGGCCCAGGGATAACTGCTGAGTGGGCAAAGGTGCTCTCCGACCTCTCCCCTCCCTGCAGATTTCCTTTTCTTTCCATCCCTTCTTCTGGCTCAGTCTTCTTTTTGCTCACTTCAGTTTTTAACAAAGCTCATCTTGGTTGAAATCTCAAGAGCCTCCTGTTAGCTGCAGGTCGACCAGTTGCCTCTGCCGATAACAGTAGTTTTCCTGCTTGTGTGTCTGAGTGCTGGCGCTCTGCTGGCTAATATAGGTTGGCTTGAGCTGGGATAACTTGTCTTTCTTCACTTACCCCATTTCCCAGCAGGTAGCTCCAACATGTTCTTCTCAAGGCAATAACAGAGTGCAAGAACACAAGTGGGAATAAGCGAGTACCTTTTTCAAGCCCTTGTTTGTATCATGTGTACTAATACCCAATTATCTCAAGTCATATGGCTGGGCCCCTTGTAGGGCACTGTAGGTTTACAGGACAAGGACTGCTAATGCAATCCATCTATCATAGCGCTGGTTCCAGTTTGGAACGGGGGCACCAAAGGTCACCTGGAAAAGCTCCTGTCATTTGTTCTGGTCCACCCAGAAGTGCATGTTGTTTGTTGTTCTAGCATAACCTATCCACCCATCTATTCAAACTTTTACAGGGACTGATTCTACACTAACAGCTTTTTTTTTTTTTTTACACTAAGAGCTTTATAGGATACAGAAATAAGAAAGAATGGGATCCTACAAAAAGGAGCTTAGGATAAAATAGGCATGAACCCAAAATGTGCCAGCATAATGGGGACCTTAAGAAAGGCCAAAAAAGAACCAATAAATTGTTACAGGGTCAAGATTATCAAATATCATGGTCTGCAGGGAAATATAAGCCCACAGTGAATTTTTCAGAAGTTTAAGGTGAAATGAGGCAAAGAAAAAAAAGGACAACACAACAGATTCATGTGTAAAGTTAATTTTGTTGTATCTCAAAAAGCATTGCTAATTCTGGAAACATGTCCTTCCTATCTTTGGAATAAGATATTAACTTTTATAAAATTAAAAGAAAATAGTTTTGTTTGTACATTTTTAAGCATCTTTACTTAGTAAAATAAAAGTTGTCACTCCAAAATCTGCCTTTCCCAAATCCTCACATTGTTTCCTTCTTTTTTTTATTTTGCTTTCACCCCAGTGGTCCAGGCGACACAGCTGGAGAGGGAAGAGAGCCCTTTCAGCTGTGTCACTCTGTGGACAAGCAATCATCCGTGATGGGCCTCAAAAGATGGGTTAGAGTTCAACAGATGGAAATGACTGTGATGTGGGTGGAACCTGGAGAGGGTACCAGGAGAGAAGCAAGACTGGGGCATTATATCCACAGCCTAGAGGAAGGTTTAGCTGAACACCTTTGAGTAGCCAGAGTTGCTGGCAGACGGGGCTCCTGAGGAACAAGGCATCATCTTGAAGCCCACCTTCTCCTTCTTCAGCGGGCCTGGTCTGGGCCTGGCTGCAGCTGGTTCCTGGAAGACTCTTTTCCCAGTCACACGTTTTGAAGGATTCTCCCCTTTGCCTGATGGTTATGTGACAATTTTCCTCTATTCCTCTTCCATCTGCCAGTAGACCTTGCTGGGAACCAGCCTTCCGCATCTCTACTTCCCAGGTGATCCTTCTCCCACAGGAGAGTCAAGTTAACAAGATGAGGCCAAAGTTGATTCTTCCTGTCCTGAATCATCCTCTCTCAAGCACCCTCCCAGGTTTGTCTTATGATGAGGCACCCAGGTAGGCATCCCTGATGCAAAGACCACATTTTCATCTCAACTTAGCCAGAATAATTATATTTATTATTAGTATTAGTATTATTAATTCAATAATTATTCATCCAAAGTCATAGGTAAAGAGCTCTTTGAAACCCCGGGTAGTCTAACTCTAAAGCTAATGGACTCCTTCATCCTCCCTCCACAGACACAGACACATACACACACACACTCTCTCTCTCTCTCTCTAAGAACCTCCATGATGTTCTCAACACCAAAAATACTACCTAAAAAGTGAAAAAGGCCCCACGTACATCCTACTTGACACCTGGCCCTCCTAGCCCAGGCTGAAACATCACATAGGAATCATAGAACTGGATGGTTTTCTTTTGACCTTGAATTTTGAGGTTGGGTGTAGGTGCTATCACCTCTGTCCATCTGGAATAAGGCTTTTAACGCTTTGTGGTCGCTCATTCTTTGGAGTGCTACGGCTCAGAGTTAGCATCAAGGGGCCCCTGTGTGAAGTCTAGGGCATTTAATGGAGCCCAAGGATAGAGAATTCCATTGTCTCCATTCCACATGTGCTGCCTCGGGGCCCAAACTTAAGGACCGCACAGTGAATGGAATAAAGACATTAGCCAAAAATAACAGCTATGGCACACATGGGAAATTGAGTGCTAACGCATCATAAGATTTTGAACTCAAATCCAGGATAAGGTTAACATAACACTCTTTTTTAAAAGTCACCAAAAGAAAGCATTTTCAGTACAAAGGGTTTCATCTGCATAACATTTTACACTTCTCAGCATGCTTCCACCTCATCTGATAGAAATGAAGCAATATCATCCCCATTTTCCAGATGGGAAAGCCAGGGTTGGGGAGCATTAACTGGTCTGTGCAGGTATAAGGCCCGTCAGTCACGTATCTGAGACTGGAATTCAGGACAAGTATTTCTCTGGCCAACTCTACTCAGAGTCACGCAATTAAACTCATTTCGTTGGCTTGCTTTGATTTGTTGAAGAATCCTGGTTAACCAACGAAGTTATCTGGAACAAAAGGTTTTTTCTAAATGGGACAACTGCCGAAAGGAACACAGCCATGCAAGTGGGGTCACCCCATTGACTTAATCAATAATGAGGCCTGAGCTGCGGAAATGGAAAAGAAGACCTAAGCTATTCATTCAATATTTGGCTATTCTTTCATGACCATGGAAGCTCATGACCACACATGTTCTGACCCCCATCAGATGGAAAAGTATCCTGGCCGGTGTCATGAAAGCCCCATTGGCTGTGGGAACTCCAGAATTCCATATAGGAGGAGCCTCACTGGGACTGACTTCCAGGTGAAAGGTGTTTGGGTGATAGGCATAGTTTTTTTTTTTTTTTCTTGGATTATATGTTACAGATCAAAAAAAAAAAAAAAATCTTTTTTTCTAAAGTAACTTTCAGTTACCATTGCATAAAATTGAGACAACTTAAGTTGTCCGTAACTGAGAACCCTAGAAGCTGCAGTAATGATCGCGGTGATCGTTGCAGTGGTAATAGTGGTAGCAGGGTGACCAACTCATTCCCCTCATGGCCAGGACTCTCCCAACTTTAAAACTGAAAGTCCCAGGCTCTCCTCACAACCCATCTCAGGCAAATTGGGATAGTTGGTCACTCCTAAGTAATAAAATTACTGTCACCATCATCATCATCATCATAGGAAATGGCTAGAGAAGCTGATGGGATCGTGGGGTACTTAAACTTCAAAGCTATCCACTTGGTGTCACCATTGACTGTCTGAAATAGGTTATGCGGTGCCCAGATGTTGGCACACAACAACACTAGTCCTCCGTGTTGGCACCCATCCCCAAGAGCCATTTCCTTGTCCCCATCTGAATTTCTAGAATCAGTCTACCCATCACCCCTAACCTACTGCAAAGCTTCATAGGGTCTGGTCCACTCTCAGAAACATCTGGGCCCCTGAGAGTAACAGAAACTTTTGGGCTACTCCAGGTGGTCATTTCTGGGTCCTTGATTCTTCTCCAGGGCTGTCCCCAAGAGCTCAAGATCTCCCTGCTCTCAGATTGCCCTAACCATACCTCGAGTTTCATTGGCCCAAATAACGCACAGGGGACAATAAATACTACGTGTGTTAGGAAGAGAAAAAATGTGAATGGAGAACTCTGAAGAAGATGGGACTAGAGACATATTTAAAGATGGGGAAGGATTTATACTGGAACGAGCAAAAAGAAAGGCATCAAGGGAGGAGGACACATGAACAAAGAGCAATAATGAACAAAGTTTGTATCATGGGACCTCGGAGTCAAATGTGCTTCAAGGAGAGGGTGAGCAAGGTGGGGACCAAACTTTTGGTGGTGGAGAAAGAAATACCTACACCCTTTATTTGATAGACTAGTGGTTCTCAGCTGGAGGCTGTTTCCCCCCCTCCACCCCCCATGGAAAAACATTTGGCAATGTCTAGAGACATATTTGATTGTTACAACCAAGAGTGGGGATGCCACTGGCAGCTAGTGGATAGAGGCCACTAGCTCACTTCATGCAATAAAGAGAGTCCTAAAAACTTCCTGGCAATCAAAGTTCTAGAAATTAAATCCTATTTTCAATGCACTGAAGCAATTTACTAGATAAATCCGGAGGTGAAAAATCTTGGGAAGTGGAGTTCTTTCCCGATACAAGCACCATTCCTATCCGGCATCCTTTCTGCTATATCCAAAGATTTGTGCTTTAGTCTCTTAACAGAGGACACACCTAGTTTTCTCTTTCAGACACAGGAGGGCAATGCAGGCTTCCCCCCAGGAATGGAAGACGAGAAGCCGGCTTCTTTGACTCCTGCCCATTGTCTGACCCCAGAGCAGTTCCATATTAGATCACTGATTAATTCCAGGGCCAGTTTCTTTTTCTTCATGATTCATTGACTCTTAAAAGCAACTATTTCTTCACCCTGTCATTGGGACACTTAATCCAAAAATATTGAAATCAAGAGCTATTTTCCTTGCTATTCACAATGGGAGCAGAAGAGGACTCCTTTGAAAATTTCAAAAGTTCATTTTTATCTCTTTCAAGTCTTTCAAGTCTTCAAACAATAAAGGATTTCACTTACCTCTAGATAAAGCTTGTTTTTACCCAGTCTTGGTTTTCTTTCCTTCCCTTTGAAACCCCTCAACACATCTAAGTACATCAAATATTTATGGATGTAATTTATGAGCCTTGGCTGTTTACTCTTTGCCAAAACTAAAAAGTATGTCTGTGTGTGGCCTGAAAAATCTCAGCTATGACAAAACCAAAACAGAGAAATGAGCAGCTATTTCATATTTTAAAGGGGGCCAGGGGGAGTCAAACTTCAGAAAAATCCAGAATGACTCATTCAACGTATGCAGACTGCACCAAGGAAAATGAACACGCTCTCTGCTCCAAGCACCTTGCCCTATCTATCCGGCCTCAGATGGACATTGGTACAAGTTTACTGAGAGCATTAGGAGAGAAGATAGGCCAGGCATCTGAAGTTGGAAGATTGTTGCTTGCTCAGCAGAGAGGGTCAAGGTGCTGTCCTCCTTGACCCACCCCTTAAAGTCTTTTTCAGCTCCCTGCCTTGAACTCTTAACTCTGAGTGTGTCAGGGGGCTGGGAGAATGAGCAGTTCCCTAACTAGTTCCTGACCTGCCCGCGATCCCTCCCCTTCCTTGCTCACACTGCTTTGGAGAATCAAAACCCAACATCTGGAATTTGGCTTTTCACTGTCACAGGATCTCTCTAATGCTGGCTGGTGTTTCTAGAGTTACATAATTTCTCCTAAGGAGTTTTTTTCTCACTGGGAAAAAAAAAGAAGAGTGAGAGAAATTGCAGAGGAAATGCTTATGATATTAAAAAGTCATAAGTACTCATCCGTGATAAGGACAAAGCCACGGCACTAGACGTACATAGATTCTGATAGTTAACTATGAACTCGAGGGACTGGGGCCTGATGGAACTCTCCCTAAACAGGCAGAAATGAAAAGTGTGAGGAGAGGAGGTGAATGCGTCATGATGTGCGAACACTGTGGTGATGATTTAAACATCTCAGGGAAGAATGAAAGACTCAGTGGCTTGAGGTCCATCTGGTTATCTCGGCCCATCTCACCCAGATCATCTTACCAACCTTCAGTCAACGGTTGGCTTAACAACTTCAAGCCACCACTGGACACCTCCCTGATGCCGAAGGGCCCCCCTGGAAACGCACGCTGTGCTGTTCAAGGAAGAATCTGAGGGAACCGTGGGGGCCTGTCTGCAGCAGCCAGACCCCAGGCTGGCCCACAGCGACTCGTTGGGCAGACTCTGGCTCTTTGACCAAGATTCCGCTGGCCCTGATGAGTGGAATGAGCTTTGAAAACCACTGCTTGGCCTCTTAAAAGAGCCAACTGACCTCATGGTTGCTTATTTTCTCAAAATGGTCCATTGAACTGGATTTCCACTCTCTTTGTTAAAGGAGAGCAGGGATAACTGTAATTCAAGAATCATCATAAGCAAGAGTTTCACCATCTTCTCCAGCTAATACTTTTACTGAAGCTCTTAAGCATCCCAGTGTAGAAGATTCCAAGAAAACCAGATCGATTCTTCAATTTCAATTGTCAGATATTTTTAATCTCAAAAGATATGTAGGTCTTTGGGCCAACGCAGGAATCTGAGCTGACAACCACTTGTGTGTGTGTGTGTGTGTGTGTGCGCGCGCACGCGCGCGCTGGCATTATTCTCACTAGAGTGGATGACCACTGAGTATTTCCTCCTCTTCGAGGAGGCCAGTAATGGGAAGCAGATTGGGTTGAGCTTCTCTGGAATGCCAAGACCTCTCTCCATTCAAGGAGCTTAAAAATAAGAAAGGTGTCCAAAGTTGTCATAAAATTATCAAATTTAAAACCGGAAACTATGTGCCTGGGGGTTGGAATTCAAGAACTAACAGATATTGCCCTTACTCTTAAGAAGTCTATGTTCTAATGGGAAATAGAGATGATGAAATTGGCAATTATGGTCCAGGGTAATTAGTGTCTCAATAGGAAGTTCAAGACTCTCTGACAATATATATGAGGGTCACCTAACTCAGTTTTGGGATGTCAAACAAGGCATCATGGGAAAAAATGATATCTAAGCTGAGATTAGAATGACAAGGTAAGAGGTAACAAAGAGAAGGGATAGAACATCAAAAGAGAAGTAACGTCATTCGCAAAGCTCTAGAAATTGGAGTACATGGCTTTTGTCTGAAATATGAGTGAAAAACGAAAAGAGATTTTGTAAACCAGGATCAGCAAACTCTTCTGTGAAGGAAAGATGGTAAATATTTCAGGCTTTGCAGTCAACACAGGTGGCAGGCTGGATATCGCTCATGGCCTTACTTAGCTGGAATCTTCACTGTGCTGGGTGTGGTTCCCAGACCAGTAGCCTCAGCATCACCCATGACCAGCCCATGACCTACTAACCTAGAATCTGCATTTTATGTTCACGAGCTCAGCAGGTGGTTTGGAGGCACATAAAAATGGGAGAAGCACTTCTGTAACCTTAAGGCCTTCGGACTCCATATTCAGGGCACTCATATTTGTATGGTTGGATGATGCCTCTCACTGTAGTATCGCAAGTACTGGAGAGTGAATGTCTCCTTAAATTTTGCGCCCTAAGTGCCCAGCTTGCTTCTCTGGGGCCCCAGCGCTGGTAAGGAAAATAGGCCCTAGCAGGCAAGACTACAGGATGGTTTCTCTCTCCCCAGGCTGGTCAAACCTGCCTCCCACCACAACAGGCTGATCTTCAAAAGCCTTAGGGGTTTATCTTCATTAAGCCTCCTAAAGATGAACGTTTGGGGTGCATTTTTGAGCCTCCACTGAAGCCACTTTTCTAGGGGCTTTTTCTCCAGACCAGAGCTGGACTTCATGTTCCTCTGCTGTCCATTATGTCATCATTTGTCCCTGTATCGGCTCCAGAACACTTTAGGGGTCCAATCTTCTGCCCCGCTCCACCTCTACAGGCATTTCCGGTCCCGTGGGCTTGATGTCAGCTTCCAGACCAGCACACAGGCGGCAGCCGAATAAGGCCCCTTAATTAGGCAAGAGAGTGACTCTGGACCAGCTGTGCGCACTCTGAGGGGAGACATCGATCAAAGAATGCATCTCCCTTCCCTTCCTTTTATTTATGCGTTAGAAAATCCAATTAAAGCAGAGCCTGGCACGGTCCTAATTTTTCAGCCACTTAACACATACGACAGAGTTGCTGGCCAGGAATTTAAACTCTCGCACACGCTGTCATGCATGCACACAGAATAAACGCACACATCCTTTCTCTTCCTTGTCAGCTTCAAGGACTTGGGGACTTGGGGTGTGCCTGTGGCCCCTGTAGCCAAAAAGATGACGGAAAGTTGGTTAGAAAATATCATATAGCTGGCTTCGTCAATTTCGCATCTTTTTTTTTTTTTTCCCCCTGTCTCTGATGATCGTATGTCATTTACATGTCTTTCTTTGCTCATTTTGGCCTGTCCTTGGGGTTGATTCACTCGGATTATGCTGATGTGAGCAAACTCTGAATATTTTTGCCTCGCCATTCCACTGGTTTAAGGTTAAACTGATACTTTATAGTCCAACCTTCACTTTCTTAGCAGAGCCTTGGTAATGTATGGGTCCAGGAAAGACACCCATGGAAATTACTGCAACGATCCAGCTTGCACAAAAATGGAGCCTGGGCATTTCTTGGTGCCAATCTCACTGAGCTATTCATGTCTGTAAACGTCCCTTGCTAGGTCAGTCCCACCGGCGTCCTTGATACTCAATAGAGTTCAACATGTCTTCAATGAGAATGTTTTTAATGGCAAATATCTCAGGGCATAGTGGTTGGGAATTGGGGTTCTAGAACCAGCTGACTTCAGCATGAATGTCAAATATCTTAGGGCATAGTGGTTGGGAATTGGGGTTCTAGAACCAGCTGACTTCAGCATGAATGTCAGCTGTGTGACCTGATTACATCTCCTAACCTTCTCCACAACTCAGTTTCCTCATATTTTAACATGAGAATAACGATAATACCTGCCTCACGGGGTCATCATGTGTGAGGATTATATAAGATGGTGCGTGAAGGGTCAGCAGATTGCCTGGGACATGGAAGCCTAAATAAATGTCAGCCATCATGCCTACTGCTTACTATGAGCAAAGACTTCACTTGAGTTTTTGCTAATCCATATAGGTTCCTCCCTTACAGCCCAACTTAAAACTCACTTTTTCCGTTTGATAAAAATTATTATATATTGATTGTGCTAGCATGACCAATAGCCATTTGACAAAGAAACTATGTAAGTGATACGATTATTTTTCCTTAAACCGTATCCTTATATGAGATCAACTCTCTGCTTCTCCTCCGGAGAATCACCTCTTTCCCTCTACCGTGGTCCTGGCGAGATTGCCTATCCTAGCAATCGGCGCTGTCCCCATGCTGTGCCCTCACCCTCTCTGAGAGCACATGACCTAAGAGAGCCAACACGAGTCTTCCCTGCGAGGTGATTTGCAGATTCTGGGAAAGAAAAGTTCCTCTTCCCCTGGGACCGAGGGCTGAGAGGACAACAGGAACTAGAGACATTAGGTGGCTACCCTGAACACCTCTGAAAACTGGAAGAAACTACAGACTGACGCCAATGCAGAGGGCTGAGACAGCAAGAGGAAGAGAAAAATCTAGCAATGCTTGATGAGCCCCTGAATCGGGATATAACTGAGGACAACTCCACCTCTAGACTTCCCGCATCTGGGAGCTGGTAAAATTCTTCTATGCTTAAGCAAGCTGGTACGAGCTTTTGTCCCTTGCAACCACAGGAGCCCTGACTGAACCACTTTTAACTACGTGAGTCATGTGTCCATTAAAGCAAGCCCAGCCAAGAGAAAGGGATTTACATTCAATTAGTTAGCATTATGTGAAACTAATAAGTTTTTTTTTTTTTACCTCTATCATTTGGATGCTTAATTTGAACTAAGGATGTTTTACTAAAAGGAGTTGTTTTATATTTTTTATTTTAGGCAGTCATAAGTGGAGGTTTAAATAGAAAAGCCAGATGATTTTTAAATAAATACAATGATAAATATGCAAAATAAAATTGAGTTGGGTTTGCTGTCCATCTAGCTCTAAAGAGTAAAATATTATATTTGGAAATACATGTGTTTATACACCCATATACACATATATGCGGCACATACATGTATTTCCTGAGAGACAGAGAGCACGTGAATTTATTAAGTCCCTACTATATGCCAAGTAACATTCCAGCGTGTTGTGTGTGT
The DNA here is from genome assembly GCA_028534135.1 of Potos flavus. Taxonomy (NCBI): domain Eukaryota; kingdom Metazoa; phylum Chordata; class Mammalia; order Carnivora; family Procyonidae; genus Potos; species Potos flavus. The sequence continues at coordinate 49,300,503 of CM052887.1, forward strand.
CATTTCATTGAGTCCTTACAATAACTTCCCTTAGAGGTAAGCATTGTTATCCCTGTATCACACGTATGAAAACTGAGACACAAAGAGGTTAATATCATTTGTCCAAGGTCACATAGCTGCTAGGTGACAGAGCATGGCTTTAAACCCCAGCTCTCTAGTTCCAAAAGCCATGATGTCTTTCCATTACACCGCACCGGCTACCTCAGAAACAATTCGCCTCGCCACTGCTGCTTTCCCAGTGTCCAGGGTGAATGAGCATGATTACGTAAGTGCGCTTACAGTACTGGTTTCCCACACTGCACTCTCATTCACAAAGTAAAAACACAAAGCCACACATTAGCTAATCTCAGGACACAGCTGCTCTGAATGCCAGCATCTGCAGGGGCTGGCGAGGGCGGGGGCAGGGGGTGGGGGAGCCGCAGGGGAGGGACCTCAGCTGGGAAACCATCAGAAGCCACCTATGGCCACCTTTGTGTCCTTCAGTGATTTGCAGACTTGTTCTAAAATAGATGGGGATCCATGGAAGAGAGCAACCAGGCTATTGGATTTGAAAATAAGTGGCTCAAATATAAGTACATTATTTAAAAATTGTGAAGCGAAATATTTTTTAAAAATGATAAGATCATCAAACACTTTAAACACCAGATACATGATGAGGCTAAGGAGATGTTGGTATGTGTTTGTGTTAAAAACAAGATTCTTACTTGTAGAGTCATAGTAAATTATTTAGAGATGAGACGACTCATCTGGGAGTGGAGAGAGAGAGAAATGAAAAAAGTCTGGCCATGTGATGATGATGGTTGAACGCAAGTGATGGGATCAGGGGTTTCTCATACTATTCTCCCAACCTCTCTATGTCTGTTTGAATTCTGCCTTAATAAAAGAAGAAAAGAAATATGGACATAAGAATCCACAGCTTGTAAAAAGTGAAAGTGGTTTGCCTCTGGGGAGGGGGAATTGGGGGAAAGAGGCAGGACTTGGGGATGGGTGAGATCACGGACAGCTGTTCTCATGAAAACCCTGTGGTATCATTGCCTTAAAATTACGTTCTAAAAGAAATCAAAAAAGAAAGAGCCTGTGGGTCAACCAGCCCCTCCCTATGCCATGACAGATATCACTAACCAGCTGCTGCCTCATCTCCCACCAAGCCTGGAGCCTCTGGAATCTTCAATGCAGCCTGCCAAAAATGAAGCCCATCCCGGGACTAGACCTTACATAACGTGTACCTGCCTCATGCTTTCCCTGTAACTTATTCTCACAATTTAGACAGGCTCATAGCTACCCAGAATGCTTGTCCTCCATTACTCCAGGTCAACCTGGATACCCTACTGGAGAGACACGAGGGCTCCCAGCGCCTCCCTCACAAGCCCTCAGAGTGAGTCTTCCTACCTGACTTGCCCTCCACCAGCCTGAGTCGACGCTTCCACTCCTCTTGGAGTTCCTGCTGAGCCCAAACGACCAGGCCTCCTTCAGTCACTGGCAAGAACGTTTTCCTCTCAGGTGCTTTACTACAAATCTCGGAAGGCGATGAGTGCTAACAGATCCCAGTCCTGTGCAAAAGTAAAACAGGAGAATTATATTTGGGTCGACTTCTGATGTGTGAGGGCCTTTTCCACGTTTGGACAGAAGTTGGAGTGCCAGTCAGGTCTTTCTTTCCTGGCTGGCTCACAGTTCTCCTGGGGTGAGTATGCACAGCAGCATCAACGACAGCCATGGGCAGGGTCTAATATTGCTGTGGACCAGTCCTCATTCCTTTTCTGAGAAAATTTGGCTGTTGTTCAGTAGGCCTCTCAGTCCTGCGGACCCCAATCCTCTCTACTCCCGGCTTTATTCCAGTGCTGAGCGCCTTAGCCAACCCCATACTCTGTCTCTAACCCTAACCCAAAAATAGTGTCATTCTTCAGTTCTGTCATTTGAGACACTGGGAGAGGAGGAGGAGGAACTAGCATGTGTTAGTTTTCTCTATAGCCAGGCACAGTTGCTAGAAGCTTCCTACTTCCTTCATCCTAACCACAAACCGTATGAATCAGGTTTTACAGATAAAAGCACTGAGGCTTGGAGAGCCTATGATTTTGTACTCACCACACAGCAAGAAAATGCAAAAATAGGATTCAATTCTAGGTCTTTCTGAATTCCAAAATCTGTGTTCTTCCCCAACCCAATGATCCAAAGAAGTCTACGCTTACTTGTTAACCCCTCACCGGTACCAAGCCCAGAGCCACAATGTGGAGCCAGCACATTCGCCCATCTGGAGATGTTCATCACTTAGAAATAAGTTTGGGGGAGATGTTTGAACCCATGCTTCAGCCAGTGTCAAGTCCCACTTTCCAAATCAGAAATTGCTAAGGAGGTAAATCTCCACAGGTAAAAAGTAATTACCATATACCTCCCGGCATCTGTGTTATTCCTACTGACATTCACATTCCTCAGGGTCTTCACGTAGACCTTGCCCGGGACCTTCATGTGTGCTCTGCAGCCTAGGGAAAGTTGGTGTTTTTATGGCCTTACTTAAAGAAGAAATAGCAGAGCTAAGAAAATAGCCACAGAAGCCAATTATATAAATGACAGAGTTTGACTTGTCATTCAAATATGGCACTAAATGTTTAACACAGGCCTCTGGCTCATCTTGACATTGTCTAACCTATCAGGGCCCAGGCTGACATTTGTTTTCCGCAGAAGTTCCAACCCACAACTCCAGGAAGTGCCATTCACATATTCCATAATGGCAGGGCCAGCCTCTGCTGCTAGAGAAGGCAGCCCTGCCCACATTCTCCAAAGCCAGACTAGCACGAGCTTTGAAACACCTCTCTCAGTAACTGATGGAACTGCAGGTAAAAGATCAGTAAAAAACACAGACAATTTGAAACATGATTAACCAACTTGACCTAATTGGTATATTTAAAACCATCTGGAGAACACACATTCTAAGTGCATATGAAACACTTACCAAAATCAACCATAAACTGGACTAAAAGAAGGCTCAACGAATTTCAAAAGATTGAAATAAAAGTATTTTCTTTGATCATAGTTGCATTGAGTGAGAAATCAATACCAGAAAGAGAAATAGAAAATCACCAAGTACTTGGAAATTAAGCAACACACTTTTAAAGAACTCACAGATCATCAAAGAAATCAAAATGGAAATAAAAAAATATTTTGAGTCAAGTGAAAATACAGTATATCAAAACCTTTGGAATGCAGCTAACAGTGCTTAAAGTCATACTTACAAATTAAATATAAATATTAAAATATAAATGAATACATTATTTGCATATATTTTAAGAGAAGAAATGTTGAAAGTAAGAATTTCCATCTCAAGAAACTTGGGGGAAAGGCAGCAAATTATACCCATGAAAAATAGAAGGAAGCCATGATAAAGGTAAGTGCATAAATCAATGATAAAATAAATATACAATGGAGAAAAATCAACAACCAAAAAGCTGATAGCTTGAAAATATTAATAAAATTCATAAATACCTAGCAAGACTGATTTTGAAAGAGAGAAAGCACAAATAACCAATTCCAAGGATTAAAAAGAGGCTATCCCTAGAAATCCTGTATATATTTAAAAAATAAGACAACGTTATGAAGAACTTTATGACAATAAATTTGAAAATACAGTGAAATAAACATATTGCAGAAAAACACATTTTACCAAAACTGACATAAATAATAGAAAATCTGAATATTCTTACATCTATTAAAGAAATTAAATCTATAAAGACTTCCCACAAAACAAATCACATATTCAAATGGCTTTTAATTGTGAATTCTTGCACAAAACTTTCCAAAAAAAAAAAAAGACTTTTCCCAACTTTTTGGTGAAGACCTTAACATTGATATCAGACCCTGGCATAAGAAAACTATAGATGCAAAAATCCTAAGCAAGATATTAATGAATCATATCTAACAGTAGATAAAAAAAATATATCAGATCATGACCAAATAGGATTTACTCCAGGAATGCAAAGTTGATTTAACATTCTAAAATGAAGTAATTAATCATGTTAACAGAATAAACGAGAAAGAAATATGCTCATCTCAAATAGTCATACCTCATATATACTCACAGACACAGCATTTGATAAAATTTGATAACTGTTCATGATTTAAAAACAAATAGCCCCCAATAAACTAGAAATAGCAGAGAAAGTCTTTAACCTGATAAAGGATATCTGCAAAACTCTACATCCAACATTCTCATATTCCTTCTATTTAATATTATACTAGACGTCCTGCCCAGTACAATAAGACAAGAAAAGGAAATAAGTGGTAAAATAATTGGAAAGGAAAAAGTAAAACATCAGTATTCATAGAGGACATGATTAAGTATACAGAGAGAATCCAAATGAAACTACAAACTATTACATTTATATGGTTAACTTAGCAAGGTTGTTGGATACAAAATTGTATGTTTATGTAACACTAAAAACAATTATAAATTAAATTTTTAAAATGCCAAGCACAAAGCACCAAAAATCATAAAATACCTAGGAATAAATCTAACAAAAGATGTGCAAGATCTATACACGAAAAACTACAAAGCACTGATGGAAATACTGAAAGACTTAAATAGATTAAAGGATAGACCATTTTCACAGATTAGAAGACTCAATATTGTTAGACTGTTGATTCTCCTTAATTAGCTTATAAATTCAACATGGTCCCAATCAAAATCCCAGCAGGCTTTTTATGGAAACTAACAGGCTGATTCTAAAATGTATATGAAAATTCAAAGGACTAGCTATGGAAATCTTAAAGATCAAATCTGGAAGACTTATGTAATTGGATAACAAAACTTATAAAGCTATAGCAGTAAAGATATGGAAGCACAGGCATTGAGAAATGAGCCAATGGAAAAAAACAGAGAACCCAAAAATAGATGCATATATACACAGTCATCTGATCTACAATAACAGTACATTGTAATTCAGTGAGGAATATTTTTAATAAATGTTGCTGGGCCAATGGATCTGCATATAGAAAAATGAATTCTGATCTCCTACCTCACACTATATAAAAAATTAATTCCATACAGATCATAGACTTAAATGTGAGGGTCAAAACAATTAAGCTTCTAGAAAAAAATATGAGAGAATATTACCATAACCTTGGGGTTGGCAAAGATTTCTTAAACATAACACAAAAAGCCTTAACTTTAAAAGTTTGAAAAACTGAACTTTCTTAATATTAAGAAATTCTGTTCATCATAATCCAACATTAAAAGACTATAGATTTGGGGGCACCTGGGTGGCTCAGTCGGTTAAGCATCTGCCTTCGGCTCAGGTCATGATTTCAGGGTCCTGGTATTGAGCCCCACATGGGGCTCCCTGCAGAGCCTGCTTCTCCCTCTCCCTCTGCCATTCCTCCCACCTGTGCTCTCTGGCCCTTTCTCTCTCTGTCAAATAAATAAATACATCTTTAAAAAAAATAGAATTGGTATCATTTCTTAAAAAAAAAAGACTATAGACTTGGAGAAGATTATATTTATAATTCACAAATCTGACAAATGATTAGTACCCAAAATATATAAAGAGCTCCTACAAATCAATAAGGAAAATGACAACCCAATGTTTTATATAAATGAGCAAAAATCTTGAGCTTTACAAAAGGATAGCCAAGTGACCAGTAAGCATATCAAAACTGCTGAACTTTACTAGTCTTCAAAGAAATACAAATTAAAACCACAAGGAGATATTGGTATAAGACTACCAACAGAACTAAAGTTAAAAGGACTTAAAATACCAAGTGTTAATGAAGATATGGAACATTTTTGGCAGGTGTATATTAGTATAATTGCTTTGGAAAACTGGTTAGCATTATCTACCAGATCAAAACATATGCCTGTCCTATGACCCAACAATTCCACTCTTGAGTACATTAACAAAGAGAAAAGGGTACATGTGTCCACTAAAAGATATATACAAGAGGGGCACCTAGCTAGCTCAGTTGGTGGAGCATTTGACTCATGATCTTAGGGTTGTAAGTGCAAGCTCCACGTTGAGTGTAGAGATTACTGAAAAATTAAAAAAAAAAAAAAAAAGATATATACAAGAATATTCTTAGCACCTTAATGTGTAATAGCCCTAAACTAAAAAAACCCAAATTTTCATCAGCAACAAAATAGTTAAATAAATTACAGTATATTCATAAAATGGAATATTTCACAGCAAAAACAAAATAAAACAAAACAACACGCACACACAACACAAACCAAAAAAAACGGGCACCTTGGTGGCTCAGTTGGCTAAGTGACCAACTGTTGGTTTCAGCTCAGGTCATGATCCCAGGTCTTGAGATTGACCCCCACCTCCCTCTTTGAGATTCTTTCTCCCTCCCTCTCTCTCCCCCCTCTATTTCTCCCCCAGGTTCACAAACATGCACTCTTTCCCTCTCTTTCTAAAATAAATAAAGAAAATCTTTTTTTTTTTAAGATTTTCTTTATTTCTTTGACAGAGAGAGAGCGAGAGAGCACAAGCAGGGAGAGCAGCAGAGGGAGAAGGAGAAGCAGACTCCCCGCAGAGCAGGGAGCCCGATGCAGGGCTGGATCCCAGGACCTTGAGATCATGACCTGAGCTGAAGGCAGATGCTTAACCAACTGATACACTCAGGTGCCCCAAATAAATAAAATCTTAAAAAAAAAAAGAACAACCAATAAAGCTCATTCAACAAAATGAATGTTCATTCAACAACATGAATGATTCTGACAGATAAATTGAGTGAAAAAATGCAAGCTTCAAAGAGTGTATGGCATTTGATTCCATTTATATGAAGTCTTATGTCTTGACCATGGGGAATCCACGTGATCGACATTTTCTTCCACAAATTTGTCTCTACTGTTGGCCTGGTTGCACAGAGTCAAGAGGATACTTGAAAACATGCTATTTTTCAAGATTGTTATGGACTGCCTCATACGAAGTTGGTATATCAAATGGAATCTTTTTCCTTGAAATGTATAGTTTGTGAACACTGATTATTTTATATTCGTTTCTGGTTTTCCACTTGGCTTTCTTTCATGGAGCTTCCGTTTCACTTTATCAGAGGAGACCAGTTATATGGCTATCTGAATCCAAATCTCAAAGAATTCCCTTATGCAATCAAAGCACTCTTAAAACAACTGCTCAATTCTGTCGTAGCTTAAACCTCTGTGAAGTTGTATTTTTGGGAAAAGTAGCTGTGTCTCAAAATAACAACCTTGCTTGCAGACTAAGAGAGAGGGATAGATATGGTATGTGTGTGTCCTATGAGTGTGTGCCCATAAACTCATGAAGTTCTGGATACAATTATACATGTCTTCCTAAAAAGACATTGAGAGGTAGCTTTTGCTTCTCTTAGGAGCATAAGGAATGTTAGAGGAATATAGCTGCATCAGTTTTGCTAAAAAGAAACAGATTTTATATGAAAATATACACTTTAAGAAACAGATTTTATATGAAAATATACACTTTATATACAACTTGACATTTGAAGACAGATACTTTTACCAATGACATGGTTAAAAAAAAAAAAACAGGACTGTTTGATTTGGGCTGTCAAATATTCAACTAAAAATAGATCAAGTAAAATCGGGGAGTGGAGGTGGCAGTCATCAGGAGGTCCTGCTCTGGTTCACGGAGCCAGAGAAGGGCCGCAGGGATCAGAGCTGATCTGGGCGTCACCGAGGAAAGCCGGGCTCCAGAACTCTTTCTCTTCACCCCATCTCTCTGGGTCTATATGCTGTTGGTGCCGGTCTCTCTCCTGCCAAGGGGCCTCCTTTGTTATAGAGAGCCTGGTCACAGACAGCTCTGGCCTGAGGAAAGACACCCTCGTGGCCAGAACCATGTTCTCACAGTGTGGGGAAGGCTTTCTGATCCACCTGGTGAGTGACATGGGCCAATCCTGCCCTAGTCATGATGGCTCATGGAACAGGCACGGGTCGGGAAAGCAGTAAGTGCCCATGACAGATGAGTTCTAAACCTCCGAAAGGCTTCACAGCCTAATTCAGCTTTAACACCCCCATTTATTCACATCTTCAGCCATCCCAGACCCTGTCATCCTCTTTGTTTCTGTATGGTGTCGGTTTTCCATGTTCCAGTCTTCGCCTGAGACCTTTCCCACAAAACTGTCAGCACTCTGAGCTGGTCCCGGACTCTGATCTCCACCAGCACGAATGCGGGAAAGCTTGGGCCACTGAAAAGATTGACAGGAGAAAAGACCATGCAAAAACATTGCCGATTTTGAAAAAATAAGTAGCTTGCACACACTTCAGATTTCTTCTATCTCAATTCATTTTAACATCCATAAATAGCCTCGGTCAGCTCTCCGCGGGCACATCCTTACACATGTACTCGCTACTCCCTCGAGGCAGAGTGATCATTGGCGGTCTAGGTTTACACAACTTCAAGACTGAAGATCCGCAGGGAGTAACGAAGGGAAGCTGTCTGGGTGAGGAATCTGGGAGCCAGAAGTGAGAGATGATTGGCTGGGTGATTCTGAGCGATTTGCTCCATCTCACTGGGTCCGTTTGCTCATCAGTAAAATGAGGAAGTGGGACGAAATCCGCGGTTGGCAAAATCCAGTCCACTGCTTGTTTTTATAAATAAAGTTTTATGGAATACAGCCACGCCTACCCCTTTACGTACTCTCTATGGCTGTTTCAGCATCGGTACAGTAGTCCTGTGGCTGCAATGGAGTCGATGTGGTCTGCAAAGTCTAAAATAGTTACACTCTGGCCCTTCACAGCAAGTTTGCTAGATTCTGATCTAAGTAAGTCCCCACAAAACTGTTTTCCCTTTGAAAGTGTTCCAAGGGCAAGCAGTTTTTTATCTGAATTTATTTATTTGAATCTGAATTTATTCTGCAGATAGTTGCCACACCTCTAATTTTCTTTGCCAGAATGATGGCCGTTTACCCAAGCCACGAAAACCTACGTCTGCACAGGCAGAGACTAGCAGGAAATGTATCAGTCAACGGCATTCACTCAAAATAATTGTCCTCCTATTTTTCCCTCGAGCAATTGCAACTGTGATTATAAATATCCAAACACGTGTCTCACAGCTCTCCACCCATTTCTCTTTGGTCATAGAAATAGATAGGGGTTAGGAAGATAACAATGTCTATTCAGGTCAAAGTAAAGTGAAACTGTGAACATCACTGAATTCCATGCAGTTGGCAATGGCTGGTGAAACAAACAAGGACATCTATTTGGGGGTCTGAATTTTCTATTTGTCTGTCAAAATAACAACAGTTCCTGAAATGCCACTTTATTTTATAGTAGGTAGCACAGCAAGAAAAGGCCAAAATTGCACTAATAAAACACTACCCACGTTTTTCAGTTTTCCTCTTTGTTAGTGCATAAAAATTTGGGTAACGTCAATGCATCCTATGGGCAACGTCAATGCATCCTATGAAGCCCACACCTCTCAAATATTGTCTTTGTAATATCATACTGATACATCAGAAAAACCAGAAGAGAGTGAGCAGGGGACCCTCTACACACACACATACACACACAAACTCTTTCTGTCTCACACGCGCACACACACGCGCGCATGCGCACACACACACATGCACACACACACACCTCTGACAAAAAAAGGAATCCAAAAGCAGTAACCAATTCCAAAATGCCAGGAAGCAGGGTTATAAATTTAACACAAACAGCTCCCTCTTCAAATTCCCAGTCCGTTTATCAAATTTTAAAAATGAAATGACAAGTTAAGATTATTAGTCAAAATATATAAATAAATCACCTTACATATGTTATTTCCAAGGTCTGTGAATGATTTTACAGTGGTTAGTTGTAGTAAGTGAATACAGAGGTAGCCTGGCTGGGCTCGGGAGTGGAAGTGGTTCAGGTGAAGCTGGAAGTCTGCCAATCCCCAGACAGCGCAATTAGCTCGGAGGGCAGACGGGAACGCTGGGCTGCACACAGGGGCCTTTAAGAAGTCATTTGGTGAGATTTCTTTCACACAGCAACACTGACATCTTACCCACTGCCTAGTCTACAATCTGCTACACATAATTCCGTTGTTTAGAGAAAGAACTTTTTTTAGAAGTCTCTGAAAAGCAAGGATTAAGTCAACTCATCATAAATTCCTCCTGCTAGAAACCAACTCACGGAAAACTTTTTTAAAAATATAGTTTGTCAAATGCTTTGGGTTTTAACGAAATGCCAAGATGGGGGAGTCATAAATTATCTGGTGGAACAGGAGGCCTCTCAGGGACGCTGGAGTTCTGTGTTCAAGATGAATTGCTGGAAAATTCTCTATCTTAAAAATCGGTTCTGTTCTTTACCTGTTTAGATTTATGCAACATCCAATGTTAACAGCCCTTATGTGGCTGTCAAATGCCAAGTATAAACAGAAAAACAAGAAAAAAAACAGTTCTTTGAGCATATTCCCCTCATACTCCCCAGATTCAGGTCTGCCAAGCAGGCCTCCCCCTGTCCTCCTGGCATCACTTTGTCACTGCTGTTAATAGTATTATTGGTGTTGGAACAGAGCCAGCTGCCTTCCTTTTCAACCCAATTTGTCCAATAGCATGGATTACTGTGTTAGGTAATCTGTCACTTCTCAAAAAGACCAATCTTTAATGTCCCTCCTATACATATTGCTGTCTGAGTATTCGAAGGCACAGGGATACCATTCGACGCCCTCGTTATTCGCCTCAGAATAAGTCACCCTCGTGGGGTACCTTCTCAGCTAAACAACAAAAGCATTTTAAAATAAAGAGCTATGCAAATCTAACTTTCTTAGATTAGTTATGCAATACTTGTAGACATTAAAAGCAGGTCTACACCCGCCAAAGAAAAAATGATCCCATAAGATGCCTAAAAATCATCTGTGACTTGATCACACGAATAGTTCCTAGGAGGAACTCGTGAAGTCAGGTTTCTCTAGGCACTTTCCTCAATTCTCTGCTTCACTTTGTCAGTACAAACTGGGTATAAGAATTTTTTTTCTTTTTTTAGGTACATTTTTCAGCATGTCCTCCATAGAAAATATGGGTTATTTTCAAGAAGAATGTTCACTGCTTGGAAGGCTGAGTCCTCGTCATGCATTTCTCTGAGAAAGTTTCTCAAACTCAAGGGACCCAAGAGGTTGTGATAATATTTCCTATACGCTATGCATGTGTCCGTTTGCATTTCTACACATGCAACAAAAACCCGATTCTACCAATTTAATCAAATGGGAATTATTTCCCAAACATAACAAGAAGTCCTGAAGTGGCTGGTCTGGGCAAGTGTAGCAATTCCTCAACGTGAGCCAGGTTCCCAACTCGCTCACCTCATCCTCATGATTCCTACCGTGGTCCCAAGATGGCGGTCTACCTCCAGTCTACCTCTACCTGTTCTAGACAGAAAGAAAGGGGAAAGGAAGAAAGTGACACCAGCCTACACCATAAAAGCTAAATCTTTCCCTCCAATCCCCCGCAAATTTTTACTAATATCTCACTGGGGAGGCAGGGGCACTTTGCAGCTGGGTCCATCGCCACCCCAAATAGGATTAGGTTCCTCTCAGTGAGGCAGAGGGGAAGGTGGATGCTGGGAAGGTCTCCAGCAGAGTCTACCACAATGCATTCTTAGTTACCCATCTCTACCCAGAGGAGAGGGCCATACCCTGACTTCCCAAGACTCTGGTAAGTACCCGAGGCATTCACTCTCTAGGGGGGTGGGAGGGATGGGGTGGGTGGGTGATGGACATTGGGGAGGGTATGTGCTATGGTGAGTGCTGTGAATTGTGTAAGACTGATGAATCACAGGTCTGTACCCCTGAAACTAATATATTATATGTTAATAAAAAAAAATAAAATAGATAGATAAAAGGGACAATTTTGACCTGAATTCCTAGGGGGTTAAATCCTGAGTTATATCATGCCTTGTGCAAAGTGAGCAACGATGGGATCCAGGTGTGATCACTATTAATTCTGCAAGCAAGTAGCTTCAAGATTTTCTCATAAAAGGTTGACCGTAAAACAGGAACCGAACACATAGTTAATAAATAACACCACCACAAACCTCTCCATAACACCCTTCACTTCCTTATTAAAGTTATCAGATTAAAAATAAATAAATAAATAAATAAAATAAAAAAAATAAAGTTATCAGATGACACGATCCTGTGGTAAAGGACAATCTCCTGGTCCGACATACGGCAAGAACTCGTCTTTAGTGAATCAAAAAGGCAAGGAAGAAGGGGAAGGTGGGAAGATAGAAGACACTCCACTTACAAAACAAAATAAGGGGGTGTTTATTTGCTTTAACAAATGGGTTTCCCTTAGCAATTTCTCAGAGAAGATTCCCCAATATCTTTACAGTAGCTCAATTCACATGCCCCTTCAGAGGAACGCGTCTAATTGCAAGAATGTCACCAGACACTTGTACTTTATAAAGATGTGGCACAAGATTGGCAAAACGGTAATAACCATGAAAGGTGGATAGCGGAAGCACAGCAGCTCGGTATCACCTGCTGGTATCGCTCTTGTTTTTTGTTTCAAAAATGTACATAACTTTTTAAAAGGTCTCCCACTAGAAAACGAAAATAAAAGTTCTGATTTCCTTAAAAAAAAAAAGTTTATTACTCCCTCTTCTAACTTCTAAAGGGGTGTGTGCTGTGTAGAGAACATAGCCAGGTCAGCCGGGAAATACAGAACGGGGACTCATTAATTCATAAAACCTATTTTCAAATGCAGCAAAAATGGTTTCTACTGTGAAAAATGAGCACCCTTTCGAGAATATTTAAAAGCTAAAGACACATTACTGTGGTTAGAGATGGCATGTGATGTAAGAGAAGATTCTCTTTGGAAATTAGGTCCCCAGAGAGCCTCTCTCCACCTAGCAGCAGGGCCCTAGCCCCTTGATGTTCAAAGCACATGACAAGTGCTGTGTTCTCTTCTCCAGCATCACTCCTCAATAATAAGTGGAAGGAATTCCACCCCTTGATTTTCCAGAACAAACTTTTTAGAGGGACACCATGGCTTAGACACAGCTGATTTTGGCAAACAAACCACGCTTTGTATCTATTACCGTGCGCGAGAGCATTCCTCGTTCTTGATTTATTAATAAACCCAACCATTCATTAATAATTCCAACAATTTCATGCATAAATGTTCTAAAACACACATCTACACCCAGATTATTTCCTTTCACCCTTCCAGTCACACGACCCAATTCTTTCTCAGTCATGCCTCTATCACTGTAGGAATTCCAAAGATAAAATCATTTCTGCACCATTTGCCCTGAGATATCCCTTGTCTTGTAGGGTGCCTCTACTCACCTCCCTATCTTCCCAAACCCTCCATATGTTTCCTCAAGTTCAGAGACACTTATTACTTCAGAGGAACATTAAACATTTTTATATCCATTCACCTGCTCACCGGCAATGCCAACCAACTCATCGCCATTTCCCAGATCACTAATGGAAATATCTCTTTCCAAAAGATGTCATCCTCCACACACAACCATTTCTATTTTCTATCTTCAAATAATAAACGTAGCACCAAACAACTAAACCAAAGGTCTCTGAGATGAAAAACAAGTTCGTAACATCCGTTTAATTACCATCTTGGAACTCAAGACCCATGATAATTTTTAACAGTTGCAATTTTTTTTCCTGGGAATTCTATTTGGAGCACTAGGAAAACACTTCAGTTTTGTAAGTGTAATCGTAGGCCAAATCTGCATTGACAAATGAAAATAAAGTGTTAGCAAAAATAGAGCTTTGTACATCAAGATAGCTTGCAAAGCTAAACAGACCTGCGAGCAGCTACATTTGTACTGTATAGATGACCAAATGTGTGGTGAGAAATGGCAGATGGCTTAGTTCTGGTTGACTATTCTTGTCCTTGCACGTACGAGATGTAAATAAAATACACATGGTTAGGGCCGGTTCTGCCCTTGGGAAGATAAAAGCACCAAAAAAGAAAATGTTGGCAGCTCTCTGTACGCCACCAGGGCGGTTTAATTTGTACCATATTTTGCCACATCAGCTGAAATGGGGACCCCCTGGAGCTATCTGTGACCGTGATGAAGGCGATAGTAGGAGAAGGGGAGGGAGCAAACTTTCGCAAAACCGCACACGGTTCTGGTCGCCAGGCCGACACAGTATTGCGAATCCATAAAAACCTGTTTCGAAAACAAATTTTCACAACTATAAAGCAGAATAGCTCTTCCCAGCCCTGAAAGCTTCCTCCTTTACAGTCCTGCCATTTGAAATACGAATCCTCCAGGGCCCCTGGCGAGGGGCAGTCCTGTTTATAGAATGCCTCCAGTATTAACGGCCTATTTTTATGCTTCAAAAAAAAAAATCATTCGATGGCCACCAAAGAGGATTTTGAAGAAAATACCCTTTGTTTTTAAGAATGTCGTACTTTATTAAAAGCTTTATGAAGGGGCGCCTGCGTGGCTCAGTGAGTTAAAGCCTCTGCCTTCGGCTTAGGTCATGATCTCAGGGTCCTGGGATAGAGCCCCACGTTGGGCTCTCTGCTTGGCGGGGAGCCTGCTTCCTCCTCTCTCTCTGCCTATTTGTGATCACTCTCTCTCTGTCAAATAAATAAATAAAATCTTTAAAAAAAAAAAGCTTTATGGGGAAAAAAAGGAGAGATCCACGACAGGGCACACGTAATAGATATCAAACGCAGAAATGCCCAAGAGGAAGGCCCACACATTACAACATCCTTGGAAGAAGGGCTTGTCTTCAAGAGATGCTAACCAGGGTGATGTTAGTGCCTCGAATTTATTGCCATCAGGGCACTCTGGAAGGAAGAGAAGTGCCAGGACTTGCCTCATACCCTCATGAAAGCTCAGAGTTGTTCTGCTTACAAGCCAGACACGTGCAGTCGGCTCAGAGCAGTGCCGAATTTGTGCCAACGTGGCATCACCGCCTATTTAATGTGGTGTGGTCATGCCGGGCACAGCTCAGGCTCTCTGGAATGATGTGCTGAAAAACTGGCCGAACCTGTTCCCAGGAACTTCTTTAGGAAACTCTAAAGAGGATGGGTCCACAAATGCAAAGGGGGAAAGATCTTATGGCAACGTTTCAGGAAGGCCATATCCCCGGCAGCACTTACAGACAGTATGGCCGAGTCATGGATCCAACCAACAATAAACATGCCACAAAATCGGCAGCTGTCAGAGGACAAGACCAGAAGGGGCTGGCAGAACTCTCCTTAGCCCATGTCTGGTCTCCTCAAGCAGGGTAGCAGGAGAGTTGGTACCGTGTTTTCTAACATTATCTATTATTCACCTCGGGACTGTGGGTACGTTGGTTACTTTGCTTTGTTTTGTTTTTTATTTCCTTCCCATTTGTTTCTAGCCTCTTTGCATAAAATCAGTAAGAGAGAAGACACCGTTAGTTCTACAAAGCCAACCAAGGAGGAGCCCTAATAAGATTTCAGAGCTGGTCTGCAAGTATTTCACTGGGAGCCAGGGCCCCTGGCAGGGGGACCCCTAGCAGCCACTGAATTCTCTTGTCTAGAACCCACCTTACCTCTTCTTTATCATGTCACATTGGCAGATCTCTGATGGCTCTTGCAGCCCGAAGACAACGGGTACAAGAGAAGGACCCTAACTTAAATTCTCTTAGGAGGGAGAATTAGCTGTAAGTCAGTAACAGAGAATCAGTTCATCAAAAACTAATCTGCTAAAAATCAATTGCCAAAAAGCCCACTTATCTGAATGCCCAATTCACTGAGTTTTCCAAATTTACTAATTTATTAAAACTACTTTCTTTCAACTCTTTGTAGAGTTTACAGATACTTGTATTGAGCAGAATGATCCTCAACAGCTGTTGAAACAAGATTTCTGCAAAGTTGTAGTTAAATGCTTCATTTTTCCTTCATAACAACATGGTAAGGAATATTCCATTGGTCAAACAGAAAGAATCACCGGGTAGTTTGGGCTCCTTATGAATATGTTTAATATTAACAAGATGTATTTCATCATTAATAACCAAATTCCATAATTTACAAGGTAATCTTTCGGCTTATACTGATTTATCGTAGTCTTTTGTATAATGTTCTGTCTTGTTCTGAGTTCAAATCGAGATTCTGCCCCTTGTCTCTGGGTAGCCCTAGCCAAGGGGCTTCACCTCCCCGTGCTGTATTTCCCTCAACCGGAAAATGGAAATAATTACAGCCTCTCCTTCACAGGGCTGTTGTTTATTAATCTTAGTTTATTAATAATATATATAAAGTGCTTAGAACAGCAATTGATACAGAGTAAGCCTCAAATGAATGTAAACTACTATTTTAACTTTTTAAAAATATTGTATTAAAGCACATCTTTCAACACATAGGTCACCTTCAATGAATCCTGAAAACTCCTTAATTTGAGTCACTCTACACCCGCCTCCCCAACACCAGGAAATGTCCTTCCTTGCCTCTCTTGTACTGTGATAGCACCTTGAGTAGACCGCTATGAAAGCACGTGTTTCCATCTATGTCCCCCCTGGACTGTCGCAGAGACCACTGTCTGCTGGTCACTGCATGCCATGGTGCCACCGTGCTCGCCAGCACGATGCTCAGTACTTGATGCTTGGTGAGCTTCCCATAAGCCTTTGCCAAATGAACAGGTAAATGATACACATGGACCCGGCACATCTTAGGACGGGTCACTAGGGTCTGGGCTCATCCCTTTTGTGTTGGCTCGGACTGCTTTCTGTTTCAAAGGGTGGCCTCTTTGTGAACTCTTGCCCTCATTCTAGAATACACTCTCTTGTGAACAAACAGTTCCCATCTCCACTTAACACCAGCCCCTTCCCTTGGAGCCAAGGAACAGTATTACGTTACCAGGCATTCTCATTCTCAGAGGTGCCTTCCTGAGATGAGGTGTAAATTAATGCCAGCCTGACCACTCTGGGTCATTAAAGACCAGATGGTAATTTTTGCAAGAGGAGCAACTGAACCTTACTGGCCTGGCCCAAGTCCAACCTGGATAATTGCCTCCTGACTACACAATATCCCCCCTCTCGTTGCAGACACAGAAATGATTTTCATTTCGCCCTCTGAAAGCTAGCCAGGCAGGGCTGTGCTGGCTTTTCACCCCACTGCTGCGGAGTGGGCGCAGGGTAGCAAAGCAGAGTTCCTCTGGGGGATCTGCAAAGTGCTCTAGGACCAGAAGGGTGGGTAATAGAGATCTGAAGGTTTTAATAATATATTTGGAAAAATAAGACTTAGTCATCTCAAGTGAAAACACTTCATCTCCATTGCATTTTTTAAGCTTACAGGAGCGAGCGGAAAAGGAAAAAGTCTAGTTTGGACACGAATTGGCTTTTATTGGAATTATAGAAGTATGGCTCATCCCCAGTCTAGGTAGCCCCTGGAGTGGGTCCACTTTTGACATGAAAGCTACCTAAAGCGGTCATGGGTGGGTTTTTGCTGGAGCAAATTTCATTTCTTATTACTACTGGGGGGAAGTGAGGGGCTATGGCAAGAACCTTGTTCAGTGTGCAACTGCCTACACAGGAGAAGACCTGACTGGCAGGACGAATGGAACAGATCAGCCTGACCAGGAAACATCCAGGGCCAAGCACCAAGGTCAAGAGCACCCAGAGTTGACTGATTGGCACAAAGATAAACAGACTGAGCACTAGGCATAAATGAGCAAGAACTGGTTAGGAACACCATCCCCAAGTGGCCTGCAGGTCCTGACCCTTTTGCATGAGATTATCCAGAGCACGCTGGAGTCACCTGAAGGGGGAAGTGTTCTCGAAATGACTTACAGTTATGGATTGGCTTGCCACTCTCAGAGACCTGGGGCTCAGAATTCTCTACGCCTCCCTTTGTGTCCTTGGCCCAAGGTATAGTTTGTATGGAATGGGCTAAAGCATATTTTCTCCACCCAGAAAAATGTCATGAGACCTCAAAGAGCCACTGCCTAGCTATTGCAGGACCGTAGGGGAGCCCTGACTCGCCCACGAACACATCTCTCCCCCCGTGGCCTTGGCTCAAACCTGGCTTGGAGAAGCTATGTCTTGAGTTGAGGTAATATTTAGTAATAAAGCTTCCTGGGAAAGCAAGACTGCCAAAGTTTAAGTGGTGGGTTTTTATGACCAGGATTATGGTCCATTAAGGGACGAGGATGAAAACACAGCTCATTTCATTTTGATCTCTTGTCTAGTGAACCACCATTCTATTTCCAATTAAAGTTCCACAAGAAAAATGCTGATGTTTCTCCTCCAGAAACAAGCTTTTTGGCCCTTTCCCAAAAAACCCACCATGGTCTGAAGCCACAGTCTCACAGCATTGAGATTTCGTGGCTTTGTTTTCTCCAAGAGGATAAAAGGCCTATAAATGGTAGAGGTTTTCAACTGCGATTTGTTGCATTCAGAAAGAGAATATGCAAAATATATTCTCTCCAGATGGGACATGGAAACAATAGGCCATTTGATAATAGGGAAATGAGGGTTCTTCCCATTGATGATCTTCTGGAAGGGAGCCATGGACAACCGATCAAAATCGCGAAGCCACAATGACCAAAAAATATAATGCAGCTTCTATCTTAACTTGCCCCATGGCTTAGGGAATGGGCATGAACAACCAGTTTCTCCATTCTTCTCACACTAGAAAATTCCAGTGGTGAAGAAAAGTTCCCTCCATTCTAGACATGGTGTGGTCATTCAAATCCTAATGGGTATGAACACTGGCAAGGAGAAAAACAGGAATTTCTATTAAACAACTGAGGCTTGGGTCTGTCCCACCCTTTAGGGGCGTATTAATATAATAAGCTACTCTAGATTTTTCCAGTAACAACTAAAAAGTAGCTTCGTATCATGTACTAAAATAAATTTCAATCTAACCAAAGAAATTTCATATCTACATAAGAAACTTCTGAAAGGCTATTTGAAATGAAGTAAATAAAAAAACCAACAAACTGTTTTTGTAAGAAATATTGAAGAACCATATCAAGAAAGAAATCTAATAAGTTGTAAAATAAAGTTATCTTCAGGTAAATATGAGAAGGTCCGACTTTTCCTAAGAAAGTTAAGCAATTTTTTTCAGAGGATATTTTGTCAAGCAACAACATTTCAAGTAAATTTGAGTTGAAAACGAAACAAACCAAAAGTCCCAACATCACCTAGCTTATGTATGTCCTATTAGGTCAACGCATATTAGAAAACATATTCACCTTTTTCTAAACATAAGAAGGAAAATATTCTTCATGGCCAACTAGAAGCAAATACTTTTAATTAAAAAAAAAAAAAAGGACAAATACAAATCTCGGCAACAACTATGGCCTGGAGCAAATTGTTTTTCTCTCTCTCCCCTCTGTTTCCGTGGCCCACTCTGAACTCACTTGTCCAAAATGATTATTTGGTTTATCTCTGGACGAGAGTATGAGATACAATATTTCCATGGGGAAGATTTTCTTTTTTTTCCTACTCAAGCTTTAAGATCTTGAGGATGAGGGCAAAGGAAAGATGTCTGTAGACTGTGGCCTTGGGTTATCCCCTGGCTGGTAATTATGTGAGAAAATTTTCCAGAGTGGGGTTTCCTTCTCCCAACGCTGTTCAGAGAAGGCAGGGGTGGTACCCTGGATACACGGAATCTGGAAAGTTGATGCTATTGAAATGTGAACGTGAAATCTATTATTATGTCATTGCTTATGGACAGATAAATTGCAAACAGCCACCAAAACACACACACACACATACACACACAAAATCTTCTTTCAAGCTATGATATCCTAACAATAACTAAATGCACTGCTGGAATTTCCAGGGAGAAGCAGTATTTGTTAGGAGGATCTTTTAGTCGGTCGGGGCCACATAACACAGTATCATGGACCAGGTGGCTTAAATACCAGAACTTTGTTTCGCACTGTTCTGGAGGCCCGAAGTCCAAGATCACGGTGCCAGGGGTCATGTTTGGTGAGAGGTCTTTCCGTGGGTTGCAGCCAGCCACCTTCTAGCTGTGTCCTCGCGTGATGCAAAGAGAGAGACAGAAAAAGAAAGCAAAATCTCTGGTTTCTCTTCGTATAAGGACACTCATTGTATCAGAACAGGAGTCCCCCCTCATGACTTCATTTAACCTGAATTACTTCTGTAAAGACCCAGTCTCTAAATACAGCCACGTTAGAGGGTCAGGACTCAACATATGAACGTTAGAGGGTCAGGACCTCAACATATGAATGGGAAGGGGGCGGGGAGGGGATGTGATTCAGTCCATAGCAGAGGGGCAATATTTAAGCTATTTAACTATGGGGCACAGGCATCAACCAATTAGAACCGATGCTTGCCACATCCGCTCAGACTGCGGCTGGACTCGGGCACACCAGCAGAACATCAGCTTTACCCTTCAGACCTAGAAGAAATAAAAGAAGCAAAAGTTCTCCTCTTGGCCTCTTCTGGGGGAAAAAAAAAAACCTATAAAAGATGGCTTCCCTTATATAGCACATTGCCCGAAACATAAAAATAGGTCTTATCCATTCATTCATGCGTAGAAGTAAACACACTGCTTTATCAATAGAAACATTTTAATTCATCAACCTATGAATAGTGTTTATCCGAAAGGAAGGAACTTGTAGGAAACTTTCGCTTTATAGACAGCATGGTTTTACCAGGTGCACGTATTATTTTGTAATCAGAAAAATAAATATTTCAACCTTTTTTCACATTTTGTAAATGTAAAAAATCTTACATTTCACATTTGTAAATATGCCCGCTCTTTAGTCCTTAAAATTCTAAAGGAATGAGCTAGGCTAGCTACAGAGTTTTGCCGGGGGGTTCCAATTAGAATTAATCTATGGCACGGAGAGTAGACCTGGTCTAAACATAAGAACAACCTTTCGTTCGCGGGGATTGTTTATTTCTAGTTCCTAGGTTGTTGTCTTTTAAAGATAAGAATGACAAATTTCTGAATGAAGAGACTGAAGTGTTGAAGAAGAGAATTCTAATGATATTCGAAAGAGTGCTTGTCAGGAGCTCCCCTCTTACTCTTCAAGCATGGTTACAATCTCTCACCCCTAAGAAATGAAATCACCTCTTCTCTCTCAATATTGGAAAAAGGAAGCCTTCTTGTCCCTAAAGGAGATGTTATATCAACAAGGTAGACAAGGAAGACAACCGAGATCTGGTTTCCATATGGAATCCTGCTTGATGTTTGTACTCATTCCGCAACCTTCCAACTGCCTAACAGTTAGCGTCCCGTTCACCAAATGCTAAGTCACCTCCTGGACATTGAGACATTTCCAAATCCTCCCTGAGGGGTAGTCCTGTTGAGAACCCCTGAATTTAACTAAAGCTAGACTACTGGTAGCTTCTAACATGCTCCATACAATACCGTGCCTCTGGATCACTGTCTATTCTATTCTTATAACTGAAAAGTTCATCTAACCTTTCTTCCTCACCTGATGCATCCTCCCTAACCAAAAAAGGCTTCCTCCCTTTTCCCTCTGCTACACTTCCCACACTCCACTTTGAATGTCGCCTACAGTAGCCAACAGGTTCGTGTACAAATAACTGAAAACCTATCTAATGGGTTCATGTGCAAATAACTGAAAACCCATTTAATGGGGCAAACCTATCTAATGCACTTTGGACCAAAGCCCAAATATGAAGTCTGGAAGTGGGTGAATTCAATGCTTTCAGCAGCTCAATTTTATTAGTGAAAAGTCATACTTATTCCTTCCTTCAGCTCCACCATCTTCAGCATTTTGGCTTTTCTTGCTAATTGCCTCATGGTTGCAAGATGGCTGCGAGAGCTCTACCATCATGTTTTCACATAACTGTTGCAATTAACAAAGAAGGGGATGGTCAGAAGGCTTTCTCCCAAACGCGTTTTATATTTGTCTGGGAAGTAAATCTGTCCCCACAGACATCCTCCATGTCTCATTAGCCAGAGTAATAGCTTATATAGTTTAGAGTCTATTATAGCTTATGATAGATTAAGTTACCATTGTTTAAAAAATAAAACTGCTCCTTAGCATATAGACCACTCATTTAATATCTCTGGAATTAAGATTACCTTGTGATGGGGCAGAGGTGCTGAAACCACCAAAATTCCTGTGATTCAAAGTTGTGCCCCCATTATTTATCCCTCAGGGATGCTAGGCAGCTCTAAACTACAGGATGATAATAAAATAATTTTCCATTTCACATGCCAACTTGTGAAGTCCTTGTATCTTAACATCTAGTCCAGAGGTAAATAATACTATGGTTAATTTACAAGGTTGAACAGAGGTTCAAAGAGGAGACATCCCTTGCCTGAGTCTATGTAGCTTATATAGCTCAAGAAGGGAGGCCTCTCAGGCCTACCTGACTGTAACTGCTCCCGTCCTGCCCGGCTCTCGTTCCCCCTGGGGTCCCTCTGTTCTAGAAATACCCGAAATTTGGGATAAGACTCCATGAAATCCCCTAA
The DNA here is from genome assembly GCA_028534135.1 of Potos flavus. Classification (NCBI taxonomy): domain Eukaryota; kingdom Metazoa; phylum Chordata; class Mammalia; order Carnivora; family Procyonidae; genus Potos; species Potos flavus. Next base: position 49,322,838 of record CM052887.1, read on the forward strand.
CCTCCCCACTCTAAAGGAGCTCAGTGAGTTCTCCCTCTGCCAAGCAGTTACAGGATCGGGGCAACATCTAGCCTGCAAGAAGGAGGCAGGAAGTAGTCTGTCTAGCCCCTGCTATAAAGCTGACGGCCTGACACGCTGCAAGAGAACCTGCCAGGATTTCGTGGGGCCAGGAGGACCCCACTTCTTTTAAAAGTAGAAAGATTAAAAGTATTTGGTCAGTATAATGAAATCCGGCAAGCATTAAGTAAAAGTGTTTATTAAGATTCCCAAATGGGTTGGCTCCTAAACAAAACACCAAATTGGACCGAGATGTCTCCAGAAAATGCAGCTGCTTCCCTGACTAGTTCATGATATAAGACAAAAATAGACTCATACATTGTTCCAAGTAAAGATAAGAGACGCAGGCCCTTTTTAGACTTTAGCTCATATGCCCTATTATTAAGAGCATTAATAGAAATGTTCCCTAAATGTTTATAAGGTGTTTACTCAGTTTCCATACTGAAAACCAGGGCATCTTGGTACTGAAAATATTTCATGCCCAATGGTTATACAAAACCACTATTTCTTCAGTTTATAGCCTCTCTCAATCTCTTTGTGGAAATCTCCAGACCTCAACTACATTCCCTGAAATTTTACAGGGCACAAGAGGAAAAGAAATCAGGTCAAAATGAATATGTGTATTCAGAAATGCACTGAGATTTTTCCAACTTTTCAGGTTCCTCATACAAATTAATCTTCTTTAGGGCCCTGGTGGTCTCTGAATCACTGTTTCACTTCCCCACCTTGCAGCACCCCCATTGTATTCTCTTGATAGGAATAACTGCCAGATCATTAGGGAAGAAAAAGTTTATTGAGTTAAACCTGGGGGTGCCTACACAAGGTCAAGAGCAGGTACCACCCGCTTTACATAATTTTTGCATCTGCGCCGATTTGATTTAAGGCTAGAGGTGGAATTTATTGGTGAGCATCACATTATAAAAAGTGGTTTATACCATATTGTCTCATATTTATTATGATTCAGTCAAAAGTGAATTGTACACATGCCGTCTGCAGTGAGCTGATACAATGGAAGGGAAAAACAGCTCTTGAAAAGCACATTTGTTCCCCTCTCCATTGTCTTTAATGGTTTACTTAGGTAGAAGAAAAATCGCTTTAATGTTAAATGTATTTTCCTGTGGCACTGATTACCAAATGGAAATCATCAGAACAAAACAAAAACAGAAAAAAGAAAGAAAAAGGAAGTTGAACCCGATATATTAGGATAGTGGTAATAGAGAAGAATAGACTTATTTGAGCAAAATATGTGAAATAGAGAAATTGTTTAGGATCTCCAAAAAAAAAAAAAAAAAGGGTAGAAATGCCTGATAAAACATTCTAGATTTTCGAGTTCCTAACAACAACAACAAAGTTATTCACTTTCCGTTCCTTATGTAGATTGTGTCTATCAGGAGTGGGCGACATTTCAAAAATGACCTGAGTGGCTTGTCCCCATACAACCGGCATGCTCAGGGAGGGAAGGGAATGGGCGCCTACTCCACTCTCCAGCAAGGTGACAATGAAAAGCAAATGAAAATCCCCTGAAATCTTTCCCAGGTTCCTTTCCAGAAGGCAAATAGGGCATTGTGGTTTTTTTTCTATACCAGTTTTGCCGTTTTTCCTCAGAAATTTGAAAGTCCCCGGTTGATAGATCTGAGAATCAATAACACGCTCCCCAAGCTGACAGGAACATCAGGATCCCCTCTTGGACTACAGATTCTAGCTTATTCCTCCATTAATATGTTCTTTGTCATGGTTGTAATTTTAGTCAAGTGCAATCAAATGCTGAACGCGTAAAATTTACCTCTGAATGCACTGATACTGTGAACGAGTTGAAGACTCATGGCCAGAGGCGTCCCTAGGAGCTGCCTCAGAGATGGGACAGTGAATACAATTTGGCCGTTTCTTCACCCGATTTTTTTTATAGAGGCCCCTCTTGAGTTCGCAGTCACACTAGATGCTTCTAGTTGGGTTTGGTTTTGTTTTCTCTGCTTCTTACCACTCACCATGTGGTTCAGTATCTTAAATGGTCTTTTTTTAAATGTATGGGGAGGGGCGCCTGGGTGGCTCAGTGGGTTAAAGCCTCTGACTTCGGATAAGGTCATGATCTCAGGGTCTTGGGATCGAGCCCCGCATCGGGCTCTCTGCTCAGTGGGGAGCCTGCTTCCCCCCTCTCTCTGCCTGCCTCTCTGCCTACTTGTGATCTCTCTGTCAAATAAATAAATAAGATCTTTAAAAATTTTTTTAATGTATGGGGATGAAATAATACGATGTCTGAGATTTGCCTCAAAATATTCCAAGGCATGGGGGAAATCAAAGAGATTGAAACAAGATTGGCTATGAGGTGGTAATTTTGGAACCTGGGTGATGGGTACAAAGGCCGTGTATCATATTCAAAAGTTCCCATAATGAAAGGTATTTAAATACTATTGTTAGGAAGTGGTGTTATTGTTTGGGGCTTTGCGTTGCTTCAGTTTCCTTTTGGAGAACTGACATGCAGCTCTCTGTTGGACAGCTAGGCTAATGTCTGGTCCACTCTGAATGGCCGGAGCTCCGTGGCCCTTTGCAGAGTCAGGGTACAGACCCTTCATTTTATTATAAACAGATGCTGCTACTGATCTGTAAGCCTAAGCCAGCACCAAGTTCTATAAAACCCATGCTGTAGGAGTCCCTTCGAGGCAGAATTCCATCTATTGCTTATAGAAGACCACTTGGAGAGAGCCCTCAGCCTCTCTACCCCACACTGGCAAGTGACTCATAGAGGATGAACTGGCGGAGGAGGAGAGGCTGTTCAGGTCCTTGGAGAGAGGGAGAGAAGGGGGAGGGGGAGGGAGGGGCAAGAGGGACACCCAGCTCCGAAGGGAATTCTTCCTTTCTGCTCAAAAATGGAAAGCTCAGTCCATGCTGGGTATCTGCCAGGAGCCTGGCAAACAATGGGTTAACTAGGGCTCTTTTAACATGAAACACTGAAGATGGAAGCCCTGAGAACTGGAGATCCAAAAAAAAAATGGAAGTATCTGGCAAATATATCTTGAATTAAAATGAATCTTACTTTATTTCTTTTCTCTTCCCCAAACACTTCCAAAAAAACATTCCTAGTTGAAGGATCTCCGAGGTCTTGATTTTCAAAATTAATCCCTCTCTGGATCTGTTACTAAAGTATGGGAAGTGCAATTACTCCAGAACAATCTCCTTTTCCAGGCTCTTAAGACTAGAACAACCTTATGTAGCTCAGCTCTTTGTAGACAAGCCTCAGAAAATAGATCTATCATTGAAAAACAACTGGGTGCTCTTCTGGGGCTTTGGTCCTTTATATCTCAAATGTTTTCTTTCTAGTGTTGATACAAAAACCTGCTCCATTTATAAAAAAAAAAAATATATAGCCACTGGTGAATGGTATCCTTACAAAAGTTAATGTCAGAGTTGTTGGATGAACACATATGGTGTTCATTATCTCAAGGAGTGATCTCCAATTTTTTTTAATCGTCCACCCCATCATTGAAAAAAATGTAGGACACCTACCTAATATTTTCATTTTTGTTTACCAATAAATTATTGCCTTAGAATAATAGGAAAATAGGGACAAAGCAGTCTAGAACAGTATGCCATGCTCCCTTTCAAGCACTTTACATACGTTCATGCTTCTAATCTTCACAACCACCTGAAGAGATGGGTAGTGTTTTTTTCATTTTGCCAATGAGGAAGCTAAGGCACCAAGAGGGTAAGGAATTTACCCAAAGGAAAACAGCTGGGAAATGTCAGAGCCAGAATTCGAACCCTGGTCATCTGGTTCCGAAGTCCATCTCTCAACTAGTAAGTTAGTACAGGAAGGACAGCCTAGAACTCGGGAGGCGGCGTTGAGGGAACTACCAAAGGATGAGATCTTTAAAACTGAAACTAGAATTCCTACTCTCTTTTTTTAGCCTCCCTACGGAGTGTCATCCTGCCCACTCCTGGGGGACTCCTCCCATCAAAATAAAATAAAATGGAGACCAGCACTGAAAATTCCCAGGCAGACAAAATCATTCAAACACTAAGTGTAGCTTACTTCATATAAGAGAAACTTAGGTTATTTCTTGTAAATGCCTCTGATAATAAAACATAAACAAAAACAAAAAACCTAAACTCATCTTCTGAAAATGGTATAAGATGGTCACTTTTCACCAACCCCACACCATCTGAAAACCCTGGTCGTGATAATTAACCCTCGTCAAGTTCAACGACGTCCTCCTCTTCACATCATAAGCTATCCTATAATAAGGATCTGGGCTCCCGATCCATTTTGGATTTGAAGATTCCCAGTTCGTGAACTGTTCTTCTTGTGCACGATAAGCTCTTACTAAATACTAGTTTACTGACCTGGTTTTAATTTGTACTATTTCTGGATTTTTGACAGTACCGTTTCCACCCAATACCAGTTTGGAAACCATTGACCTAAATGTTACTCCTTTGGAAGCCGGCAGAAAACATTCTGGGAGGGCCTGGGGGCTCTGGATTCTGTATATCATACCCAGGGTTCAGTGCAACAGGATGATTCCAGACCTTTGACAAAATAAATACGTTATTACGGCATAACTGATGGACCATCGTTCTCACTGTCTTCCTAGCTACATTACTGGGTCCTATGGCACTCCGCTTATACTCATATTATCATTTAGTCTCTGAAGAGCTTTGTCTTGTATTGCCAGAGAAAAATCAACCCAACAAACAGGTGCCGAAGGGTAAAGTGAACATTCACAATACTGTCTTAGAATCACAGGAGAGAGCTGAAGAGATCACCGGCACCCAGGCCTCTTCTCTGGCTTCATGAAGCACCATACGTTTCTTCCTCCTATGGGCATGAAATACATTGACCAACTAGAAACGCAGTCCCCGCTGGCCAGCCAAGGAAAGCATTCCCATGGCACAGGTCTTCCGTTTCCTTTCTCCATCACAATCAAAGTCAACACCCAGGAGATCTAGTGATAGTCAAAAGTACAGATAAACTTGACTTCTTAAATACCCAACCCAAGGCAAAAGGAAAGGGTGACAATCCTGGTGGACTGGACAAGTCGGGTGAGGTTGTGGGCATCACAAATGTTCCTGTTGCCATCTCCTAGGAGACGAGAATAACGGGCCTTTCCTAAGTGCCTCCTATATCCAGACATTTCACTTTACATCCTATCATCTCAAACAGCATAAAATAAGGAAACTGAGGCACGAACTGGATTCACATCAGGCCTCATACTTCTGCAAAGCTATGGGGTCCCTGCAACTCCACCCCCATTGCTCTTTGCCTGGGGCCAGTTGTGCTGTACCTTTTGCTGCTCCTCTAGCATGCTGAGCAAGCACCTGCCTCAGGACATTTGCACCTGCTGCCTCCTCCGCCTGGAATATAAATCCCTAGAAATCCACCAGCTCACTTTCTGGCTCCATTCGGGTCCCTGCTAAGGATCACTTCCTTGAAAAACTCTTCCCCGGCCTCTGTGTCTATGACAGGACCTCACTCTACATTCCTTATTTGCTTTATTTTTCTTTCAAAGCCTGAATCATATTATACCCATATATCTGATCATTGGATTCCCGCCTCCAGCGGAAAAAAGAAAACCATAAAGATAGAAACGATTTTCAGTGTGTCCTGCAATGTAACTTGTATGCCCACAAGGCTACCTGGTTGGCTTGAGCATTCAGTAAGTACCCTCCAAACACAAATCCTCCTGATTCCAAAAGCGCTCCTCGCTTGGACCTTCTCAGGAACCATCCCTGTGGCTGATTCCCGGGGCTCGCTGCCTGAGAAAGCTGGACCCACCCACGCCCGCAGGTCTTCCGCAGACACACGCGCAGAGGCCTGTCTGGAACCGGTCGGTGTCTGGCGCCTCGGGGTGAGGCTGAGAGACACCACCTCACCCCGCACAGCACCGCCGGGCCCTCTGCTCCGATTCCCCTCGGCTGCGTGAGCAGGCCCAGGGTTCCCCCCGAGGGGCGCCACCTCCTCTCCGCCCTGCTCTGGGGCCCGGTTTCTCCTCTCTGAACCCATCCTGCGCACCGCTGGGTGAGCAGACACCCAAGGAAAATGCCAGAAACATTTCAGACACAGAGCAGGCAGACGCAGCCATGTCAGCGTGGAATGTCACGGCCGAGGCCAAGAAAATGAAAAACTGCCCAGCTTCAATAACCCAGAAAATTCCAGAAATCAGGTCGAGCCAAAGGCGGCCTTTCGGCGAACATTAAATCAAAGTCAGTGTTGTAAGGTCCTTGGGGGCAAGAGGGCACCCACTGTCTTCCACCTGCGGGATTTGCACACGTATCACTTATATTTTCATTTAAAAGCAGGGAAGGGGGATGCTTAAAAAAACAATAACACTGACCTGAAAAGAGGCTCGGGTTGCAACTTAGTCGTCTGTCTTTGTGACTTTGGTGAGACTGAGGAACTTAAAAGGGCAAGTTTAAAGGAGAGGTGATAAAATTCGGTTGGGAGCAACTTCCTTCTGCGGAAGGGGTTTCACCAGAAATCTTGCTGGCGGACGAAGGTCTCCTTCCTGCCCGGCGGCTCCGGGCCCCGAGGGCCGTTCGCAGGACGGAACGGGACATGCCCGAGCGTTCTTCGTGGGCCCTGACACGCGCGCTGCTCCTGCCCTCGGCCCCGCTCGTGCTCCCCGCCACCCCAAGGGAGGAGCGCGGGCTCTGTGCCCCCCATATCCAGCAGCCGCAGTCCCTGCCCGCACGCTCCCTCTGCACCTCCCGAGGCCGTGGGAAGGCAGGAGGACCCGGGAAGGCGGGGCCGTGTGACCCAGGAAGTTCTCACCGTGCGGGGGCGGGCTTCCGCCCTGACCTCCTGTCCGACGCTAAACATTCGTTATCCCAGAAAGACCTGAGCAGCAACAGGCAGCAGCCTCTGTAAGTAAACATGAAATGCCTCCACGAAGGGATCCACAAAACGTGGTAGACTCCACCCACCGGAACATTATTCAGCCATAAAAAGGAACGAAGGGTTGACACATGCGACAACGTGGATGGACCTGGAGAACAGGATGCTCAAGAAAGAAGCTTGTCACGAAAGGCCACGTATTCTCTGACCCTGTTCATGTGAAATGTCCAGAATAGGCAAATCTATGAGAGACAGAAGGTAGATGAGTGGTGGCCTGGGGCGGGGGAGCCAGGGAAATGGGGGGATGGGGAGTGATAGTTAAAAGAATATGGGGTTTCTTTTTGAGGGGATGAGAGTATTCTGAAATCGCTGGGTCGGTTGCACTTCTCTGGGAATATGCTAAAAACTATGGAATTGCATACTTCAAATGGGCGAATTGTGTGGCACACAAAGATATCTCAATAAAACTACTTTTTTTAATCAAAATGAAACAAAAGGAAATACCTAATGCACACATGCCCCAAACTGTCCCACTTCAAACATATCCTTTAGTATTGTTTGCAGATTGTGGATTAGTCCATGAAATCAACTTTTAGTGCATTGCACTGAGCATTTTTAAACAACAAAATAAAAACAAAATGGAATTATTCTAAAGTATCAGGGTACAAGCACAGAGTAAAAGCAAAGTTTCATCTCATAAGGCTGTAATTTTCACCTGGTGAGTACGCACAGGGTCACAATGTGCTATTTCAAAGACTTGTGACATGTTTTATGAAGAGTCCTCAGGTAACCTACTTGCTCCACATGTCTGATCAAAGTGTTTCTGTTGCACAATCCAATTCAGGGTTTGCCTCTTGACTCATCAATATCCAGAGTCAGAGCTCTCGTCCGATGTTCCTTGCATTGCCTCCAAACTATGACATTTGACATTTGCATCTGTGAAACAAGCCAGATTTTGCCATCAGAATTAATGACAGAAATGTTTTAGTCTCCCACAGTCACTCTGTCCGTCTCTCTCCCAGCATGCTGGGGAAGTTGCCCTCCTCTGTATGAAATTCAGGCTCGCTGATCGCATGGGGCTCCACACCTCAGAACTGAGCAAGTCCTATCCTCAAAACCAGGTTGCTCCGAGGAAGTCCCTGCCTTCTACTCGTCCTTTTGTTTACTGAGTCATTAAATGTCTCTTGAGTGCTGGCTCTGGCCAGGCATACAGGACATACAATCATGAGCGAGACAGGCACGGTCATCGCCCTCCCAAAGCCCTCAGCCTTATTGGATGTCAGAGTCTAGTTGTCAGAAGAGAGAAACGGTCTCAAGTTCTTCTTCGAACTGACAATCAGTTGCTGTGTGGCCTTTGACTAAAAACTCCATTCTGCCACTCTGAGCTTTGTTTGCTCAGAAGCTGGATTTTCTGGCCCACTGAGAATCATAGAATTTTAGAGCTGGAAAGTTCCTAAAGGAACAACGCCCCCATTTCACATGAGGAAACAGGGCCCAAGAGGGGACACCTTGCCTACTGACACGTGACCAGCCAGAATCATGTCTTCCAGCAACCCCCAACCCCCACCGCCCCCCACAGTGAAGCTGAATGTGGCCTATTCTTGGTGAAGGACTGAGAGGCTTTTGAAGGAAGCACCTTACATCCTGGACTTTTCAGAGAAACGGAAGTGCAAAATATTCAAGCTGCCGCTAACGCCCAAGAACCAAAGCCGTATCTGTATCTTCCAGGAGGGTTTTCGACAAGCCGCGGGCCTGCGAATGAGAACAGCAGGCGCCCCAGTTACAGGAACATTCCCCTCAAACCACCTAATAAATCCCCTTTTTCCTTTTGAAGTTTAAGTACTCCCTCGTTTAGTGCTCTTTTGATATCCAGGACCCCCTTTGGAAACAGTGGCCATGTTCCCAGGGCCTGGGCACTTAGCTTGTTTGGTTGGTTGGTCGTTTGGGTGGATGGGTGGGAGATTTTTTCCCCTCCCTCTAGCCTCTTAAAAATCCAGCCAGCATGCTAGGAGCTCTTGGTCTAGCTTCCCCAAATCCCAGCAGTTTCCCTAGAAGTCTGTCCCATTAAACATGAAATCCACAGAACACACACAAAGCTACTTTTTCTCTCCCCTAATAAATCAAGCAAATTACCTCCTTTGTTTTTAAGACCATTTCAAGTTCACTTTTAACATTCTTAGTTAAGATATTATTTATGTTGTGATTTAATCGAGATATAATCCACTTTTCAGCACACAATCATATCACAATAGCCCTGAATTTTTCACTCCTATTACTAAAGTTGAGGAGAAAGGTAGTTTTCCTTAGACATGACAGTGATCATTTCCAGATTGTGTATGTCTCTCTGGCATTTTAACCCACCTGAGTTTATAAGGGCCACCAAAATAAATCACAGTTTGGTCTGTAAAGGATTGAACTGTGTTCATATATGCCTAGAGAGATCTATGTTTATCTCCACTTTCTAGAAACGTAAGAGTCTTCGGCAAGTATGTTTATACACAGCGGAAACCATGTGAATCTCCTGGTAAATGTTTGCCTTCACACTACTAAAGTATATTGTACACCAGATGGTTTGGTCAAAACAAAATTATGCGTACGCACGCGCACACCCACCCCCCCCAACACACACACACATGTTTGAGCACTATGCCTCCCAATTTTTTTGAAATTTTTTTCTCCTTTCATGCATGAGAAAGAATGTAGAAATACTTGGAATAATGACCAATATGTTCTGTGTTTACTGCTGCTTTCCCTCACTGGAGATTAACTCATAAAACTTTACTCCAAATTAAACAAACTCAGGCTCTCCTTACAGCCAGTCAAAAGCTACCACTTACACCGAAGGAAATTTTGACTTCCATCTCTGGGAAGTTAAATGACCGCCCCTATGGAAAGATAACAGGATCTCTTTTACTCCCTATGTTCTGCTAATCCTCAGAGGTGCCAAAATGCTCGTCTGGACTCTGGCACCCATGGTACTTCATCTGGAATTAGAATGGAAGCTACAAGAATCACAGATAGACTCTATTTTAAAACATTAACATCTCTCCTGCTGTTTTAAAAAATTATCGGATTGCCCCAATAACACTTATTATTTAGAGACTTCAGAGAGTCAAAAATTTTCCCAGCAGGTGGGCAAGTAGCATAGAAATTCCAAAGAAAATCATGTCTAGAACAGATTTAAGAACTCTCACCATCCCGTCTTTTCGGCCGTGACTTCTCTGGGGATAATTAGGTGTTGTCTTTGAAGAACCCAAATGAGAGACTGTGTCTACAACCATCTAGTTCTGTGCCTAGAGCACGGTAAATTCTCAATGGATACGAATTCCATCGGAATCCCAGACTTGAAACTGTGATCCAATGACGCATGTCAAAGACCTTGAGAAAGGAAACAAAAATCTCAAGATCATGTCATTCTAGCCCCGACCTCAGCAGTCTATTTGTCTTCCTCTCCACAGCGCTTGGGTTTCATGGCCTCCAGCCCCTCCGGACAACAACATTTTTACCTGGAAGAAGCTTAGAGAGGGTTTTAATTTTAGAGGGGCATTTATAAAGATCATTTGATGCAAGCCCCCTGCTTCCTACTCCTCGAGGTCTGCTTACTTTCAAATATGCCCGCCCGGAGCCATGGGTGTGTTTTTGTGTGGTCCAGTTCCCGTTTTATGGATGGTTCCTGTACTCTGGGATCCCTGGAATACTTCAATTACGAAAATTACCATGTGCTGGGTCCTTTCGGGTTGACAGGACTGCTTTCCTTTCTCTCTAAGCTGGGCTGTGTTTGTTTACATAGGAAATGTACTCTTTCTGAACATTCAGCCTGTTTCAACATCCACTTAGATAGCGCCATTAAAAATCGGAGGTTAAGAAAATTAAGAAGGGAGGCAAGAGAAGGACAAAGAAAATATATCCTTAGATGCTAACTGAGAATTTGGTTCGGAGCAAAATTAGAAAATCAGAGGGTGTTTTCTTTTCACGGATGAGACAATGCTCTGCTTGTTCTCGGAGGCAATGAGGACTACCCCACTTCGGATCACTGGTGACTTTGTGCAAAGTGATTTTCCTGTTTAAGCCCTGTGCTTTCTTATATGTTATCTTTTCAAAGGCAAATTAGATAAACCTGTGTCCCCAGACTATAGCCTATTTGTTTGAATAGGAAATGCTAATATTTTCCTACATGTTTTGCTGGGTGTCAGTGGTAACTCAGGCTGGTAGTTAAGACAGGACCCTTTCAGCTCTGGGAATTTCATTGGCTGTCTTCCAGGAGCCAGAAGGTTCACGGTGATTTTGAATAATGATCTCCACAGCTCTATGAATTATCTGTATTTTTTAACAAGAGGGAAAGAAAGTTAGATTTACCTTTTCTATATGTAGTTAATGTATCTTTAAATGTCATTTCATGAGGGTTTCTCTTCTTAATTTCTCTTTTTACCTCCACTCCCCTGTGACTTTTGCTTTCCACCCAGCCCACTGCCAAACCAACCTTCCAAACTCCCCTCAACCTCTACTTAAAGACTCATGCTTGAGTAATTGTTACCCCAAGGATCCCTGCCCGGCTCATCTGTTTCTACACTCTCATTGGTCTAAGGCAATGCCCGTCACGGCATAGCCCTGCCCCTTCCCATAAGTCCCTGATTGTGTTCAGCCCCCTGTAACTGACAAGGAAGGAAGCAGGAATGGTAGCAGAAACACATTCTCTAGACAACAGATTCTCCATGCAGACAGGTTTGTGCTAGGACACAACAACCGTGTCCCCCATAGCACTGCCCATCCAACACTTTTCTCTATAGTCCTCAGACTACAGATCTTTCACCTCCTTGGTTAAGTTCATTCCTAGACATTTGATTATTTGGGGTGAAATTATAAATGGAATTATTTTCTTAATTTCCCTTTCTGCTACTTCGTTATTAGTGTATAGAAATGCAACTGCTTTCTATATATTAATTTTGTATCCTGCAACTTTACTGAATTTATTTATCAGTTCTAGCAGTTTTTTTCTGGAGTCTTCAGGGTTTTCTGTATAGAGTATCATGTCCTTTGCAACTAGTAAAAGTGTCACATCCAACATTTTTAAGAGTGAAGCTTCTCATTGGCATCCCAAACTCCATTTTTCAATACCTTCTTTTCGAGAAGTGCCACCTTGTTTCCCCTTATGAAAACCCACTCCTAGAAAATCTAGCATAAGCCATTTATATCTTAATGTCAACTTACATTGGTGTGTTCCCTCTCTCCGGGGAACTTAGATTCTGAGCCCCATGTCTAATTTTTAAAGAATGAAGATTGGTTCCCTCTTGATCATGTGCCAGCTGTGTGGTCAGATGGCAGAGGTAAAATACTTGAGGCAATAAGACACACTCATTGTCACCAAGACAAACACACCACATAAGTGGCTTGCCGCTAGATCAGAGCAAGTAAGGCCTCTCCTAAAAACCTTACCATGTCTGTTTAAACCCAGAGCTTCAAACCTGAGAACCTTCCAGGCTAAATGGTAACACTCCTCTCCTGCCACTTTTTATTCAAAACCAATATCCTGAGCTGTATACCTGGCAGATACACAAATGAGTAGCCTTTATGCCCACTATTTTTTTTTTAAAGATTTTATTTATTTATTTGACAGAGAGAGAGATTACAAGTAGGCAGAGAGGCAGGCAGAGAAAGAGAGGGAAGCAGGCTCCTGCCGAGCAGAGAGCCTGATGCGGGGCTCGATCCCAGGACCCTGAGACCATGACCTGAGCCGAAGGCAGAGGCTTTAACCCACTGAGCCACTCAGGTGCCCCCTTTATGCCCACTATTAACTAAAGTGCAAAACAGCAACGAGCAGAGGTGGGCTATCTGTGCCACTCTGGGGCCCTAAGCCTCAGTGCCCTTCTAAGACCGGAAAGAGCACCTAGCAATTTTGTATTTGTGATTCTATATTCTTTTTAAAGAGGGTCCCCAGGGGCGCCTGGGTGGCTCAGTGGGTTAAGCCTCTGCCTTTGGCTCAGGTCATGATCTCAGGGTCCTGGGATTGAGCCCTGCATCGGGCTCTCTGCTCACCAGGGAGCCTGCTTCTCCCTCTCTCTGCCTGCCTCTCTGCCTACTTGTGATCTCTCTCTCTCTCTGTCAAATAAATAAAATCTAATAAATAAATTAATTAATTAATTAAAATAAAAAATAAAGAGGGTCCCCAAGTCAGATAAGCTTCAGGCCTCACAAAACCTAGACCCACCCTGTCATGGACTGAATTGTACTCCCCCAAAATTCATAGGTTGAATCCCCAGAGTGTCTACATGTGGACATAGGGCCTTTAAAGAGGTAATCAACATTAAGTGAGTCCTCGGAGTGGGGCTCTCACCCAATATGACTGATGTCCTTCTAAGAAAAGGAAGAGCCAGCAGGAATGTGCGCAGAGAAAAGGCCACATGAGGACACAGCAAGTAGGCGGCCATCTGCAAGTCTAGGAGAGAGGCCTCAGAGAAACCCAACGTGCCGACAACTTGATCTTGGACTTCTCGCCGCTAAACTGTAAGGACATAAATTTTTGTTGTGTAAGCCAGCCACAGGGTGGCATTCTGGTATGGCCACCCTAGAAGACTAATAACACCCGTGGAAGTTAGGAACCACTTTTTAGCTTTGGGCTAGCAAATTCTGTTAATGATAACATCAGTGTTAACAGAAGTGCAACAAAACAGGTAATCTTGTGCATAATCAAACCTAACATTGCTGACAGCACATGATTCAACACAACTTTTGGAAAAACAAGCTTGAAATAAGTATCAAGAGACATAAAAATGCTCATTCTCATTGACCTAGTAATTCCTCTTCTGGGAATCTATCCTAACCAAATAACTCAAAAGAATTTTAGAAAATATATACACAAAAAGTAGTATTAAAGTATTATTTACAATACTTGCCCATAAATAGAAGATCCTCCTCCCCATAAATCACAAATGGTGTGACCCTTGGATTTCTGCCAGACTTTTGCGGATTCCCAAATGTGATCATACATCTACATACAAAATTGTGGTAGTTCGCTTGCAAACAATATCTTTTTCTATTCTGGTATGCATTGCCTCTTTGCAATATGATATTGCTTCTCTGTCCATCAGAGGTAAAGTCTATTAATGGACTTTGATTTGGGCTTGGCCATACGGCTTGCTTTCTCCTAGAACATTAGCAAATATGATGCAAGCACATTGAAAAAGGACTAAGAAATGCTTGCATGTAGATTTTGCTTTCTCTTTCTGCACTTAAAACCATGGGACCACCAGAAGTTCAATCTAGAGAGGTCATGTGCTGAAAAGGCCAAGGCACTGTGGCCAACACCCTGCCAACCCCAGATACGTGACTGAGTGCCTCCTAGGCCACCCAGCCCTAGCCAGTCATCCCAGGCCAGAATTCTCCCAGCCTTTTCAGCCAACCTTAGCATCATGAGCTAAATAATAACATGTTTGTTGTTTTAAGCATTTAAGTTCTTAGTGGTTTGTTATGCAGCAAAAACTAATACAATAATTTCCCATAAAATGCATATGGGACAAATAGAAAAACTATGTTAACACCCTGATATTGGGCAATTAGTTCATGGACGGGCTGGCTAGCTCCTGGACTCTGATCTTAATGATTCAAATTCCCCCAAATGCTTTGATAAAATTACTAATTATTACATGCCGTAGGCCTTTGGAATTGCTTGAGAATGGCTGAAATCTTGAATGATGAATTTGCAAATGCCCATGGTCTAGTTTACTCTAAAATTGGAAGTGATATAAATGCTCTGAGTTACTTGCTTTCCCTCAATTAAGCCATTTAAAATTATGGCTACGAAGACAATATAGAAACATGGGAAATGTTTTCATGCAATATTAAGTGAAAAGAATAAGATACAAATTTGTCCTTAAATTATGATGATAAATGTATAAAGAAAAAAAGATAAATAGTTATGCTGAGGGAAAAGACTATAAAGAATTATACCAAAATGCATTAGAGGCTGCTTAAGGGTATTGCCTTAGGAGAAATTTTTTTTCTTTTCTATGCTTTAAGATAATTCTATTACCTTCATAATTTAAAAAAATTAATATACAATCATTTTTAAAAATTGAAATCTGGTTAGGGGTAGAACTCATCTGTTTGCTTTATAATTTTTAACCTTGCTAGCCTACAAACTCTCTGGGCCGGTTTAAAATTGTAATATCCTAGAAGACGAAAATGCCTGTACTGGAGTTTTGCATAAATCTGTTTAAACTCAATTTAAACTACCTTTGGAGACCAGCGTGAGCCTAACCTCACTAAATTATAAATTGTTGAAACCTCCTGGCTGAGGCCCAGTTTGATTCAGATCTAAGCTGAGTGCAGAGGCAAAAATCATGTTGCCACCTTCTGAGGCCATAGCCGCTCTGAAAAATGGCTCCCAACTCAGTTATCTAGCTTGGAATGAGTAGAACTTAGTTATTCTCCAAAGAAAAGCCTAAAGCTTCTGCTAACTAGTATGTATTTATACCCACCGCCAGGAAAGCCTTGTAAAAGAAAAGATAATAAAATCAGACGGTCTAAGTGTATTTCTGTGCCCTCTCCCCATCGGACAATCTCTTTACCAAGCTCCTTTGAATTGGGGCCTCTGCAAGTTCCCGTTTTTTGAGCCAGTCTTCCCTCATCTCACATCCAATCATCCCACAACACATCCAAATGAATGAAAACGTGAACTTCATCTCCAAGAAATGTTCTTGGGAAACTGAAACAGAAAAGACTCTGGTCAGTTTGTACTCCAACCTCCCCCCAGACGATCACTGTGGATTTCCCACATCACTCACTCAGTCAGCTAAACATAAATTCTTACTAGAACCATGTCAGTCCCCATTAATAAACACAGTTCCAACATACAAATTCAATCACATTATGAAATCTCATGTGTCAAATGGCAAAACTGTAACACAGAAAGTTTATGTAATTAGAATATTAAACAACTGCCACTCAAATGCAATACTTTGAATCCCACAACAGCAAATGGTCCCATTAATATGGAAAGGAGCAAGATTCGGTCAGCTTTATTGCTTTGTCCATCAGCCACCCATGGAGTGGTTCTAAGAGCTGGACTTGATTCCAGGAAAAGGTCTGCCCTGAGGAAAAAAAGGGAAGAGAGCCGAGCTTATAAAACTTCAAGCCAGAACTTTAACCATTTGCCTGCTGCCAGTTGCCCTTTTCTATTTGTTAGACGCCGTATCTCCACCCGACTGAGTGTCAGGACTTCAAGGCTACAGAGGTGGACCAGAACCTTCCAGAATGGGCTTCACTTGCACACTCTTGTGCATACCAACATTATTCCCAGTAGCCAAAAGACAGAGACAATTCGAATGTCTGTCAACGGATGGATAGATAAGCGAAATGTGGTATATACATACAATGGAATATTATTTGGATGTAAAAATGGAGGGAATTCTGATGGATGTAACAACGTGGATGAACCTTGAAGACATTATACTGAATGAAACAGACACAATAGGACAAATAGCATATGGCTCCACTCCCAGGACAGGCCTAGGATAGGCAGATTCACAGACACGGAAGGTAGAACAGAGGTTGCCGGGGGCTGCGGGGAGGGGAGATGGGGATTTTTTGTTTAACGGGTAGATTTGTTATTTGGGGTGATGAAAAAGTTCTGTAAATGAAGTGTGGTGAAATGAATTCTACATTTAAAATTATCAAGTGACACATTTCATGTTACATATTTTTTACCACAATGAAAACATTGGGGGAAAAAACCTTGAAAGACACATACCGGAATAAAAAGAAAATGAATACCACTGACACAGTATTGTACAGCCCATCTCAACCTTCTGCAATCCTTTCTTCATCTTTTTTTTTTAAAGATTTTATTTATTTATTTGACAGAGAGACAGAGAGATCACAAGTAGGCAGAGAGGCAGGCAGAGAGAGAGGGGGAAGCAGGCTCCCCACCAAGCAGAGAGCCCGATGCAGGGCTCGATCCCAGGACCCCGAGATCATGACCTGAGCCGAAGGCAGAGGCTTTAACCCACTGAGCCACCCAGGCGCCCCTCCTTTCTTCATCTTTGCGAGCTTTATTGGCAGAATTTCTTCCAGGCCTCATGCGGTATCTCTTACGTGGCAAGTGAGAAGACTAAAGAAGAGTAAATTGCCCAAGGTAACCATCCAGTTGGGTACATGAGTGAGGACGCCCTCATTCCCATCCTCTTAGCCCAATGACCTGTATCTCATCACTCCAAGGTTATGAGACACCTACCTTATGCTATAAAAACAGAATATGTATTCCTAATTTAAGTTTTATGCCTCTGCTTTCCATAGAGCCAAAGCCCACAGAGTGAAGATACCCTGCCATGAGCACATCAGCTGCTCAGTGGGCAATTTTTCATCACTCAGAGCTATTTATTATTCATATATCAGATACCAGGCTAACTACCGCTAGTGAGTGAGATGAATCAGAGAAAGACACCACTCATACAGAAAAAGACCTAAAACAATCAGATGGGGCAACTCTTAATTTTCTTATTTGAAGAAGCACAAATGATTCCTTAATAATGGATTATTTGGGGGGGCAGAAAAAAACATGGTTGGGGGAGGGGATGGTTCTTAACAAGATCATTGATATCCACAAGGATCAGAAAGCTTGAGAACTTAAAAGATTATGTTCCAAATCTGCTTTTTGTAGGACTTCAGGGCTAGAGAAGTGTTAGCTAATAAAGGGGCACTGGACTTGCTGACATGGGAAGGTTTTAAATCCGGCTCTCACTCACTGAAACATGAGTTTCAGAACTCTACATACCCCACTTACCCAGACTTTCCAAAAATGTCTTTTGGAAGGTTCGTTCTAACACCTCAAGATGGAGCCGAGCAGCATTTCCCGAAGTGTTCTCTGGGGAATTCGAGATGTATCTCAAGGAAAGGGCCCTGTGGTCAATTAACTTGGGTAAATCTGTTTAATAAAATCTCCCACTTGAAGATTCACTATGCGCGTGAGCATTTTAACATCCCTCTTCCCTGTAAGAGTATAATCCACTCCTCACTTTTGCTATGTTTGCCTGTCGGAGGCGGTCCCGTCCTGTCCTGACCTCACTGGGAGGCTTGGCCATGCGTCTTGCCATTGTCAGTGAATACGCTCGAATGTTACATACGCCACATCTAAGCAGAAGCTTCAGATGTGCTTGTATAATTTGGGTCAACCTCTTTGTTCCTGCCCTCTGCTATGAGAACGGTGTGGCTCAAATAGGGACTGGTCCTTCAGTCTAGCTCCTGGAATGAAAAGAAATGCACAACTCACCAGTGCCAAGCCAAGCCAGAAACAGCAAGTCCAACTATTAAACACCAGTCGGGGGCTTGGTAGTCCAGGGGATCTGTTACTGGGAAGGGACCTGAAAGTGACCAGGACAGCAGTGGCAGCCTCGAAGAACCACTGTCTGGGGGAAGAATCAGAAAAACAGACAAGAAGCAGTGTTGCCTGGATATGCAGCAATGAAGGCCAAAAAGGAAGCCAGAAACGAAAGATAAGAAACCTGCAGAAACAAACAAAAAGTAAGACTTTGTGGCCACTCCCACCTCCATCATTATCAACATTTTCCGTTACAGATACTGAACTGAGGGCGCCTGGGTGGCTCAGTTGGTTGAGCGTCTGCCTTCAGCTCAGGTCATGATCTTGGGGTCCTGGGATCGAGCCACACGTCGGGCTCCCTGCTCAGCAGGGAGCCTGCTTCTCCCTCTGCCCCTCCCCGATCCTGCTCTCTCTCACTATCTCTGTCTCTCTCTCTCAAATAAAGATACTGAACTTTATTACAGTGACAGAAAATGGTGCTTTCAAGTTAGAAAAACTCACCTACCAAATGCCTAGGAATAGAAAAAATCTAACCAATTGCATAGAACACTGTCAGAAGAAAATAAAATTGTAAAAGATATTTCAGCTAATAAAAACTATCCCCCAAGATCCAACCACGAAGCAGAAGATGTCTCTAACACAATATGACAAATTGAGTTATTTTCAAATAAACATGTAATTAAGTATATCCAAAAACTAAGAATAAAAATGGACAAGAAACAAGAAGACACATCGTGAGACTTCATTTTACCAAAGAAAGAAATAAAAAGAAAAGACAAAAGTATTTCAGAAACTACAAGATGCCCAAGGGAGAACAAATTCAAATGGAAATTAAATATGTTATAGAATTAATCAAATGAATAGATAGGATGTACTGTTGAGAGTCAAGGTTCTACGTGTAAAGAAAATTACAAAAATGGAATAGGAAAAGCAAAGAAGAACCTATGGGTTTGGGTTGCATTTGGAAGTATCAATATCAACTCATGCTATCATTAATAATTTTTAAAACATTTTTAAATTCTATAAGCAATTACACCCCAGTTAACTGCCAGCATAGCACCTGGTCTCCATTTCTAAATATCATCCCCAACTGAAAGGAACAAAGGCTTCTTGCAGAAGTAGCTGATGCCAGGGCTGGGGCAAGGAAGGTAAAAATGAATCTGGAATTTTGTGTTATACAGAAAGGAAGGAAGTACTCACAAAAAAAGGATAGAGATGTGTCAAAAGAACAAAGGAACCAACTTGAAAGGGCTCCCATTGGCCAGATCTGGGCCAATCAGAACATCCAAACAAATGGATTATAATCCATTTACTAAAATAAGAATGCATGGGTAATGGATAAAAAAAGAGAGAGAAGGAGACGGGAAGTAGAATGCAGACAAATCAATGTGAAAGGGGCAGAGAGCACACTGGCCGAAAGCCTCCATTCCCATCTTTGCCCAGGCAACCTTGCCCAGGTCCCCATCCTCATACCTATAAACAGTGGCCCTGGGAGGGGGGAGTGCCTGGGTGGCCCAGTCGTTAAGCGTCTGCCTTCGGCTCAGGTCATGATCCTGGGGTCCTGGGATCGAGCCCCGCATCGGGCTCCCTGCTCAGCGGGAAGCCTGCTTCTCCCTCTCCCACTCCCCCCACGTGTGTTTCCTCTCTCGCTGTCTCTCTCTGTCAAATAAATAAATAAAATCTTTAAAAAAAAACAAAACAGTGGCCCTGGGGAAGAGGAAGAAGGAATGTCTAAAGACATACTTCTCAAGAGAAGTCGTTACAGTCAGAGGAGCCCAGAAGAACAGATGACTGTAAGAAAGGAGGGGAGAGAAGTGAAGTAATCAGAGGAACGGAAGAAGAGACGATGCAGAGACCCAGCAACAGGAACACTGAGTCCCAGATCTGCTATCAGCAGAGTAGAGAGCTGATAACAAAGCAACAAAAAACCACTTTGCCATTCAGAGGCCCTGGAAGCCACAGCACAAGAATGAGAATGATGAAGCAGAAGATCCCTAACCTCCTCTCTGGAATCATCACACACACCAATCGTGGGTCATGGAGCTCTCTTCTACTGCCCCCGATGCATCCTCAGAATCCTTCTCAACACATCAGCCCGCTGGCTTTCATTCAGGGCAAAGGACATCTTCTCTACGTGTGTGAGAGTTGACAAAGCTGAGGGTGGAAAGTGGAAGAAAACAGGAAGGGGAGCCCCCAGGGCTGGGTCTCAGTTTGGCACCATGTTGGCAACAGACCTAAATCGGGGACTTTCATACCAAGAGTATATAGTACATTTTAGAGAGCTTTCGACCCAAACAACTACTAAACTTTTAATAATCATAGCAATCTGGTGCCTTAGAGGTTAAGTCCTTCTCAACTGTAAAGAAGAATTCTTTCTCGAAGCAGTCCAGAAATTTTAATTTAACTATGGAATGCTAGAACAAGCATGCCTAACTTTTGCTAAATTTACGTGTGACCCCGGAAATCTTTACGGTCATCCAAACCAAATGCAAATCAAAGGCTTATGTTGAGCTTTTATACCTCCATTTCGGAAATTGCTCATTTAGACCTTGAGGGCTCCAAGGCCTTCTGATTCTCCCAGTTTTGCCACGTTCCTGAAATCACGGGAGGCTAGACTGTTAGCTACAGGCACTAGTGTCTTAAGGAAATAGAACCAGAATAATGCCCAAGAGTTTGAAAGCTTCATAATAATGCTAGACAGTGGCCTCATTGTCTCAGGTCCAGCTCTCTAGTCTTCGAAGCATAATTAATTGCAAAGCTTCTCTAAGATTCAGAATCTCCTACTGAAAGCTCAGCTTGGTGATTTCTTTCTTTCTTTCTCTCCTTCTCTTTTTTAAGATTTTACTTATTTATTTGAGAGAGGGAGGGCACAGGGGGAGAGGAAGAGGGAGAAGCAGACTCTCCGCTGAGCAGAGAGCCCGATGCGGGACTCAATCCCAGGACCCTGGGATCATGACCTGAGCTGAAGGCAGACGCTTAACAGACTGAGCCACCCAGGCACCCAGTTGGGTGATTTCATATGAAAACTGCCATCCGGCCATATACATTAGAGCAAACTCTCTCTGTAAAAGGCTAGATAGGAAAGATTTTTTAGCTTTGCTGGTCATACGGTCTGTGTCGGCCACTCAGCTCTGCTTTTGCAAAAGCCAAAGAACCATAAACATTATGTAAACAAATGGTTGTGGCTGTGCTCCAGTAAGACTTTATTTACAACAGGCTGGATTTGGCCCAAGTTCACAGTTTGCTGAGCCCTCACGACAGTTTGCTGAGCATGAGTCCGGATGAATTGCAAAGCAGTTTTTCAGACGCAGGCTGCCAACTTCCACCCCCGCCCCTGGGGTGAGACCTTTCCTTCTGGAGTTTCCTAACACACCCAAGTGCTATTGAATACACACTGCCTCCTGATTTCTCATTTCTAAGAGGTTATGGGGCTACTTAAGAGTTAGCTTACCAGCAACCTCTCAGTTCAAGCAGAACCTGGAGGCTCCAGTGGAAAGGCTGCTAATACACAATTAAATGTCATCACTGGAGAAGCATCATTGCACCCTGAACTTGAGTTTGCAGCAAAAGTCTATATTTGCCTTTTCATTCTTCACCCTGCATTATGATGGCTTTGGGCCTTTAGCAAGGGCCATATTTAAATTGTCAAGAGATGTCAACAAGTTGTGAGGGACAGCCTCACACTGGCAGCAATTACGAGAGGGCAATGATCAATGGGGGTCTTTTGTTAGCATTGCGAGATCACCATTGACTCAGGAAGTAAGCGTCCCGGTGGTTTAGGCGAAAGCTGAAATGGACAAGCCGTTTTACCCCGGCTGCTCACAAGCCACAAACCTACACTTACTCCATTAATTATTCCTGCCCGAAAGACAGGGGCTGTTACTGTCCAGCGTCTGCAGTCTCCTGAGAAGAGGGGGCGGCCAGACTCACAGAGGCTCTATTTACAGCTCCAGGAAATGCATCCTTCTTGCTTTCCGGGAAGGGGTGATTGCCTTATTCCACTGTGATTTCTTCTGTAAACAGATAAAGGCCCTGTGATCGCCATTTGGAAATTCAGGACTTTGAAACTTTGGTCCTGTTTTCAACTCGAGATTATATTTCTCTGGCACGATGACCTGACGAATTATTCCAGTGTGGAAGAGATGCTCTCTATGATCCATAATACCCGTGTCGTCGACTTGCTCTTTGTCTTTGATTTTTCATTTTTATACTTTCTTGCTTTAAGGTCACATGCCTTGTACAAAAGAACCTAAAAGTCAGGGGCTGAAAGAAAGGCACATTCGGGTCATCACTAACCCTAATGTCCATAAAGAAAATAAGTACTGAGAATTCTTTAAAGGAACATAAAGTCAAAATCCCATTCCCACTTTAGGTCACCTTTTCTGGATCTGCCCACAGCATTCACCTAGTTAAATGCCACCTCCTCCGAGAAGCCTTCCCCCACCTACAAGCCAGAAACAATCTCTCTTGCTTTTGACCTTCCGTAGTAATCCTTCGGCACCTTTGCAACACACCACATTACTGCTTCCATATGCACAGGCCTCATCCTCGCAACCTCATCTACACCCTGGAAAGCAGGACCCAGGTCCCATCTCCACTGCACCCAGAGCTCCGCTTTCAGTGAAGTTGGGGCTGGACAAGTGTGTCGTGAATGAACAAAGCAACTCTGGCTTCTAGACTCTGGGACTCGGGGAACCAGCAGAAGCTCAGATATTTGGCATTTTAAGTCACGATGTTATTGCACGGGTAATAATTCTGATCCAATTAAGATCAGAAGAGCACAAAAGACTTCTCTTCCTTGAGAATAACAAAAATTTAGACAAAATCAACATCAGACCTTTCTACAGGGCTGAGGAAGAGCTGCGGAAACGAGGAAGGCTTAGTGAAGCGAATTCCAGAAAGGAACAGTGTTATTGCAAATAGGAAAAGAGAAGGCCATTTGCCAAGTGATCCCAAATTAGCATCTTGCTTGTACACAATGGGATGTCACATCAGAACAACAGCAGGCCCTCGAGTCAACTGGAAGACACGAAGAAGACAACGTGAGTGGGCTAAACTGAGATCCCTCTGGTCTCTTCCTTGGGAAGGCCACCAGAGACCTCTCCGCACACTGGGTCAGTTTCTCACCCCCTGGAACATCCTTCTCAGAGAATTCCCGCCAAATTCCATAGGATGGGAAGCTGGCGTGCTGCCTCGAGATGAGAACAGATAATGATGAACGAGGCCAGTTTTTAGGGAGGCTTTCATTGAGGAAGTTTGCTTCTGAGCACTGACACTTTCTCCCCGATCACTGAGCAGCGCTATTCCACTGGGCCCCAAGAAATGGAAAGAACATCCAGCCAGAGGAATGTTTCCCATTTAGAAATTGGCTTTGTGGAGAGGTAATTATGTCCTAAGGTAAATTTTAAATATAAGAAAGGACAGCCATTTCCATACGTGAAATTACGCCATTTAACTTTATAACCATATCTTTCCTCAAGCAGTTAAGTTAATTTTTAGATGAAGGGCTTGACTGTCTCTTTTTACTACATGTAATTTGGTATTCTGTAACTTTCACAGCTATTTGGTCTTCATTTCTGTGTGAAAAATCACAGAGATTATCAGGAGTGTAGTTTCAACCATTCAGCCATGGCTAAGGGGCTGCAGATTTATGAGAGGAGAGAGACACTTTCTCCCCCACAGAGTTTGTGGTAACTGGATTCCTGGGGCCACTGCATTGGAGGAAGTCCCCTTTGTGATGTTTTACTTGGCACACGGGTTTGGCATGACTTGAACTAAAAGTAACTATTTCTGACTCTGTACATACATAAAAATATGCCCTCCTCTGGCTCAGTTTGCAAACCTGTAAAGTGGAAATAGCTACATTTACTTATGTCACAAGAAAAGCTGCAGTGTAGGGTTGGCACTTTTATTTTGTAATTTTGAAATTAAATGCTAAAAAGTTATCATTGTTATAATAATAGCCGAGACCCTGAAAGAACGCAAGGGAAAACGGGATTTGTGGATGTGCAGAAGAGAGGACTGTGCCCGGTGGACTTGATTCAGGGAAAAAAAAAAAAAAAAAAAGGCGGGAAGAGTAAAGAAAAAAAAATTTTTTTTTTTAATTAATAGAAGGTGGAAGAAAAACAGGAGTGACATAAAAACCTTGCCGAGTCCTCCTGCTTCCCAGGGACCGTAGGAATTTCCCCCAGATGGGTCAGCCTCACAAATCACATGTCTTCCTCTCCCGTTTCTGACAAACAGACTTAGACTCGGCGAGAGATTTATTCTCCAGGAGCCATATCAGAGACAGTAGTTCTTACCCTGTTTGGCCCAAAGCTCCCTCTGAAAATCTGATAAAAAAATCTATGGCTTTTTATATCCATTTAAAATTCACATAGGCACATCATAACAACAACAATAGTTATAATAGCAGCATCGAATATTTAGAGAACACTTTGAAGTCAGGCATTATGTTAAGTGCTTCGCGTGTATTTTCTTATTAACCTTCACACTAACCGGATGAGGCCGGGATTATTTTCCTCCATCTCATAGATGCCTAAAAGAACTTGGAGAGGCTGCAAAACTTAGCCCCGCATGCAAACATTGACTCACGATTGCAGGGATTCCCAGACCTTCCTGAGCCCCGCCCCCCCATGGGCCAGTAGGCATCCACCCCGGGTTAGGAACCTGCCTTCACAGATAGAACAGGTGCACACAAGGGCTCTTCAGCATGGACGTCCTAAATTCAAAGCTCACCCTAAAACATCCAGAAACAACACAGACGTGTGTGTACCTACAAGCATACGTATATGGGTCTGTCTATGTATATACGGGTAGATCCCCGTGTCTAGGAATCAGCCATTTTTATTTATTTATTTATTTTTTAAAGATTTTATTTATTTATTTATTTGTTAAAGAGAGAGAGAGCACAAGCAGGCAGAGAGGCAGGCAGAGGCAGAGGGAGCAGCAGGTTCCCTGCCGAGCAAGGAGACCGATGTGGGACTCGATCCCAGAACCCTGGGATCATGACCTGAGCCGAAGGCAGCCGCCCAACCAACTGAGCCACCCAGGCGCCCCTCAGCCATTTTTATTTTTGATGCAGTTTTTGGAAGTTGATGAAGACTAATGAACGGTTTCATCACTACCCAGCTGTATTACCTGATAAGATGCTGCTCTCCGGTGTTTACAACCCCTGACAAACACACACACATACACACACACACACTCCTCAAACAAAAACTGCATTCCAGCAGCCTCGAGCTTCTGCACTGACCCTGGGGGTTGTCGGATAAAGCGCTACCAAAGAACAGACAGATTCACAGTTCCTCAGCCGACATTGATAATGAATAAAATATTACCCTGGGCCTTGAAACCCCTCTCAGACCCATTACTGATGGCCCTCCCTGTCACCGGGCTGCTCTTCGAGCCGGTGTTTAATCACAGGCGTGCAATGACATCAGAGGTCTGGTGCTGGGTTTTCGAGCGGGTTCTGGGGAGAGGGGTGGTTGATGTGAATGAGGAATCCCAGGAGCGGATGTCCCGAGAGCCTGAGTCTAGGTGAGCAGGGACCTCCCGAGAGACTCCCCCACCAGCCCTCGACCGCTCAGCCACACAGGCTTGCTGCAGACCCCTTCAGCATCTCATCCATCCTGCAAAGGGAAGTTCAACCTGGAGAAGCCAGCGTTATCCCCCAGGCTTCTGGGGCATCTGCTCGATGGCAAAGCAGCTTTCGGGTGCTGCCCCTTGGGGTGCAGGAGCCTCGGAAGTCCAGGTGATAAGCCTCTCTGATTATCAGACGTTGTCAGATGGTACCCAGTCCCTCGACTGTGGGCATCAGTGACGAGCTGCCTGCAGCCCTAAAATGATGAGTTTTCCAGCTAACACAGAGCCAAGCTCTGTGTCCTACAGGCGTGTTGACCCCCTACCAAATTTAGTGGCCTGACACCAAGAGAAAGAATCAAAGGTAAAGAAAACTCAATTAGAAAATACCAAAGACACACAGCATCACAGAGTTTCTTTAAACTACAGTGAACGAGGGGCACCCGGGTGGCTCAGTTGTTAAGCGTCTGCCTTCGGCTCAGGTCATGATCCCGGGGTCCTGGGATCGAGCCCCACATCGAGCTCCCTGCTCAGCGGGAAGCCTGCTTCTCCCTCTCCCACTCCCCACTGCTTGTGTTCCCTCTCTCTCGCTGTCTCTCTCTCTCTCTGTGTCAAATAAATAAATTTTTAAAATCTTAAAAAAAAAAAAAAAAACTACAGTGAATGAAAGGTGTTTTGGGGTCCGCCATTCCAGCCAGCATGAAACACAGAATAGCTGCAGAAAGCCGAGATCCTTTTCCAAAACACCAACCTGGAGTTATTTACCACTCTCCGACGTCCCAAACAAATCAGTTGTTGATTTGTTTATTTGTCACAGACCCAGACACACACACACACACACACACACACACACACACACACACACACACACGGCTGCTGGAAGCAATCAGATGGTCGTGGGGGCGAAGAGAGAATTCAAAACTAAATCGATCTAAAGAGCACAACGCACTACAGAAAGGCTTAGGACCCAGGCACACCTTCCAAGTGATGTTATTCTATGCGATTCATACCACTTTCCTTATTTATGTAAAACAATTTGTGTTTTCTTTTCCAGAAAGAATGCTGCCAATCGCCAGAGGCAGACATGTTTATCAAGCTGTGCATCTTGACGTCTGACATAAAATCTGTGGCCTTTGGTACAGCTGAAAAACACTCTGTCAACACCACGGAGAGTGCAAGCCTGTGGCGCTGGCCTCGACCCAAGGCGTGCAGGGGAATGGACAAAAACTTGACACGGGGCCAAAAATTACAAGATGAGGGAAAGTCAAACTTGAGGCGAACAAACCTTTTCCATCGAGTCTGTTTAATATCTGGTGTAAGCATCCAAACCACAAATCGGTCAGTCCTTAGGTGAAAAGACGAGCTTTTTTCTCCCCTTTGCAAAGCTATTTCGCTTAAGCTCCTATGAATACATCAATTATATTAGCTGCGAAAGTGCCTGTCAGTGCAATGTTAAAAGGTCCACTATTTTACGGACTGCCCACTTTAGAAACAAAATACCCTTCAGACTCCCTGCCCTGAATTGCTTGGGCCAACGAGAGCTCCAGACGGGGAAGGAAAGTAGCAACACGGCTGGATTCGGAGAGAGAAGAGCCACCAGTTTGAAGTAAACTTGTATGAAATTTGCCTGTTTACTAAAACCCCCCAGCATTCACGTGCTTGCAGATTCTTTGACATGTCAGGAGAAATGCGCTTTTGTGGCAGAAGGTGTGAGGCCAAAGAGAAGGGTGTCGAGGAGAGTGTCAAGGGTGTCAAGGAACCCCCACCCACTCCAGCCCAACTGCTTGGAAGTTTGGGAAGCCGTCACTGGCAAGAGAATAGACCTTCTACAGGAACACTCTATCCTGGGGTTTTCCCTTCAGGGCAGGTCTCTGCATTCCCAGATGAGAAGTCTGTCACATCCGGACACCACAATGTATCAGGATTGTGTCAAGAGAAGCAGACTGTGGTTGGAGACAGCCCCCGGGCCTTTGCGTATACAGAGGAAAAAATACCATAATCATGGCAGTCCATAGCGGTGCCATTTTCAGTAGACTTTATTATTACCTGGTGATCATCGGTCAACTGCAGTCACCCTTGGCTAAACTTCCAGGAGTGGAGTAACCTCAAAGCTGTCATTGTCATATATCATAGGTGCTTTCCAGAGTCCCTCTATCCCAACCTCTTCCCATCATATCTGTCCCCAATCTCCACCACCCTCTGTTGCTTACCTTGGCTAACCCGCCTGAAATGGGAGAGCTTGAATCCTTCATGCTATGTGCATAGCCAACATTCCACAAGATTTATGTCACAAAAGCCTGTGGGAAGGACAAATGGTGGGAAAGAGGGCCAAAAGGGGAAGCAAAAAGAAATCCAACTACGATTCAACCGAAGATGGCCCAGTACCCGTACCTAAGGGGTCCTGTGGTATCTTAGGGGGCATGGATTCAACAAGATGGAAAGAAAATACTCTATAAGTATCTTCATAACATTCTTGTTTTCAGTTCAAAATCTCTTTGGGAAAACTGAGTTTTTACCCTTACGTCAAAATCCAAATGTGTCAAATTTGGGCGGGTGACTAGGCACAAGAAGGACGATTCTTTTCTAAGGTATTTACATCCATTCTCTAAAAAATAAGCATGGGGGGGGGGCACCTGAGTGGCACAGTCAGTTAAGCGACTGACCTGAATTCTTGAGGTCATGATCTCAGGGTCATGAGATCGAGCCCCACATCAGGCTTCATGCTCAGTGGGGAGTTTGCTTGAGATTCTCCTGCCCCTCCCCCGTGCACTCGCACTCTAAAATAAATAAATACATCTTAAAAAAAATAATAACCACAGGTGTAGAAGGCATTTGAATGGTAGTTATCGATAGCTGGCGAGATTACAGATAAGTTTTATTATTTTCCTATACTTCATATTGTCTAGATATTCTATTACAGGTAGGGATTTATTTCATAATTAAAAATAAACATTTTGAAATAGAATAAAATCGCTGAAAGGCATCACCCGCTTCTTTGAAACACCAGATGTTCCTCGATTCGTGGGTTGGGGCTTAGGACTCTCCTTTTCAAAGCTAAAAGGACACTCTCAAAAGTTTCTGAACCTATTGTCTTTGGTCTTTTCTCCGATAGTGAAAAGTTCTGTTGGCCCTAACAGAACTGTGGGAGGAAATCCGCTATTGACTCTGTATATGTATCCAGACTTTCTACAGCTAGAACTCTCTGGAACTGCCTTGTCCAATACAATAGCCACCAGCCACACGTGGCTCCTGAGCACCTGAAATGCAAACTGAGAAAAGCTCTGAGTGTCAAGTACCTGCCAGATACTGAAAACATGGGAGAAGAAAGAGAACGCAAAAAAATCTCATCACCCACTTCATATTGATTATACATTGAAAAACTACTTTGGAGATACTGAGTTAAATAAAAAATATGACAGTAATTTTATCCGGTTTTTTTTTTCAAATGTGGCCTCTAGAAAATGTAAAATTACCCATGTGGCTCACATCCTATTTTTGGGGGGCTAAAATGGACTAAAGTTCAGCAGGACTGGATTCAATTATCCATCTACCGTCTTTTAGAAAAATACAAGATCCGAAGATGCCCAGGCTGCTTGTCTGAGCTGTATCTCCAGCCCCCATAAAACAAACCTGCCTGCCCCTGTTCTCAGCTGTATCGCGCTTTCCGTGGTCAGAGAACTTCAGTTACTGGCCAGTGTGGATGCATGGAGGCTGATTGCAAGGCAACAACACTTACCAGCTGCCCCTAAAGGGAACCTACTTTCCTCTGACTCTCACAGCCCCCATGGCTCAGAATTCTCTAACTCCCCGACTCCTGCGACGGCCAGCCCCTCATTCCCACGGATTCGCTCGCGCATCTGTGGAACGCTTTGCTGGAAGGGTGCAGTCCCCAACTGGGACACCCTCAGATACCATCAGCCACCAGAAGGCCACCCCCAAAGGCCTCCCTTCCTGTAGTCCTAGGCCCTCTCTTAAAGCGCCCCTGGTGCATGCGGACTGGAAACCATAGCTCTTCAAAAGCGCAGGGAAAATATGAAAGGGAGGATTATACATGCCCGAACTGCCAAACCAAACCCTGAGAAGCGGGTCCTCCAGAGAGTGACTCAGATCCTCATGATGTTTTCCAGCGACGATGTCTGCATGGGAGGGGGAGCTGTGCATTCAGCTCTCCGGACAGACGAAGGCGACTCCAACTTTAACAGCCAGCCCACCCCACAGCAAACATGTAGTACCCAGGGTCCCTTGTTCTCCCTGCTCGGAGCTGCCTTCTCTCTCTGCAGTGGTCACTGGAATAAATGAATCAACATGAGGAGCAGAGGATATACTATCTTTGCAATAGGGCGGGCAGGGGGTGGGGGGCGGTAAGGGGATGATGGAAAGAAAAAGAAAAGAAACAAGTAACAAAGCCTGCCCAGTGCTCAGTTCCCATCACTCAGAAGCAATGAGTTCTAGTCTTTCAAGAGGGCCTCCGATGGAAAAGACAAATCTGTGTTCCCCGTGCCCTCTAGGACAGAAGGAAAGTTTAACTCTGGATTTGCCGCTTAGCATAGCCTTCTCCCTTTAGTGTCTATTGTTTAAAAGAAAGAAAGGAAAGGAAAGGAAGAAAGGAGAGAATGTCTCTAGAACGAGGGCAGGCCTCCCGAAAGGGCCAGTTCTAGCCAGCCCAGGGGCCTGGGACACACCCGGAAGCCACACATGGCAGTAAGCGTGTCAAGGCTCCTCAGGCTGAACTGAGTTAATGACTCCCGACTACTCCCTCAAAGATGACTAACACACAGCCTTCGTCTAGCAGTTTTCATACTTTGAAATAATTTTCCATAGAGTTCTCTTTCATCAGCCTCGGCGGATTCAACGTCTTCACGAAACTAAAGTCCCTTTCATGACAGGAGCTGCAAGCCAAATTTTCCTCCAGGGATGAGACTCCAAAATCCTAATTCTGTATGTGTCATACTTCTGAACTGTCTTCATTTTTCTCTCTGAAATTTTTTGGTAAGGCTTTCAAAGCCATTACAAGAAGTGAAAGTATAAATAGAAGGAGAACAATGAAGATCGTGATTTGATTTTTACATTCTTCTTATTAAGATAGAATTTAGGAAGCAAAAACTACACTTGACCACTTTAAAATACACCTCTAAAGGGGCGCCTGGTGGCTCGGTCGTTAAGCATCTGCCTTCGGCTCAGGTCATCATCCCAGGGTTCTGGGATCGAGCCCCACATCGGGCTCCCTGCTCAGCGGGAAACCTGCTTCTCCCTCTCCCACTCCCCCTGCTTGTGTTCCCTCTCTCGCTCTCTCTGTCAAATAAATAAATAAATATCTAAAATAAATAAATAAATAAAATATACCTCTGAAATCACTACATTAAAGAGGGTTATTGTAGGGTGACATTGTAAGAACATTTAACTGACATGATTTGGGGGAGAGGGCCGACAGCACACAAGGAGAATTGAATTTGAAAGAGAATTTGTTAATTTTTAAATGTCATCCAAGTAATTACAGCCATTAGACCTCCCCATGTGTGGCAAAGGAGTAAAAATACCAAGCTGGGCTACACATTTTCCAATATATGTATATACACTGTTGAAACATACCCATGTGCACACAAACACATACAGTGAAAACAGATTTTAGACTTTAGCTCTTGCTTGCCAAGGTTCACCCTAGAGCAAATATTTACTGCGAGTTACAAAGTTTTCCTAAAGGAGGACCAAAATGGAAGCGTTTACATATGCTGTACTTTATACGTGCAGGGGCTACAAGAAAGATATAGTTTAATAAAAACATTTATGGACTTTGAAAGCAAACACAGTCCAAGAGGCTTGCACATGTGGGAAAAGATGATTATTTCAGCCTAACACATTTTCTCCTGAAGATCCTTTGGCTGCTCTCAAAGAACCAGCCCCAGTTTCCACTGAGGCCCTGCTAATCCGTATTGTAAAACATTCGAAGGAAACAAATAAAAGAACAATCCGACACTGCCATTGGAGACAGGGGCAGGGATGTGGTTCTTCTCTCTCGTTCGCAAACAGAATCTTTCTAGAATTTACGAAGGTCGAAGATGAAGGTCATTGCACTGGGGTTCTCTAAGCTAAACCATCCCCATCTCCTCCCTCACTCTGAGAATATCTTTCTCTGTTTTCCTCTGCATGCTCTCACCCTATTAGCCTACACCCCATTCGTGATCACAAAATAAACCCAATATTTGCAAACGATCGGGTAAAAAACACACTAGTGTGGATCCCCACTGTTTCAATGCCTTTGGCCCCTGTCTCCACTTCTTTCTCTGAGCATGAAAGCCCACTTCGTGTGCCTGGCATCAGAACCAAAGTTTTGCAATTCAAGTTAGCATTTTGCACTCACTCCATTTCGCTTGGTCTTGGGGGGCATGCTAGCCTGTTCTTCGTTAATCCTTGGATACTTCATGCCCCATGAGCCGCAGGCTGCATTCACCCATCTCAGTGCTGACCAACTGAGACCTTAAAAGAAACAACTCTGCGCCATTTACAAGTCATACAAATAGAAAAAGGAAGCAATGACGAGTTTGACAAACTTTTGGAAACAGCTTGTGCAGCCTGGCGGCTCTATCCTTGGGCTCTATCGCCCCCTGGTGGCTTCTCCGAAACGAGCATGGCCATGGCTCAGCTCCTCGAAGGTTCGAGGGCCCTGCGCCTGGGGGCCAGGGCTGTGCTCTGAGACGCTCAGGTGCCAGCCCGGCTGTGTCGGGGGGAGGAGGCTGGAAGAACAGTAAACGTGGAGGGGAGGGAAAGGGAACTTCTGGAAACCCAGTCGGAAAAACCCATCCAAACAAAAGAACATTAGACCTGAACAACAACAACAAAAATGCAAAGATCCTAAAACAGCTCTTTCATGTTACTGACGGGAAACTGAGGCCCAGAGAGATAATGTGACTTGCTCCGGGGTCTCTGGTTGCTATTGACTAATCTCCCCCAACCCCCCGACCCCGCCCAGTTACACTGCACTTTCTGGGACGCTGGGGTTTGGGGGTCCAAGCTGCCGGAAAAGAAAGAGTTGGCCTCGTTCTGTTGGAAGGGGCCGGGAGTGAGCCGCTGCGGGGGCGAGCGGCGCGGGAGATGTGTCGGAGGCCTCCTGACCCCCGTTACTGGGTGGGACGGGGTGCGGCGGCTCTCTGGCCACCTCGCGTGGGAACGCGCCGTGTCCCCGGACCCCGAAGCGGCCCGGCCGGCCTTCCCAGGCCCGGGGCAGGCGGGCGAGCGAGACACAAAGCAGGCCCTGCGGGCGGCGCTCCGACTTCGGGGACGGCGGCGTGGGCTTGATTGATTGATTCACGCCGTTTAACCCCCGCCGCGTCGCCGGAGGCGGCCGGCCAGCTGCGGCCGCGGGCCTCGGGTGGCCGCGGGCCGGTCCCCGCGCCCCCTGCGTCCCCGCCCCGCTCCGGAGGGGCCTCTGGGGCCGGCTGCGGGGGGTTGATTTACAGCCGCGCCGGACCGACTCGGGCGAAATCACTTCAGCCGGGAAACGGACTCCCAAGGCTCAGCCCGGAAGAGGCCCTGAAAGGGGAGAGGAGTGGGGGCGAGGGCGGCGGGGGCAGGGGTGCAGACGAGCCTCGACTCCCCGCGCCGGCCAGGCTTCGGGGAGAGGCGGCCGCCGCCGTTCGCGCCTTCTGCCCACATTTTCGCGGGGAACTGAGCTCCCGGGCCCGCTGCCCCGCGTTCCCGCCGCTCGGTCTCCGGGTCTTTTCCACCTCGTGCGGCCAAGCCCCCGAATGCAAGCGTCTCACCGCGCGGGGGGCCCCAAATTCGCACCTTTAGGCCCGATTTTACTGGGGGGAAAGGGGAGCAAAAGAAACTCCGAAATTAGGAAGAGAAGCTGCTAGCTTCCTGAAGTCCTGGGGGAAGCCTTGGAGAGCCCCCTAGGCCGCGCCTCTGTCTATTTAAACACAATTTGCTCCATTTTTGCGGCGCAGAAAACAAAACCTGAGAGCAGCAGACTGTGCTTAGACACCTGAGGTTCTCTTTTAAATCGCCAGTTTACGTTGCTATGTTCTCTGCCTCTCCTCATTATTCTTCTTACTACCTAAGAGAAACAAGCGCTCCCTAAAATTTTTGCTTTACCTTTAGCCTGTCCATGACGCTCTCTGATCATAATTTTGCTTCAAAGGAGGGGGGGGGGAGTGCAGATAGTGAATAAAATAAACCTATGGTTCAACTTGAACTAAAAAATTCGAAGTGGTATCTCTAAGGTACAAAATAACAATTTTGTATGTATATGTGACTGGGTGTGATGAGTTTTCCTACCTACAGTTTCAAACGTGCAGATCCTTGTGCTGCAGGCACTAGGGATATGACATTAGGCCAGACAATTACCCACAGTTAAGATGGGGGTGGGGGAGACATGAGTCCTCGTGGACACCCTAACCATTCCTTTCTAGCTAAACAAAAGTCAACAGACAAAGCACAAGCAACAAACCCAATGAATCTGCCTTTTTGTAAGAGGGCTTAATGACTAGTTTCAGAAACATTTTTTTAAGTAATAAATATGCCCATTTAAGATCTATTTTTAACTCCTGACTGCAAGTTTAAAATGCATAATTATGGAGTAGAGTGATCAAAAGTAAATGTACTATTATTCTGCTTGTAACAATGAGTGAAGAAAACATGAAGTTTCCCAAGAAGAGAGCGGTCAACCTCATAAATGGCCTTACTTGCTACTTTTCTTGGGTATTTCCGTCTTTCTTCCCTTCTCCCCTGTGCAAATACCGTTAGCTCTTAGTCTGGCCTTGAGGTAGGGGCGGCACGAATCCCTCTCTTCCTGACAAATTCAAACAGAAAAACAGATATATTCATAAAAAGGATGGCAGAGGAGACGGGGGAGTCAATCCTTTCCAGGCCCTCTCCCCACAGCCGCTACCCGGGTTGGCAAAACAAAGGCATTGCTTCTAATGACAGTGATTTGCGAATGGAAGGAACGTGTTCCCTATCTGTAATCGGGATCCCAAAGTAAGCCCCTAAAAAAAGCTACCCTGCTCTAACAGCAGCTCGATCCAACCTCGGACCCACGCGTCCCCCCCAAACTCCGCTCCCAGGAAGACCTTTCGCTGGGAGGTTTAGCTTCACCATTGATCTCATTTTAATGTCTAGGAGGCCCTGAAAAGACACCCTCAGACACCAGCCGCTTCCTACTCTTATCTTTTTAACTTGCTTGGAGTTGTGCTTAAGGTGAGCACTTTGCTTTAAGGGAATGTGTTTGCAAACACTTTTCACTGGATGAGTATTTTATTCGCCAACTTTCCCCGCGAGAAACCTCAAGAGTAAGTTTCACACTAAAGCAACAACCAACAAAGCTTATTTTCATAATATGTAGCTCCTTAACAGTGCGAGTGCGTTCTCACTTCATTTAGCTATAAAATATAAGAGTGTTTGGTTTTCAATTTTTCTAAATTACTTACGGGGCACGGGGTGAAGGGTGGCGGGGGAGGTCGGGGAGGAACGGCGACTGGAAGGAGATCCTTAATGCCATCTGGCGGTGCCATGCGGAATTTCGCTGAAGAAGCCAAATTTACTGACCATCTGTGCCTAGAGTGGGTTTCTCCAGGGAAAGGCTTTGTAAATCTCCTCCTTTTAAAATCAAGGGGGGGGGGAGGGAAACAGCCTCCTTCACGAAGGATTACTTTAAAAACAGATTCCCTGTGTTGGTGGGAACGGAGCGGGAAATTCTGTGCGTTGGAAGCCTACAGTTACATAGATTTCCAGCCTAAACTATCATATTTGTGCGCGACATACACGGCTCTTATATTTTGAAAAAAAGGATACATTTATATTCCAGTGACATAGGAGTTTGAGAAAGGCCAAAACGGGCTGCAGAGTTGAACATTTTGCTGCATTTATTCAGAGAACCGGGCTGGCAACTGTGCAATATCCACCACTGAACACGGGAGGGCGTGCTCAAGTATCTCTGGCCCCTGGTAATTCGACACCTTCTTCATTTGCATGAGTTGCTTTGATTGGATGTTAGGCTTTTAAAACGTCAATTTTACGTCGCATCATTGTCAACCAATCAGCAACCGACTCCAGCGTGATTGGTTTCTACTGTAGGTGTCAATCATCTGAAATTTGCATACTAGTCCTTTGGTCGCTAGGAGCTTGTCAGTCGACTGTGGCAGCTGGACAGGAAAGAAACCGACGGAGAAGAATGAAAAATCACTTTGTTCTAGCAAAACGAAAGAAAAGTATTGTTTTGCTCGTTATTTTAAAATAAATTTAAGCGTATATTTACCTAATAAAATAAAGGCATCCAATTAAACAAAAACAAGCAACTATCGAAGCCTTGTTACTAATTTTATTTGATGTTTGATGCTTTAAAATATTGAATGAGTAGTCAAAGGCAAAATAAAAAGCAAAGAAAATATTAATGCTAATAATTTCGTGTCGTAAATGATTATTTCAAAATTTAAGGTGAACATGAGGCTTCTGAATAAAATTACTGTGATGGTGTTTTTTTAAAAACACTGCTTTCAATACTTAGGCAAGCTGAAAACACTGCTTCAAAAGAAAAAAATGCACTGACGGGAGAATTTAAAAGAAATTTATTTTGCTTGTAACAGTCACATATTTCTATCGCTCTGCTTTTTATTTATTTACCATGCACTCACAGACAGGACAGTACTTGAATGGATCATCTGTAATACTTTTATTTGTACCTTCCTTCTTCCTCCCACCACACACTCCAAAATGAAAACAAAAGGAAAAAAAAAATCTCAGGGCCTGCTGAGAGGTAACTGCCAGTTTTAAATCTCAGAATTCGTAAAACCGAAGCTTTGATTTGCCAGCTACAAGATTCGTCCAGGGCTACTGTAATTTAAAATATGTTCAGCTCTATAAAATCTTTATTATCTCCCTAAAATATATGCAAACAAGAAACAACGACCTAACAGCTTGTGGTAGGAAAACACTCTCTGGCCTTTCTGCCCAGCTCCAACACGCGGAAGAAACTTGTCCAAAACGAGAATTTGGATGCAACAGGGCAACCGAGCAACGTTTCTCCCCTCGGCTAAGCCGGCCCTCGCCTCTGAAGAATTTTGTACTAGGCGTTAACAACAACAGTGCAATTAAGCTGGAGTTGTTTCCACGACATTAGCCAGATTGGGAAATTAATTTTAAAGTCTACATTCAATAACTAGCGGATTTTTTCCTTTGGTATTTTATTTATTTTTGACACTATTGTTTAACTGGTGCTACATATTTCTAGTTTTCTTTTTCTTTTCTCTTTCATTTTCCCCCTTTACTTCTTTCTCTCTTTTCTTTTTGACTTTCTTTTCTTTGTTTCTTCCAGTTAAGGATTATCACAGTGTTCCCGGTGTTCTGAAAGTTCGTCCTGATTTGCATGACTACGAGAAACTAAGATATGCTTGTACCTGTGACTGTGGGGGAACCAGACGGGGCTTGTTCGGAGCTGAGAAAAGGTGGGCAAGAGGTACGAAGACTGGGCTGTGATTTAGTGTGTGTTTACAAGAAACGCACAAATTGACACAGCGGTAAAATTAAATCTCTTCCTGGGTATTTTTAAGTATCTTCTTCAGACACAGTAAAGCATGCCTTCTACTTCTCTTTACTCCCTCTCCAATTAACCTACTGCTGGAGACCCTCCTCAGTAAATCGCTTCCAGACTGTCTCTCGAGCCAGTGAGTCCCAGTCTGTAACTGTCAGCTCTTCTTACCCAGCGGAAAATGCCCTCCAAGAGGACTACACCCACGAAGCGGGGAGAAGCAGCCTCAATTCGAGCACTCATCGCCACCACTACCACCACCATCACCCCCACACTCCCAGCACCCCACCGCCACACGCCCTCGCGCACGCGCGCACACCTCCCCTTGCTGTCAATCACACACTCACGCCATAGGGAGCATGCGCACTGCTGGACGCCTGCCCCTACCGACGCCACACCCTTTCCGTACGTCACCCATTCTGACAGACCAATAAGAGGGCGGATTTGGGGGCCGGGCTACAAGGAAGCAGCCAATGAGAACGCGGTTGGAAGTCAAGGTTTGAGAGGAGTAAATCCCTCCGTGGTCCACGTTCAGACGTGGCCGCGATGATTTATGCGTTCCTTTTATTATTTGTAACACTTTGGGAAGTTATTAAAAGGAAGATCTACTGCTTCCTCTTTCTTGGGTGGAACTGGATGGCAATTTTGTCACTGGCCCTTATTAGGGAAGAGTGAGGCGCGGTGGAAGGCGGTTGGATGCTGGGTTTGTTTGTGTGAGTCCTGTTTTTTATTACAAGACAGATTATCCTTTTCATTACAAGCTGTAGACAGGGCCAACTTAGAAGGTCCTCGTGGCCGAATGATCTTCGATCTCAGGGAGCTGAAACCTGATGCCTTTCGACTCTCTTGTCTGTACTCTTGGCGTTGGGAAGAGCCCCTCGGGAAGGTGTTGCAACCTTTGGTTGCAAAAAAAAAGAAATAAGCAAACTTCCCCCTCTCCCACCCCACCCTCGCCACCACCACCTCTGCCTTAACACCGAGTAAACCTCGGCCTTTTTCCGCTTGGATGCTCATTAAGAGTTAGTTGACTTTGTAGCGGATGCAATAAAACTTGGATGGTTTCAGGCCCCAAACAATCCTGGTTTCTGTTTTTCTCTTGCCCCAACCACACCCCCAAGGAAATTGCCTTTTCAGCAGGCGCCTGCGGGGAAAAAAACCGCAGGAGACAGATTCCCCTTGGAGACCTGCAGTTTGGGGAGGTGGGAGGGGAAGCGGGGGAGGGAGTTGGGGGAAGGGAGGGGAGTCTGGAGGTATGGAAATAAAGCGGCCAAGGTAAGAGTGCCAGGCGGCAAGGGAGGTTTTTCACGTCTGGATTTGAATTTTCTGGTCAACTAGGGGAGGAATTCACAAACCGGCAGTACCTGGAGGACACGCTGAGAAGTTAGTGGTCACCCACAGAGCCACTAACCAACCCAGCCCTGACTGGGCTTCTGCTCGGCGAGGGAAGGTCAATCCCCAAAAGTGGAACAAGCAGGAAGGAGCCAAAAGGAAAAAAAAAAAAAAACCGATTTAAATTTACTACTCCCGACCTCCAAATATAAATAACAGTTTCAAACGTAAAACATAATTCCAAGAAGTCAGAGGGGACAGTATGTTGCCTCTGTTCACTAGGTCACAGTCAGGAACTTAAGTCGCTGGTCTGGAGTTTTTCTTTCTTCTTTCTTTCTTTTTTAAATTTGAAAATCCATACGGGGAGAGTTGCTGGGGGATAGGAGTGGAGTGATCAGAGACCTAGGGAGGAGTTGGAGGAGGCGGGGAGAAAGAACCAAGAACTGTTTGATCGCAGGGCTGAGCTGAAGGAAAACAAAACCGTGAACTTCAAAGCTCAACCCTAATCCCCTTCAGGTTAATTTCTGCTTCCTAAAAAGTTGATCAGGGTCATAAATCACCTGCCCCGCTCCCGCCGATCCCGCTAAGTTCCCGAGAGGTTCTCCCGCTGCCTCCGGCGGCAGGGGCGAGGGGTGATTCTCCAGCAGGAGGTCGTCTAAGGCCTCCCAGGACAGGAGGGCTCCTGGAGCTGGGTGGGCGGATGCGTGCGCGGGAATCGGCTTACTGGAGGGGGTAAGGGTCTCGAGAAGAGCTGGAAACGGTACAGACCCTCTGCAGATGCAACTTCCATTCCACCCGGCCCTAAAGTAAAACCCCACCCTCAAGTGTGTCTGGAGCACTGTTTGAAGAAGGTTACAGCGTGTTTAGAGATTTGCAAAGCTCTGCCAAGCCGTAAAGATTAGAAGAAAGGCCTGTCGGAGATCTGTCAAATGACTTCCGGTAGCAGAGCTCCCTTTAAACTCCGGCAAGCCCTGCAGCCTCTAATCTTGGCTAGGTCCCGGCCTGTAACTCCACGCTAGACAGCTCGCTAGTGGCACCACTGGACCAGGCAAGCAGCCTGGAGGGGGGCCCTCTTTGGGGTGTGATGGTAAAAGTCAAGTCGAGGTTTTTCCACCGACTTTTCCACGCGAAAAGCCCCAGATGTGCACCCAACAACTTGCAGTTGACTGTTAGATTGGGGGGAAACGTCACCTGAAGGCCAGCCCTCCCTAAATGAAAACCATCGCAGTGGAGGCCAGGGAGCCGACCTGCCCAGGAAGGCCAGGAAGGCCCACATTCCCAGCAGCAAACTAAACAAGTTTTCAAAATAAGGCCCAGCAACATTTTGTCAAAAGTGTAAGAGGCAGTGATCCTTGCAGTCCCGGTGGTCGCTTAGTGGGCTGCAGTTCGTAGGAATTCTCGGCTTTCCGGGATTCTTCCCAGACGGGCATTAACGCGGGGTTTCTTTCCTCTGAGAATGACAGCTTGTGCTTCTTCAAGTCCCAGAGCTGCGCGACAGATCGCGCTTGGACGCGACTGTCGGAGAACCAAACCACGCGGCTCTGGTTTACATAGAGTTTACAGCTTGGGCTCACCCGGCTAAAATAAAGAACTAAAGGAGACTGGGGACTAAAAAAAAAAGGAGAGAGAGAAAAGAAAATACGAAAGGGCATCTGTTGTTGGACGTCAGTGAGGTCCCTCCGCTACACTGGAAGAGGTGTTTTGGTTTTGAAGGTTATTAATGTCTCTGAATATTAGATGCAAAGAAGTATCCGAAAATGAAAAATCAAGCCCAGTAGAAATCGTTACTCTAGATGAACAATTACTTAGATTCACACATGCAAATATTCTTTTTTTCCACGGAAGGGAGATTAACATGGTCGGTCTATAATAAGACATACACACACCAAAATTATATTTCCATTTTTTAAAAAAATATAATAATTCTAAAGTTGATCAGTGATGGACGTGTTTAACGGTTTCACTATTTCATGATCCAGGAGTAAACACAGGATTAAGTTCCAGGAAAAGACGGGTTAGAGATTTGATCATTTTCCCCACTTCTGAGGGGGAAATTATCCTTTTTCAAAATAAAGCTACACTACTGATAAAAATAGAAGGCATAGAGGACCTCAAGAGATAAATCAGGGGGGAAAAAGATTATGTGATGGACTAAGGCATACTTAAAGATCAGACGCCTAAATAACGAAATTCAAGGGCAAATTAAAAGAAAGCAATGAGCGTTTATTTGAGGGAGAGCCACCATTCTAGGTGGGCAGTCACATATGTTCCAGACGTCAGACTCCCCTGCAACTTGCTCCGTGCGTTTTAACTTCGATTTCTGAGCCCTACAACGAGCGCAGGGAAGGGCGCGCCGGCAGCCCCTAGGGCAAAGCGGGTCTTGCCTCTCTACCTGCATGTGTGAACTCTGCCCAAAGACTATGGAAGGAGAGCTCAGGACTCAGTGACCCTGCTTCCCAGCCCACAGTGAGAGGATGACAAGAACAGAGTTTTCTCTTAGTAATCCCAACCCCGTGCGGCCAAGTGAAAGCAAATATTCTCGACAGCTTCAGAATTAACATGATTTGCTAATAACCACTGCTCGCACTTTCCGGGCCCCCCCCCCCCCCCGACCTGTCTCAACTCATGGTATTTACATTCCTAGAGGCCCCGATGAGGAACTAGCACAGGCGCTGGTGCCTTCAGTTCCTACAGCGCAGCCTCCCAACACAGGGCAAAATATTTTCAAGACCTGCCCCCCACCTCTGTGAAAGCCTTGGGGGCATTCATCAAGTCTGCAGTGCGTTTATTCATTGCTGTAGTTCAGAGCTTTCTAAACGAATATGAATCTATTATTTACATCCGTTCCTTGCACAGATATTTATTATCTGTAGGAATATTTAAGGGTCTGTATTCGGCCAGCCACCTTTGACAGGCGCCGTCACCTCACACTCCCGGGTAATGGACCACACTGTGGCTGCATTTAATTTATTGGGGTGAGAAGTTACTGCGGGAGGTTTCCAAAGGGGGCCTTTTCCACGAAGAGAGAGGCCATGGCCCAACCTCGTAGGTGCTTAGAAGATTATATATAAAACACTCAAACACAACCCAAAATATGAGAAACATTTCCTTAAGGTGTGGGTTGTTAACTAGGGTCCAGGATGCTTAGGGGGCCTGTGAACTGGAGTTAGAACTCCCTGAAATTAAAAGCTAAATTTGGGTGGTAGTTATGGGGCTCTTTAACGTCTTAAAAATTAAGAAAGTTTGTGACCACCACCCACAGATAAAGAAAAAAATCATTAAGGAGCCCTAAATTGAAATTTACACAAAGAGCTTGATGCTTGCCTTGGGCCTGAATAGACGAAACCCGAGAAGCTGGTATAATTAGCAGAGAACTGGGCAGGATTTTTCGCTTGCTTGAAGGCAATAGATCAAAACAAGCAACACTGAAATCCTTTAATAGCCATGCCACTGTGATAAACTCAAGAGAGCTCAGGGAACTGGCAACCGGCTACCTGGTGTTAATATTAATGCGTTTTTAAGCCAGAATATTTCAATGACTCCATTTTCCCTCTAAACTTCAAGGTAACCAAGATCTCTTAATATTGTCATTACCACAGCCAACAGAGGGAACCCGATCCGATGTGGTTCTAAAACAAAATGGGATATTAACCGTGTTTGTTTTCACTTTGATCCATAGGAAATAGGTCCTGCGCCCTGTGACCCATTAAACTAATAAGATTATACACATCAGCAGAGCGGAGGTTCTAATTGTTTCCATCTGTTTCGGATCTTTGCATTTTAAAAACTGATGAAAATGGGACTTGGGTTACAAAAAAGAAAATATATTGAGAGCGAAGGAGTGACAAAGCTGAGCCGGTCAGACCACACATGAAATCAATTACCGACAAAAAAATATAGGTGTATATGGTGTGGCGCTTTTGAGGGAAAAAAAATGCGATGCGGGAAACAATCCTTTAAGGTGAGGTGTTCACGGGTTTCCTAAAGCTAACACGTACTTGAGAAAGCCAGCCAATCAGAAGCGTTTCCGGAAGACACAGTACACCTCCCCGCCTCTTCATGAATATTTAA
This sequence comes from Potos flavus, assembly GCA_028534135.1. NCBI lineage: Eukaryota > Metazoa > Chordata > Mammalia > Carnivora > Procyonidae > Potos > Potos flavus. The sequence continues at coordinate 49,365,534 of CM052887.1, forward strand.
ACAGCTAAATTTCTAGATTTCTTATTTAAATGATCAAAGAAATTAGAAGCACAGGCTCGTCCTTCATTGGGTTGCTCACACCGAGGTGGGGCAAGAAGGAGGAGCTTCGTAAGGGGAGGTGTTCGCCCGGAGCTCTTATTTGCTCGGATGGCCCTCTTTTACGTCATCGTACAGCTAGGCCAATCCATGAAGCTCACTTTGACAACCTTCTCCGCCCCTCCGTCCGGCGCGCTTAGCCAGCCTTGGCCAATAGAATGGCAGCATGTAAATGAGAGAACACGAGAATCTCTCGCTCCGCCTACTTCCCCGCCTCTTCCTGGGGCGTGGAGAACCAGAGTGGGAGGGGCCGATTGAGGGCAGGGAGGGTGGGGAGGGGGCGGGATGAGAATAGGGAAGAGGCGGAGAGAGCCGTGACACGTGAGACTGGGTTTACCTCTGAGCTTCCTCCTCCTGGCTCCACCTCCTGCCAGGAGAGATGCCGTTTGGTCATTGGCTGGATATAGGAAAGCGGAGGCGATTTTTTTCCTTTTGCATAATGAGTGGGCGGGGACTCCGGAACTCGCAACCCGAGAACCGAGTGTCCCGCCCCTCTTCCCGGGGGGTGTGGGCGGGTCGGGGGCTGGGTCCTTACCAGCCTCGCCCAGCTTTCGCCGTGGGTTTAGTTAAGGAAACAAACGGTTTTCTGAAAACCGTTTTAATTTCGTTTTAATTCACCCTTTGAAAGGAATTACATATTTTCAAGTTTATCTTTTCGTTTATTTTTACAAGTCATTCGGGGTTGTGCCATGAAATAAGAAGAGATTACCAATACATCCAAAAAGAAAATTAATTTCCTTTCAATCTGCGTAAAGTCCGCTGCTCTCGCTGGCCTTTTGTGGGGCGAAAAAAAACCACCCCGACTTTTGTAATAAATTACTTTTTCATTAGAATTCATTTTTGTCTTTGTTATGAATTCCCTGTCTCCCTAATTTTCTGTTAGTAGATGTAAGGAAAGCCGAATTGAAGTGTGTAAAAAGCTGAGAAAGGATGGAAATTTCTTGCGGGCTAAGCGTTTGTGAATTGCTTGTGAATGATGCAAGGTGTTAAAAATTGTTTCCAGCAGTAATGTGCCTCGGGGATACTAGGTTGACATTTTTTTAAATAAGAGAATTATTTTTGTGATTAATTTGGTTTTTTTCTTACGAAAATTTCCCTTTTATTTTATGTCCAACTGAACATAAAGTTACCTTTTCAGGACTTGTAAGCTGTCAGGTGACAAATAATTGGAAAATGAAAGAACAAACTCGGATTCCAGGAAACTGAGTTTTAAAACACCAGCTGTGCCTTTACATGGGATATTTCTTACGGCTTTCACGGTAGTTTGTTCCTCCCGAACTAAAATTTGGGAGTGTTTGTTCCTTAATTTAGATTACTCGGTAAAATCTGAATAATCAACAACTCCCTTTGATGAAATAAAGATGGAGAACGGGTGGGTTTTAGGGGGAGGGCGGGCTTGCGGGCTTATTTAAACAAATTAAAATCAAAATTCATAGCAAAAACGAATATACAGAATCCTGCCCCCAAATTCTGTCTTTATCTCCCTCCTGGAAGATAAATGACCCCTTTCCAATTCTCCAATTCCTAGTCCCCCGGTGGAGAAATAAAGAGATTTCTAAATAATTTCTACAGTAATAAAAACCCAAACGTTCTCTCAAGAGTGAATAATAGTTCCAGAAAAGTTAAGATCAAGGGGAGAGGGAAAGTTTGATAGGTCAATGTCTAAATTCTTTCTTTGAAACACTTTCTCACCTGTAATAGAGGTAGAAATTTTGCTTAATTACTGCCTTCCTGGAGTTACATCAGTGTGTTCATTACATTTAACTCAACTAATATTTAATTTTGTAGTCTTAAAAGTAAATGGCTTGAAACATTATTTTATGCCTCCTCAATGAAATTATATTCAAAAACATTATTCCATTGCTAAGAAGTAATTTAACATTAAAAATACATGTCAATGCCTATGATATTCCAAGCAATTAAAATAATACAAATCTACTTTTAAGCCAAGAAGCATGTCAGTCGATAATTTGTCAAAATTGGTTTTTGAAACTGAATCCTAACTAAAATAGATTAATAAAACATCAGCACTTTCACACACTTGATTCTTAGTAATTTTAAGTGGTTAATTTTACAGACTAATGGCAAAAAAAAAATTATATGTTAGGATTAATCAGTTTTAGGAGGTAGCACTGTATGAGTATGTCGGCTCTGTTTTAATAAGCTGTGTGTGATGAATAAAATACCAATTTAAGATATCTAAATAAAAATTTCCTTAATCCAAGCTATCACATTGGGATTTGGGGGGATTTAATTCTTTTCTTTAGGAATAAGGCTTATGTAATTCTGAAGTAATATATATTCCTAAAAAAAACACCTGATAAATATTTGAAAGCATAAGGGGAAAAAATGAAATGTATACATACTCTCACAATCAAGAATTAACATTTTCCTATGTTTCCTTCCTACCTTTTTCTATGCGTAAGTGCTAGGATTCTTCTTTTCTTTTATTTTGTTACAAAATTCAAATTGGGCTCTAAATTAAGAACTCACTGTTCAAAGTTCAGATTTATATTGCTTTTATTTTCTGCTTGGCCTATAAACTTGTAAAAATTCATAGTTTTATAACATTCATACTTTTTAAAAGCTTCATTTTGTTATAAAAAAGTACATATTCATAAAATAGCCATTTGTAACTACCAAAAAGTAGAACTAAAATAGATATAAAATATGAGGATCTGTTCATAAATAATTCCCATGTCACTTGTTTGCATTTTTTTTTAATACAATATTATCACTTTTAAACATAATAGGACCTTTGGGTTAAAAACAAAACAATACACCCCAAATTAATTTACCTTTGTGCATACTTTAAAAAATTATTTGCAATTGTTCCATTTTCATATTCTAATCTAGCAAAAGCTGATTTGAGAGCTTTCTCAGCATATGCCAGCAATTCCAGTATTCTTCACACAAATATTTTCTGAGTTTTACAAAAATTCTCCTTCCCTATATTTTCTATTTCTCTTAAGATGTATTTGTTAATTATTCCTGTTTCAAATCCTGCATGAATGCATAATCACAGCAAACCAACACTTTAAAGACATTGGTCTGTTTCCAAATTGCAAAATTTTTCCTTTAGCCCAATTATGTTTTACTAACAGCATCTGCTTCCAATCTACTTGCACTTTTAGGAATACTGATTTTTATTAATAGCACCTGAAAATACCAGCAAGCCACAAAGGACATGTAATTAAGAATATCATCAAGCAAGTATTTAACCAAATGCATGATCAGCTATGTTTACAGTGTCTAAATTAAGCAAAAGTATATATCTCACCATTTCACTTTAGTCGTAGTGCTATTTACCTCTTCCCCATCTTGAAATTATGGTTCCAGTAACAAAGCAAATAGAATTGTTAATCATTAATTCATAAACTCATAGCAATACAGCCTTTATAATGTATCACATATCCTGTAAATTTCTAAGCCAAATTATTTCATTGTGGTGGCAGATTGTTATGGAAAGAAATCTGTTTTTAAATCTTGGTTCCCTTTAGTTTCCTGTAATATCCAACTCTAACATATTCAAACAAATGTTCAAGTGATCGAAATTAACCTTGTTCCAAATATGTAGACCAAAGTGCCAACTATGAGAAAGTCAAAGTCTGTGTTCTGTGTTACTTTATTTTATTTAAAATTATGGATATTTTTGACATGGATAGTTTCATCAATCTTTCCAGGGTAGTTTTATAAGAAAAAGATATGGAAATTGATATGCTCCATAGAAGGCACAGGTTAGGCCACTCTTTATGGATGCAAGAATCCAAGAACTGCATAAGAATATACAGTGGCATTTTATAAATCTCTCTGAATAAGAACTGATTGACCAATTACATGTTCTCAGCTGGAAGGTTCTTGTTCTATATACATTTTAAAAGACTGCATTTGCCTTTGTGGATAAACACCATCCCCAAGAAAGGAAATTAAGAACCTGGTAGGGAGTGTTTGTTTCTTGCAGGTTTCTTTTCATCATGAATACATATTTTTTTTTATTTGAGCAGCATGAATTCATCATTGGAGAAGGATAAATATATTTTTTTCATGTAAACAAGAAGCGTTTTGTGCTAGAGTGCCATAATTAAGTAATGAAAACAGACTCTTGAAAAAAATGAGTTACTTTACTAATAATTACTGTATTTAAGGATCCCAGATCGGGTTGTCCTGGTTTTAAAGAGTCATCAGTGATTGAAAATTACCAGGTATGGGCTAATGCATTTTCAAAACTGTATATATACATACATACGAGTGTGTGTGTGTATTGTGTGTGTATATACATATATATATATATGTACACACACACACACACACATATATATGTATTTCAGCCATAATAACATATGTGCATTGTAGAACATTTTAAAGGCACAAGGAAAGAAGTAAAATTCACCCATAACCAAAGAAAACCACTGCTCAGATTTGACATGTATCCTTGAAATCTTTTTCTGTGTGTATATACTTGCATTTCAAAAAAGTGAACATTGCACATGCTGCTTTGGAAACTGTAGAAGTTTTTTGCTACACTTAATAAATAATGGGAATCTTCCCACGGTCCAGGATTCTTCTACAAATTATTTGGACTGGCTGACAGATCTACTGTCAATGATCATAACTGGTTTTATTCTACATATTTTATATCATGAGCCATTTAAGTTGTGTTGAATTTTCCGACATTATAAACACTGCTGTAGTGCATGACATTGTATTTTTGTCAGCAGCTGTGACTATCTTTATAGGGTAAATTCCTAGATGAGGCATTGCATGTTTTCAAAGCTTTTTGTTCATTTCTTTTTCATTTTTTCTCTTCTTTTTCTTTCTTTTTTTTTCTTCCACGTGTGTGCAAGTGTGCATGTGTGTGTGTATTGTTTTTTTTTTGTCTTCAGATTGATTGCTTGTTCTTTAAAAAATAAAGTCACCCACAAACACTCTCTTCTTGTTTTTCAAAATCAAGACATCAAAAATTCAAAAAGCTAAAGTTCCCATAGACCAGCTGCCTCCTCCTCGGTTTGGTGTGTAGCTTTTTAATCATCTCTCTATGTATTTACAGGTAACACGTGTACATAGAGAAAATATGCCATTCTGCGCAGCCTTAAATACTATGATAATAATTCAAACTGCATTCATTCTCAGTAATCAGGGAAAATGAAGATATAAGCTGAGCTAAAGGAGCTAATAACTTCCTTATTTTCTTTCCACAACTGCAGGAAGGTTGCTTAGAATTAAAAAAAAAAAAAAAAAAAATCGTGACCCACTCTTCAGCGCAAAATCAGCCGGCAGTGCGTTCAGTCCGCAGAGGTACGACCCAGAGAATCAAATCCCTAACGGTCCTCCTGTGTGTCCTGATGAGCACCATCAAAAGTTACCTTAGAAAGTATCCAAACAATTTGTAGAAAATGCACACCAAGCCGGGACTTTTTTTCCTTTTATAAGCCACCTTAGAACCGCGCAGAATAGCATCCCGTCCGGAAGGCCCCGTCTGCCCAGAAAGTGCGCGTGACAGCACGAGTGTTGAGTCGTGCGCCCTCTTTTCCCTAGATTCGGGGATGGCCGAGGGAGACGGAGAGCACGGGGCTTCTGGCGGAATGCGCGGGTGGCGTTGTCACCCTGGCAGCGAAGCAGAGGCGCTGCGACCGAGGCACCGGGAGGAGGGCGGCCGCAGCGCGGGGAGCCCCGGCAGGTACCAGCGACCGCCGAGCCCGGGTTCTCCCCGAGCTCCCTCCGCCGCGCGACGCGGGGCTCGGGCTGGACCCCGCAGGGTACAGCTGTGACATCGCCGTGCCACCTCATCCTCCCTCCTCCCGACCTTTTCACGGAGATGAGCCTCCGGCTTCCTTCCTTCTATTGTGAGATCCACCATTATCCGCCTCCCCGGTGGGGTCACTCTTTCTAGGATGGGGAAAGAGGCAAGGGGCGGCCACGGGAGGGGAGCCGGTGAAAAGCAATCTAAATAATAAGAATAATCTGCAACTCCGTTCATTTTTGTTTCTTCTCGAATTTTCTCGCACGGTGACTTAAACACAGGGGCACTTAGAAATTGACCAATTACTCCCTTCCCATTTCTGAGTGTCAAACTGACGCTAACGCGCCAAGAAAACAAACTTCCTGTCAGTAAAAGCACAGGCTTACAGCTTATGGAAAATACTTTAGAGGCATACTAGACATCAAATAACTGCTACGAAACATTCTGATCCTTCAAGCCTGGAAGTATCAGAAACAGATGGGCTCACTTCCTCTCAGTATTTCACACAAACTCCAAAAAATAAAGGACGAGACTGAAAAAAAAAGAAGAAAAGAAAGAAAGAAATCTTTTCCATTCGCTCATCCCATGTTTGAAAATTTTTAGACCATCCAAACCCTTCTAATTATATGGCTTTATCTCTCTGAGAAATTAATTATTATCGCTCCATTAGAGGTGCTGAGAAATATTTGATCTTCCAAACAACGTCTGGCTCTTCTTTATGTAAGTCTCTTTTACAAAGGCATGAAGTCTTTTGAAAAAAAAAAAAAAATCCCATAGAACTTCTGGGTTCTGGAATCAGAGTTGATTCCAGACTGACTACAAGCAAACTAAATCTTTGCACATGCATCTCTCTTGCGGTCTACCTCCAGGGCCCAGAGGAGCAGAGATATTCATTATCTTCCTGATTAATATAAGCAAGAATCCTTCCTCCCCCCAAAAAAAGTCACCTGGGTTTTTCTAATTTTTGTTCCAATTTTTATACATTAACTAAGTATTACCTAAAACCCACTTCTTTCTGAGCTATAGAAATATCAAGGAGCTGTGACTCTATCTCCACCTATGTGTCGCTATTTAAATATTTGTTAATGTGTCAGAGTGTATGGATCCCTAACACGGGAGTGCCTGGCAAGGTCAAGTACTCCCCACTTTCCATATGCAAATGTGGTGAAATTCCAGACCCCGTAGGTTTGTGAGAAATATTTATTCTTACAGATCTTGCTCTATCTTTGCCTGCTGTCCTCTTTAACTGGTCATTTTGTTCCTTTTTCTGGCAAAACCTATCAAGAGTTGGGATCAAAGATGGAGACCCAAAACTTAAACCAGCTCCTTTCCACCGTCTTCTGTTTATTACATCAAGAGTTAAGACCGGGTGAATTCAATTACTCCTTTGAAGAACACATCTTTGTTTTGAAAGGCAGATTCCTAAAAGCAGCATAACTCGAGCATCTGTTCATCTGAACAGCTCAGAAATGTGCCCAGATTGTGCCAGCTTCCAATTTTAAACACAATCTGGAGTGTGGGCCCTGGAGCCAGGGTGCCTGATTTGCTGGCTCAGCCATTGGCCACCTTGTGAACCTAAGCCAGTTTTGTAAGCTTCTTATGGTTCTTTTTCCCTCATCAGTACAGTGAGAATAATTATAATATCCACAACTCCCAAGATCAGGGTGAAAATTTCATTAATACTCATAAAGCTCTTAGTGGCCGGACACTTAGTGGCAATCAGATTTTTTTCTTAGGTAAGTGTACAAGTGACTATTAGCCTACCTAACTAAATAACTAGAAATTCCCTTCGCCTAGAAAACAGGATGTTTAAACTCTTTAGGAGTTCTCACAAAGGCCATTTGGTCCTTATATTAAGTGGATGTCTCAGGTATCTCTGTGGGGCAATGAAGGCCTGGGGCTTCCTTCTCCACCATCTTGCTGATGTCCCTCGCCATAAATAAGCCTCTTTAAGTGTTTTTTTCTCCCTTGCTTCTTCTTCTTCTTCTTTTTCACTTTTTTGTTTTTGTTTTTGCTATAACATTAGGGCCATGCCCATGATAGGCACCCACCAAGCAATTCTGTAATGAATGAATAAGGAAAGAGTGAACCATGACTTCATTTTTTAATGATGGGGGTGGAGCGGAGTAGGGAGCGTGAGGTTGTAATGAGGCATGAGGATTTTCCTTACCATCTGCTGGAAATTTGGATTATTCCCAAGGACAGGAACTGAGAATTCTGAGTCCAGTGACCAAGGAAGGGGGTTCTAATGACAGAGCCGGTGGTGGCAGATAGAAGTGGAGACAGCTGTCCCATAGGAGAAACAGCCCCTAGGAGTCAAGCTGTTCCTAAGCTTTGGCTCCTTCAAAAATCATGGAATGTCTGCCATGTCTAGTACCTGCCTCCGGCAACAATGGGGATAATAGAGCAGAACTTTCCTTTCAGGGTCCTGGCCCCACCATCTACTATTCTGGGCAAGTCTTGAACCACTTGAACCTCAGTTACTTCTTTCTAAAAGGAGGCTAATGCAGCAAATTCTGAGTATGCAGCAGGCAAGTAAGTATGTCTTGAAAGTGCTTTGTGATCTCCATAAAACAGGACAAAAAAGGAGGTCAAGGGCATTGTCATATTTGAATTAGGAGAGGAATTAAATTAGGATGAGGCTGAAGGGAGATGTTCCTAAGAATGTTGATGACATAAGACCAGAACAGGTTTTAAAAGGAGATTGTGGACTCTCCATTTGGGGAGGGAACTTGCAGGAAAGGAGAGGAAGGAATATCTTTTGAGAGGGGGAGTGTGTAAAGGGCCCCTGAAGGTAATTTTTAGACCTTGGGTTTCATAATTATGTGGTATCTAAGAACAGGCACTGTGGTACCTGCCCATGACTGAGTAGGTGTCCCCTTTCCTATTTTGTCGAGAGGCACAAACTAACATGGCCTACAGGTGTACTAGGATGTGAGAGAGGATGGCATCTGGAAGAAATAGAAAAGCTGCAGACTGGGCTGGCTCAGCAAGCTCATTTGATGGGTAATCTCTTTAGAGAGGGTAGTCTGTCTGGGCGCCATCTTGTTTTTAAATATCGCCACCAGGTTTTTGGGGTCTGAAGCTTATACAATTGGGAGGCCCCTCTTTGAGGAAAAGATCATGAAATTACAGCAATAACAACAACCAAAAAAGCCAAAATGAAGCACAGGGTCTTGAAAGGGGCCAATGCAAGTGAGGGGCCCCGAAGCCTGATCTTCCTTAGCTTCCTGGTAAACCAGCCTTGCCTGTCACACTATTATCTGTGCTTCACAGCTGAAGAGCTGAGGTTCAGAGAAGTGAAAGAATTTGCCCTGGGGGTGCAGCTGAGGAAAGGCGGAGCAGGAAGCAGCTCCCAGTCATCTGGTCTCCCTGACCCTGCAGCCACACTTACAAGTAGGGTGGAGCCTCAGTTCTCACCTGCGTTCGTGCGGGACTGCTGGGGCCTCTGCCTCCTGAGAAGTGTTTGCTCCTGGCTCCGAGACAGTGGCTAAATGCTGAACACCCTTGTGTGTGAGGCTTCCAGAAAACCTAGACATTTGTCAGGTCTCAAATGCTTGGAGGCGTGAGGATGGAAGCCTTCAGTGAGGGCAACTGACCACGCTGATCATTTGTGAGTGTTAAAAGAAACAGTGTTTAGGGCTATGATAAAAAAGGTGGCTCTAGTGTCCACAGCGGGAGTCGGGAGTCGGCAACATGGTTGCAAAAGTGACCCAAGAACAATGAAGGTGCCCAAGACCCCGCCTAGCACCATGTTTCTCCAACCGCAGATAAAAACTGAGGCCCAGAGAGGGTCAGTCTTGTCAGAGGCAATGATCTTTTACAAGTTCATAAAAAGGTCATGAAAAGATGTCCTTCGCTGACACCAAAGCCAAAGGAGGCATGGGAAATTTCTGATGCAAGCAAGCGAGCGACTGCCCCCCTAGTTGAAGGTCACACGGCCTCCAGAGGCAGAGCCAGAACTAAGAACGTGTTCCTGAGGTTCCAGTTCTTCATCCCCCACATCACCATTGGGGTTTCTGTTCCACAAGGCACCCCTTATCCACTTCCTCAACAAGGATGGTAATGCTACTTCCAGGAGTTGAACACTTTACCAGGCATTTTGATTTTTGCTTAATCTCAGTGATAAACAAAGCAGTCTCCGTGCATGTTTCATCCTACAGGATGCTTGGGGAAACTTTCAATCGTGATCCTTGCAAAGAGAGAATTTTCCACAACTTTTCACATTTAGCCATTTAATTTTATTTCTTAATGCTTTCTATAATTGACCAAAAACTTAACCCCATCGGCGATATGGGTGGGAAAAAAGTTATCATGGCCTTTTTCTTTGGCTTCAGTGAAGCACATATTTTCATGTCCTTTTTACTAACTTTTAAAAGACCATTGCCTGTGCCAAGACTTAAGATGGTCCATCTCCAGTAATGTGATTACATCATTCCCACGATTCCACCAATACATAACGATTACTGATGATGAAGGAGTTTCTCTCTCCCAATCCTTACTTTTCTCCTCTTTTTTTCTACCCTGGGTACCTCTCAGGCTACTGAGAAAATGCTCAAGATGGCTGTCCAAAGCTGTGCTGTCCAATAGAACTTTTTGCTATGACAGAAATGTCCTAGATAGGCGCTGTTCAATATGGTAGCCATTAGCCACATGCGGCTACCTGAGGACTGAAATGTGGTTACTTGGATTCAGGAGGTAAATTTTAAAATTCATTTTATTTTAATTAAGTTTAAATTTACATAGTCACGTGTGACTGGTGGCTATAATGTTGGACAGTAGATATAGAACACATCTACCAGCAGAGAAAATGTTGTGAGACAGCATTGATCTAAAGGGTTTACCCTCAAGCAAGAACCCTGAGACTGCCTCGTGTGTGACCTTGAACTAGGCTCCATCTTTCGGGCTGAGTTCAAAGAGAGGCCTCCAGGAGAGCTTTGGTGAGGGGCTCCTGTGGCACCAGGATGAAAAGACTCAGGGCAAGGTGGAATCATCTCATTGGTCCCTAGACAATAAAACTCTAGAATATATAACAGAGAAGGGACCTTAGAGACCTCTACTCCCTGCCCCTCTTTGCAGATGAGAAAACTGAGGCACAGTCAATTAACGACTTGGCATTTAAGTTACTAACCACTTAGTAACTGAGTCAGTCTCCTAGTTCCCAAGCGGGTCCTCTTCCCTGATGTGCCTATGAGTTCTAAGAGGCCAGGGCAAGTCATTCTTTTTTCGTTTTTTCAAAATGTGCATATGGTGTCTTTTCTCTGTGGAAGGATCCTTGTGTATGAGACCAATAGGGTAGGAGACATGACTTGGGGCCCCTTGGTGGAGGAGGAGGAGCTGGCTCTCCACCGGCTGATCTAAAGAGCTATGCAGACCAGAGAGAGGGACAGCATCTCAGTTTGCCTGGACAGACCCAGTGTTAGCACTGAATGTCCCACAGCCCAAGAAGCACCTTAGTCTGGGGCAAATCGGGATAGTTGTTCACCCTAAGCCCAATACTAACAGTACCGATATTCCAGAATCAAGCCGAGAATCAAGGCAAGTATTACATTTGCATGGGTGGCTCATGCCTTTGTTTTATGGATTTGGAAAAAAAGAAATTTCTTGGGATAATATCCTGGTATTTTTCCTTTTGATGGCTTCAGTTGTTCTCAACCAACAACCCGTAAGCAGCCCTGCTTTTAAATGGACCGTGGCTCCTGGCAGAACATTATGTCTCAAAGCATACCTTTAAAAGACCATAACATAATTTGAAAACAGAGATATGGACTGATTTATCCACAATGTGGAACTCCGCTCTGGAGGCTGAGATTGGCTGTTAGAGTGTGAAAGCCTTGATCTAGGCAGCAGTCACGTGCCCCGAACCCTGCTTTAGTGCAGGTCTGGGGGGTCCTAGCGGCGACTTTCAGAACATTCTGCCTCCACCCCAGGTCGTCGCAGACAGAAGCCTTATTCCGGTGCTCGCTAACCACCCGGACACGACATCAACTGTCCAAAGCCCTAGGATGAGGGTGACCGCAGGGTATACTAGAAAGAGTCCAAGGTTAGGAGACTAGAATCTGGGTTCTAGATTTGAATCTGCCATGAGCTAGGTTGTGTGCCCTTGGGAAAGTCACGTGAAGTCCGCAAGCCTCAGTTTCCTCATCTGCAAGAGAAATTCCAGTGCCCGCCCCGACGGCTTTCACAGAGAGGGGGCAGTAAGTGTAATGGGCTTTGGAAAGTACAAAATAGGGGTGCCTGGGTGGCTCAATGGGTTAAAGCCTCTGCCTTCGCCTCAGGTCATGATCTCAGGGTCCTGGGATCGAGCCCCGCATCGGGCTCTCTGCTCAGCGGGGAGCCTGCTTCCCCGTCTCTCTCTGCCTGCCTCTCTGCCTACTTGTGATCTCTCTCCTCTCTGTCAAATAAATAAATAAAATCTTAAAAAAAAGAAAAGGAAGTACAAAATACAGGACAAGACATATAGCTCAGGCCTCTGACTGGTGGAGCTGACCTTTGAAAAAATGTCACCATAAGTGAAGATCAAGTACAATTACTGGATGTGCTTCCCAAGATGAACCTTCACTTACATCATCTGCCTCCCCGAAGGATGGGAAGCAGACACACGAAGGTAGGAAAGGAAGAGCACAAGTAAGTACTAGGCCAGGGAGTTTATCAAAAGCCTAAGGAAGTTAAAAAAAAAAAAAAGCCATATTATCTCATTCTGGAAAGCTCTTCTGTAACAAAGATATAATTGCAAAGCGGGTCGTTTAAAATAAAACACGAGAACAAAGGCAAGACCCCAAAAGACAAAAATATGCATAAGACTCATATTATATTAATATGTACTTATGTATGAAGTCTCTAGCCTTGGAATGTAGGTCAAGATATTTCTTTCTTGCTATTTCTGCTTGCATACAGAGCATCACAACAATTAGATTGTCCTCATCTGAAGCCCGAATCAGATTTCTTTTCCTAGAGTGTTTTTTACTGGCTGGTCCTAAGTTAGTTAGCTTCTACCACAATAGTATCACATAACAATTGCCAAACCTCAGTGTCACGTACGGGTAAATATTTATTTTTGCTCCTGAGTCTAAGGGCAGTTCTGCTGACCTTGTTGGGGCTCAGTTATGTACCTGTGGTCAGCCAGGGTTTGGGCAGACAGAGCTACTGATCATGGCTGGGCTCTCATATACGTTTAGGAATATACATGATGATACAGAATAGTATCTTCTCTCACCCATGCAGATAAAATACAGGACACCAAGTTCAATTAGAATTTCAGATGACTGGGGCACCTGGGTGGCTCAGTGGGTTAAAGTCTCTGCCTTCGGCTCAGGTCATGATCTCAGGGTCCTGGGATCGAGCCCCGCATCAGGCTCTCTGCTCAGCAGGGAGCCTGCTTCCTCCTCTCTTTCTGCCTGCCTCTCTGCCTATTTGTGATCTCTCTCTCTCTGTCAAATAAATAAATAAAATCTTAAAAAAAAAAAAGAATTTCGGATGACTAAAAAAGGAATTTTTTAATAGAAGTATGTCCCCAAATTTTTGCTGCAAACCCAGCTATGTCTCTCATTCCTGTAGCAGGTGCGCCCTGGCTTTTCCTTATCAGGTGGGGAAAGAGCAGTGGAAACATGCATGGCTCCTTGAGGTCTGGGCTCAGAACACGCACATCAAAAAAAAAAAAAAAAAAGAACACGCACATCATTGTGTTCTGTTGGCCAAAGCAAGTCACAAGCCCGGCTCAGATTCAAGGACTCTAAAGTCACATTGAGAAAGACAGATACGAGGAAGGTGAAAATTGGGGCCATTTTGACGATCAATCTACCATAACCCCCAAAGGCAAAATCACCACCAAAATATGTCAGTACAAAAACCCTACAAGAAAAACCCTACTCAAATATCACTTTTCCATTCTATTAAAATATAGAAGAGGAGTGGCTTGATCGTGTAGTTAGGGCATTAATTATAGGGGAGAAGGACTGGGTTCTAGTTTGACTTTATAAATCATTTATTTCCTTTGTTTTCTTGGGCAGATCACTTTTTCTCTGGCACTCAGTTTCTTCATCTATAAAATGGTAAGTTTGCACTCAAGGCCATGCAGCTCTAAGATTCGATATTCTTGAATATTTTAACTCAAGCTACTTGCCTTTTTCCATCATTTCCCCACAGCAAACCCTTCTAGCCTAATCGACTTTATGACCGTATTAGCAATACTATAACTTAAAACCACCCATTATGGTCCTCATTGACTGCTCCTGTATTCAAAGTAAATTCAATCACCAAAACATATCCAATAAAAAAATGGAAATCTCCAGGCCAAGGGGACATCAGCTCCTGGCAAGGAATAAGCCTCTTGGATAAATAAATCTGCTTTGCTCAATATTTCCCCCTCTTGATTTGAAGAGAGACAGTAACCCTTTTTCTGTCATTGAATTAATTTGCTAGAAGTGGCTGTAATTTCTATATAAATCCTGAGATTGTTTCTAATTTACATGTTATATATGAATGTTTATGCATGTGGTGCCGGCCTAATGTTCTCCAGGGATCCTCTTAGAAACTATATGAATCATGTAAACAAAATTAGATGGAAATAAAAAGAATGTATGAGATTTTCTTCACTAGTACTAATTTTTTTCTAAGTTTGGTTTTCTCCATAATGGTCTTCCTGCTGACTTTAATTATATTTATGGCACAATTATCCTGTGCTGGGCCCATCCTCCTGTGCCTGCTGCTCATTTGGCGTCTGTCTGGTTTGGGAAGTGCCCTGCAGACAGAGGGCTGGTGTGGCTTCTTCAGCGTTCGTCCTCTTTGGGGCTGGTGAGGAGGGAGGGCGGACAGAAGGTGTTAGAGTGACATCTCCGTGGCTTTTGCTCCCTGCCTCATCCCACCTGCCTTCTTTTTAGGAGGATGGATTCAGGTCGTGGACCAAACGGAAACCAGGTCCGGGAAACTTCCTCTCTCTCTGGCCTCCCCGGAGCGCTATTTGAAGACCATTACTGCTGTTAATTAATGATTTGCCAGCTGTCTGCACTAATTTTATGGCATTTATGTATGCACATGCATTGTATTTTAGTCCATTTTCCTACGCTAAACCAAACACAACGAGCGTGAAATATGAATTCAAGTCTCTGGTCTGTGTCTCCAGCAGGAGCCCCGCTTAGCAGAGATGGTCCTATCTCGTGGAATCACGGAGAGGCTGTGTTCCCCGCGGCTCTGCTTTGCTGGGAGGTCCTTTCAGGAGGAAAGGAGCAGGCTGCCTGTTTGGGGATAATCATCAGCTCGGTAGATAGTCAGGATGCAAATGTCACAGCTCTTTTTGGAAAATTAAGCTGTTCCAGGTTTCCTGTCTTTTTGTCTGAAGGAGGGGTCGACACATCCCGAGACTCCTTCCTTGTCATAATCGCATTTCTCTAAGTACCGAATACTGTATAGGTGATTATTTTAGTTTACTAGTGGGGCCGATCCATGCCACAGTGCGTCCTAGAGACTGCAGTACTCAACGACATGAGACGTTTGCATTGGCTCATCTTCAAAGCCCCTCAAGCCCAGAGACTCAGAAATCTGGACTGTTCTGCCGTGAGTGGTCTGCTTTCTCTCCCTTCTCTAGGCTAACCCACATCAGACCAGGTCATCCCCATCCAAGCATTTGACCATCTCCTTCCCCCCAAAAATCAAGGAGAAGTATAATTCTTCCTAGAATTAAGTAGCATAGAGCACAGGGGTTCCATTTTTGCTTAACAATTCAACCACAACCACAACACACAAAAACACTTTCATATACGCTGTGAGGTTGAGAGGAAGATACAGCAGAAATGTGCCATGATCCTCAGG